>BGPR01001083.1:180082-316319 GCA_013235015.1 Araneus ventricosus | reverse complement strand
AGAAAATGAAGAAAATACTGTCGTCAGATCCTGTGCTAATGATCTTTGATCCAGGGAAAGAAACTACAGTTACCACAGATGCTTAATCGTATGGCTTAGGAGCTATAATTTGCCAAAAGCAAGCTGATGGAAGAAGATCGGTAATAGCCTATGCATCTAGGACTTAGCCCCAATGGAAAGTCGTTATGCACAAATTGAAAAGGAAGCACTTGCTGTTGCAAGGGGATGCGAAAAATTTAGAGATTATCTGACAGGAATGCATTTTAAAATAGAGACAGACCACAAACCTCTCATTCCAATATTTTCCAAGAAAAACTTAGATGACTTGTCTCCACGATTACAGAGGATCAAGTTGCGAATGATGAAGTTTTCTTATACAATTGTACATATTCCAAGAAAGGAATTGTTTGCCGCAGATGCATTGTCAAGAAACCCTCAGAAAGTTCCTTACAAAAGAGAAGAATTGGAAGCCGAAATTGATGCGTTCATTCAAATGATTACAAGTTCTCTTCCAACATCATCTTGCAGATTAGATGAACTAAGAGTTGCACAGCTGAAAGATGAGACTTGCCAGAAGCTTACTGATTATGTACTGAAAGGATGGCCGTCAAAGAAAGAAGTTGATACACTATGTGCACCATATTTGCAAAACCGTTATGAAATATCAGTTCAAGATGGACTGTTGATGAGAGGCTGCAGAATCATCATTCCAAAGTCACATCAAGCAGAAGTGCTGAATCAAATTCATGAAGGTCACCTGGGCATTACCAAATGTAGAGCTCGAGCCAGATGCTCTGTGTACTGGCCGGGAATAAGCAAAGTAATTGAAGAGAAAATAAAGAGTTGCACTGCATGTATACAAGAGTCAAGTAATCGCCATCAACCCTTAATTCCAACTTCATTTCCAGAGAGACCTTGGGAAGTTTTAGGTCTTGGTCTTTTTAAATACAAGAATTCATGGTACCTTCTGATTTCAGATTACTTCTCTAGATACCCTGAAATTGCAAGGCTTGACAGACTGACTTCTGCTGAAATTATAAATCATTGCAAATCAATCTTTTCACGTCATGGAATCCCAGATGTTGTCCGTTCAGACAACGGCTCACAATTTGATCCAGTTAAGACTGTAGAATTCAAGGTTTTTGCAAAAAGTTATGGCTTTACACACATATCAAGTAGCCCCAAATTTTCTCAAAGCAACGGGCTAATAGAAGCAGCAGTGAAAACAGTCAAAGCTCGCATAAAGAAATCTAGAGATCCTTATCTTGCATTAATGGCCTATCGCGCAACTCCTTTAGAGAATGGTTTTAGCCCTTTGGAATTGCTTATGGGTAGGAGAATCAACACTACCCTTCCTGTTGCTAAGACCCAACTACAGCCATACTCAGTGAACAAGAAAGTTCTCGAGGCTAAAGAAGAGAGACGAATAGAAGGCCACAAAACGAACTATGCTAAACATCACGGTGTTAGAAATCTTGATGAATTAGATCCAGGTCAGAACGTGTGGATTACTGATAGAAGGGTAACTGGGAAAGTTCTGCAAAAGACGCCTTACCCAAGATCATACCTAGTTCAGTCCGGCACACGTGTTTACAGAAGGAACCAAAAGCACCTGATTCCCTCACCAGATTTTCATCCAGAACCCGAGCCAGAGGATAACTTTGATGTCACGGGATACCAACACTCTCCTGCCGATGCTGATCCCGGATGTCCGCCTCTGATGTCATCACCCCAGTCTCCAAAGACTTACCCTGAAAGAGCTAGCTCATCTACAGAAGCATCTCCTGATCCCTATGTGACCAGAAGTGGTAGGACTGTCCGACCTCCTGAGAGATTTGACCTTTAAATTACAAAGGAAGGGAGATGTGCTATAAGCAAAGCCTGTGAACCGCGTGCCTAGCTGTAACTGTAGCGCGGTTTGTGTTTATATTCGGAATCGAATGCTTGTAACGTGTGGTTGTTGTGTGTGCATCAATAAATGTTGTTTCTGTTAAAAAGCTGCCTAGTTACATAACGCCTCAACACGTAAACAATACATTCAGTGAAATAATTCAGTGAAAAAAAGTAAGTAATTTAAATTAAAACAAAATATCATTCTGTATAAATAACAAATATCTCCACAGGTATGCATTTTTTAATAGCATTCTTCATGTTTAGATGTGTTTAATGATGAATATGGTCTTTTATTATTTAAAACAAACATAAAATAAAATGTAATATTTAACTCTTACCTTTACAGTCTTCATGTTAAACACTATTCATATACTTTTGAAGCATACGCTGGAAATTATTTTTAAACATGCTATTTAATTTCATACAAATAATATTTTTAAATGCACCTTTTAATCATCAATAGGGACAGTACGTGAGCAGACACTGGAACACCCCAGATTTTTTTATCATAAATATAATCACTAATATATTAAATTTTGCACACAATATTAAGTCTATCAGCCATCTAATAGCATTCCTTTTAGAGTTTTCAGTATTCAGGAGACATGCAGTTAAAAATGGTAAGTCTCTCTTTGTAGAGACTTCCAAAAAGTTACAATTTCTATCACTGTGCATGTGCTTTGCTCTACAGTTTGTGAACGGAAGAAGATACTGTTGGGAATACAGCCCTCCTTCCCTTTCAGAGACGGTAGAGACAAAGTTTTAAATATTTTTCTGTTACAGAAAAATGTTTTGAAAGCCTGAAATTTGAATATAAATAAAAAATGAAGGATAATTTTGATAAATAAACATAAATAAATACAAAAGTAAAATCCATGAATGAGTATTTAACTTCACTGCTTCATGACTTTTTACTGTTCTGCTGCATCTTTATAAACTAGAACAACCAATGCAAAGGAAAACATTTGAAAACAGTTATTTTAAAGTTTAACTAAAATTAATTAAATATTAGTAACTATTTAGTTATAGTTTCGTTGTTAAAATTTAGATCAAGTCAAAAATCTTATTTTTTGTTAACTAATAATTAAATTATACAAAATTAATTAGAAAATAGCAAAATTTAAGTTATGGTGAAAGGTATCACTGAACAATATAAGATGCATTACAGCATCTCCATGACTATAATGCATTAACTACCACAGATTGTGATACAGGTTTTACAATAATTTGAAATTATAGATAATATTTGTTAATGATTTAATTGGAGATGAGATAAATACTTATCTATCAATAATCTCAAAAGTTAAATATTTGCTTGAATGAAATAAGAAAAAGAACAAGTTATTGTTAGTATTGCAGACTTTATTTAAGGTTGCTTAGGAAAAGTGCTTTAAAGATAAATCTGTAGAATATTCAAAACTGATGAATAGGCTTAAAAACCTTGGATATTAATATCTTATTCATATCTTTTGCAATGATTTTAATATAAATAAAGATAAGTAATTGATTGAAGTTTTAACAGTATTGAATAAAATTTGTTCTTTAATGAATATTTGAACTAAATTAAATGACATACCTCTGTATATGTGTTTGGTATAAAATAATCAATAAGAACCATAGTAAACAATCCTATTGGTACACCAAAATCTCCTAAGGCTCTCCTTGCCTGAAATATTCATGAAGGTATAAATTATTGGAACAAAATTAAACATATACTTCTATTAGATTTGGAGATTAATTTTTAAAACAAAATATAAACATCTTAAAACTGATGCTCCATTTATAACATTTAACAAAACATCTGTTTGCACAATAAAAACTGCTAATCTGCCATAAAAATATTCATACATCTGGAACAAATTAGTAATGTTGAAAATATAAATCGCAGAAAACAATTTGTCCTGCATTTCACACTTTTCCCTTCTCGGATTTACAAAAAATGAATCAAGATTTTCTTTCCTATTTTTCCATAACAAGGTTTAAAAAAGTATTTACATCTACAAGATGTTTTGATTCACAAAAAATATTCATTCAGTACATCTCTACTACAGGGATGAGATTGGCAAAAAGACTGAAATCATATGCGAGCAAAACATTTGTACCATTATTTATACGCGAAAGATATTTTAAGAAGTAAAAAATCAGAACACGCAACATGATGAAAATATTACACTATAATAATTAATAACTTAATTATTTATAATTCAGTATGCATAAATAAGAAAAAGAACATTAAATTATTATTAAATCATTCACATTAAAAGTTAACAAACAAGTTTAACACATCATCAGGCGCATCAGAAAATACAAAATTAGACATTAAAACATTTACCACCTGTAGATCACTGCGATGCAACATACACCCAACAGAACTCTGAGAAGAATTATATTTAATAGCCTTTTGATAAAAGTTAGCTCAAAAAATAAATAAAAATACGGACAAATAATTTCTTTTGCTTCATGCAACTGTGTAAAGTGTATTAGCTCTTTATAAATTATAATAATGTATCACATACTGATTTCTGTTTTATTTCTTTTATTTTTATAAATTTTTGGTCGAGCATATTTTCCCAGAATTTTCTTTCGAAAACGGAGGATAGGAAGGTTTCTTTTCTTTGTGTGAAAGCGGAATTTTCGGAAGAAAAGGCAAATTTTTGCGGTAAAAAAAAAAAAATTAAAAATAACGGAATTTTGAGAGAAAAAAAGGCAAAAAAGCGGAATTTCTTCAAAATAACAGAAAAGCGGAAATTCGCGAAAAAGCGGAAGAATCTCATCCCTGCTACTAAAAATAAAGGAGAATGTGTGTTGGCGCTCTGCAGGGTAAACCGCGGGACCTAGTTGGCACAAACATATTTTAGAGTGTGGGAATTTGCAGCTTTCTTTTTAAATTTTAATTAGAATTATAGTTAATTGAGAATTAAGCAAAATTTTCCTTGATAACTTTGGAAAATATTAGAGCATAATTTACACCATCTAAAAATACAAAAAAAAAAAATTATCTTTTCTACAATACAGTCAAACCCCGCTACAATGAACCCTTGCTTATAACAAACATTTCAAATGATCCAAACCAGACATTTTGAATGTCATAATGACGATTTGATTACATCGTATATGTCAAGTAATGAAGATATAATTTCCCTCATAAAAGAAAACAATGATTTGATTGACAATATGGAAGGCAAAAGTGATGCAAGTTCAGGTCCTTCAATTTCTGATGCAAAGGCAGAAACTGTGGATAAAAGTGTAATTGACTCATTTTTACTTTCTCGTATATGAAATATACAAAGAGAAAGTATTGTAATTGTCAAAAAATTCGAACTCGAGATTTTGATGAATCTCCAAGTTTTAGACCTCCCCGAGTCCGAAAAACACAATTTAAGGATCATGCCTGTCTGTGAACACGATAAATCGAAAACTATTAGAGATACAAACTATAAAGTTGGTATGTGATCTTTACACATAATTTGTAGGTTTCTATCAAATTTTGAACAAAATCCGTCTATGGGAAGTCTGTCTGTCTGTGTTCATGTGAACATTATAACTCAAAAAATTGAATAACAAGATGGATAAAATTTGGTATACAGTTTTATCATCATGAATGTAGGTCCGTATCAAATTTTGGACCAAATCCGTCAAAGGGTTGATTGTAGGTCTGTAGAATCGCATATTTTTAATCGCAATAACTTCTTCACAAAATTACTTAGAAAAATGAAATTTGGTATGTGGCCTTCTTACCTTAATTGTAAATTTGTGTCCAATTTTTGTGTCAATCAGTTTAAAAAAGGCGTTCAAATTGCATAATTAATTATTCTAATCCGATTCTCCATGCGCATACTGCAGCAATCTCTATGCATACGTCGCTTTGTCCTTGAGCCGGCAATAGTCAACCTAGCACAGTATGTGATAGATGTGTTTTAATCGGTACGCATCTCTTTGAATTTGATTCTTTACCTAAATATTTTACAATCACTATAAACCACAATGAAAAACCTTCTGATAGTCATTGGATTCAAGTTACAGTAGGTTCGAATATTTTTTATTCACGCAGGGGGAGGGGGAACAGCACCTTTTTGCAGAAGTATACAAAAAAGTTTAGTGGAGACCACTCCAGCTGGTTAATTACTGATAAGACGACAGATGAAATGCATCTGGAAGCTAGGTGCTTTCAACAAAAGACCACGGCTTATTTTCATACTTTAGAGAAATAAATGTATGCACAATTAATTTCACTCTTTATTTTTTTAAAAACAAATATTTATTTTAATTTATTGCAGTCCATTAATAATTGTAATTCAGTGCAATTAATTTGTTCAACACAAAAATGTGTTTAAGGATTATAGCAAACTTCTGGATCAGTCCTTTGAGAGTTTGTCATAATGGGGTTTGACTGTTCAAATTATTTGTCACACATTTATTTCTCTTATTGAAATAAATTTTTGAAAATAATTTTAGGCAAACTTTACAACAATATTTTCTCCTGTGTTTTTCTCCCATAGTTGATAGCCAAAGTTTGAAGATTTAGCTTTTTTTCTTCTTTCTTTTAGCATATTGGGTAGGCATTTTTTAAAAGTATGGCTTTATAAAATGTTAGATTTTTTTTTTTAGTTTTTTAGTAATTACAGATAAGGTTCAACTTCAAAAGTAAGCAACCATGAATTTTTTTTATAATTTGGGCATTTCTATACAATATTGCTCTTTTATGTAATATAATTAGATGTATAAAATATATTATCACTCCTTTGCTTTCTTATTGTATTGCACTAAATTTTTTATTGAATCAGCAAACATAAATTCCCTAAAATGTAACAAAATTTTTTAAACATACTCCAGGTTACACAGAAACTCGGATGATAAATTATTTCACTTACTATCCTTATATATTTCATGAGTATGTTTGTATTTAGAAAACAAGTTATTGATTAATTTATTTAATCATTTCCCGGTTCAGATTAAAGTTAAAATTTTATATAAGATGACAGAGAGAATTGGTAGGTACATAATACAATGAACAGAAGAGGTACAAGACTTCTAAAATAGTACAAATTGCATGTCTATCAAAATTTGAAAACACTTTTCTGAAGGGACCTTAAACAATTAAACTAATGAATAGCTTCCTTGCTAAATTGAAACATGCTCATAAATTAAGACCAAGCTGCACATAAAAGATTTTATTGAAATTTTTTGCATGCAATAATCCGGCAAACTAGCTGGTCACCGAGGCTACTAATTCAGAATAAACTTCCATTTCTTAAGAAAATTATGACATATCATGTTTCTATAAAAAAAAAAGAACAAAGCAAACTTGTTCAACAGTGTTTCCTAATATCTTATTTTTTATGGAGTCCTTTTTAAGTATTCCACTGCTTCACATACCCCAAAATTTAGGATTGAAATTTTTGCCAATCCTTGGAAAATTGAATGCAGTAAAAAGGAAATAAATTACTTAAACAATCTTTGTTTCATATCATTCTAGTTTCATCTGAAGAAAACAAATAAATTCAAAATATATTTAACTAAAACTGGTCTTTTCTGCATTACCACATTTTGGAATATTTAAACTATATTTCCAATAATATTAGAAACTTGTAGTCTCAATTCTGATTTTATATATTCTAAACAGTTTCTGTTAGGTATATAAGTTTTTCTGTGACTGAGAACACAAATCTGAAAGGGATGCCAAATAAAGATAACAAAAATGTATTTGTATTGCCATTAAAGATAGACAGTTTCTAATTGTTCTTGGGTGAGAATTATTTGCACTTTAATTTGGAGCAAATTCACTTTGTTAATAATTTGCACTCTTAACAAATATATTGCACGAAAAAGAAATTATTCCACTATAATTAAATTTATTCAACAAGAAAAAAATATTTGGACAAATATGATGCCCCCAAGAAAAAATATTATGGCTTACATTAATTGCTTTCTGGATAATTGCTTTAAAACAGATGTTTTCACTTCAAATATAATAAATCCAACAGAGTTTTTGCAGTTGTCACCATTGGATTGAGTGGAGTGTTGCCAATAATGTGAAATCATCCCTGCTTTTGGGGGTTTACGAACTTAAAAGGGAAAGAGTCTGGGAATAGGACAAAGCCAGAAATTTTACCCTCCAAATTAGCAACACTGGTTGACTGATAATGTGGCTGTGTGCCGTACATTGCCGAGACTGGTGCTTGTGCTGCGTTGCTTCTATACAGGTGTGTAGTGGAGCCAGAACGCCGTCCTGGCACCACTTTTTTTCACAAGAAATAAATATGAAAAATTGTTAAAACGTCCATAAAACAACACGATTCTTGTCACCCAAGTTAGAGCGTTCTGGCACTGAGTATTTTGCAATTTTTCAAACTGAACTTTACTATTTTTACCCTATTCATGTGATTATCTGATAGAATTTGTGACCCGGTGAGCGAGTTGATTTAAATTTTAAAAGATGTGGTAAATCTTAATAAAATATAACATTTTTCGAGTACTTTTGCTTTAGAAATGAAGCCAAACAAAAGGTAAGGGATTTACTGGAATTTATCTCGAAGTATCATTCCGATAGTTATGAGGAAATAAATAAATAAAAGGGGGGGGGGGGACCAGAAAAAATCTAAGGAATCTCTTAATTCTCAGGAATTCAAAACAGCAGAATTGACAATACACTAAGTAAATAATTTGTGGTAAATATAATGTGGAAGAAAATTACATCATACAATAGCTCAGCTGGATGCAAAATCACTTATCAGTGTACAGCTGGCGAATATAGAAAGAATGAATGAATGTCCTGTGGAACATAGTTGTTCCATTCTGAAAGTTCTGTTGTTTCATTATATGAATCACAGTAATCATGTGGATGGAAATCAAGGCCTGTCCATTTTGGCGAGAAAAATGATGCACCTGAATGCAATAACAGATGCATTCCAAAATCGTGATTTGAAAGAACCAGAAAAATTTAAAGTTAAAAATGTTCTGGCAAAATTTAGGCAAGAAAAATTCCAACCATTAACTAACTATATATGTGAAAGATCTATTTTATTGGTGTGATGACAAAATGGATGTTCCTGTTGAAGAAAATACGCCATTAGTGTTAGGTGTAAATGTCAAAGTCGATTATGAAGAAAAACGTGATTTGAAAATTGTGATCTCAATAGACGAACCTAATAATTTTGAACCGCGGTCAGATGACGAGGACGATACCCGCATTGGCACCCCCCTCTCAACACTTCCGCACCACACCAGAGGGATGACCGTTTAATTGTATGGAAGACTCATGCTATAAAATACATAAAACTGGGTGGAATCCGAAAATTTTATGGGCTGATGCCAACAGTGCAATAATTAATAGTTTCAAATCTGTTTTTCCGACTTCCCTTCCGGCAATTGACGTGCTATTTCCATGTAGTAAAAAATATTGATGGTAAACCACATGGCATTAAAGACAAAGATGAAATAAGAAATGATGTTGAATGTCTTCATTTATGCCCTGATGATGAGACTTTCAACATAGTGTATTATTTTTAAAGAAATAAAAGGGAAAAAATGTGAATATCACAACATTCACAGAACACTTTAAATTGGAATGGCTTATCAGTAATTGTTATTGGTTTATAGGTGCCAAGAATTATTTTCCTACCACCAATAATGGATTAGAGGCAACCAATATGGAGATAAAAAAGGAACATGCATTTCGCGAGTGCCTCTCTGTTGGCCAGTTCCTTGAAGTGTTAGAAAATGCGCTTGTGAAAAAATTATCCAATTAACCCAAATTACAAACCATTTTACATCAAATCGCATGCAAAATGGTTTGCATGTCAAATGCCTGATACAATTTGCAAAAATCAAATTTAGAGTGCAAAGTATCAAAATTATAGTTCCATGTACCAAGTGCATACTATCTAAATTGAAGTACAATTAATTATATATGTCCCATTGTTCTTTTACTACCTGTGGAGGGTTTTACCTTGTAATGAATGTAAAACCTTCACAGGCTACATAGAAAGAAGTTGCAAATCCATGGAGATCCACAGACCACAATGCAAGAATCATTGATGTACAATTTCAGTAATCTGTCAAATAATATACTAACTTGTAATTCATATTTACCTCTGTTTATGGCATAATAAGAGATAATATGAAATGTAAACAAAGTGTTTAAGTCCAATCCTGTTAATTCACTTATCAGTAGCTAAAAAGTGTATGCTTTTTAATATTATATGCTAGTATCCCTCATACTGGAAATTAATGTGATAAAAGCCTACACACCAAATAACATTCATTCTTTCTACAAATTATGAACGGGATAAATGAATTTTCAACTTTAAATAATTGATAGGAAAATGGGTACAAAATAGTAACATTTGCTTTAGATAACCAAGCAATTAATAGGAAAACACATTTTTAAGGCTAAAAAGAAACTGACACTTACACTTCTACCAAGAAATTTACTGTTTCTAAAATGTCGCAGGAAATAAGCAATATAAAATGTTCCAATCATCAAAATAGTTGATAATAATGCAGTATTAGGCTGTGGTACATCAGAAAGATTCTTATTAACACTGTAGTAAGGACTGTTAATTGAATCAATGATGAAGGAGGTACTATTGCTTAAATCGTCATCAAAGGCAGAAAAATTGCTTGAATCCATAACAAAAGAAGAATTTGAATCAGCATCAAAGAAAGAAGTATTGCTAATAGTTTCATTACAGTATGCTGGAAGTAATGGATTTTCAAGAAAAATCTGGAATGAAAGAAAATACAAAATTTTAGATTAAGAATTCAAAATCGAATTAAAAAATAACCTTTTTTACTTTATTCTATACACAAAATATGCATTCAAATAATTACCTGCCATACTGAAAACACTTCATTTCTTCTCTTCAAATATAGTAAAGGACAAAAGAATTTTTTACATTTTAATTAAAAATTACTAAGGAAATGAAATTACAAAGTATGTATTTCAAGTAAAATTTCAGTGTATACTATTAAAATTAGTACAGAAGTACCTTTCTTATATACTTTTTACATAATCAAAACATTTTGTTTAACATTATGGTTTTCTTTTTTGTATGATTTTTATACTAAGCAAAATTTATTTGTTCTTTTTTGTCATTCAAACAGCTTCAGAAATGTAAGCAATTCTCTCCACTCCCAAAAAAGTTGTCCATCTATAGTATAATACAAAAATTGGCAGGAAAAAGTGGATAATCATTTCATTTTCTGATATTTTATGTATATATTTTTATAAACATACATAATAAGCAAATCAAAACTAATTTCAAAGACATATTCAAACATCTTGAATATGTTTCAACATTGACGGTACCAATGTGGCGTACATATTTTTCATTCTTTCATCACACATGCACACACATAGAAATATTTTATTTTGAATCTTCATTTACTCTTATTATTGAAGAAAAAGTACATTTAAAATCTTCAGAAGGAATCTTAGGCAAGCCCAAACCATGGTAACTATTGAAATCTAGCTCACAAAATGCTGTGGATCACAGAAAAGCGTTCTAAGCAGAAAAGGAGGGTTGCTTTTATGCTTTCAAAATGGGAAAATCTTCATACTGCAATACAATTGGTTAATTAAACATTTTTAGAGTGGCTTGCAACAAAGTCTGATCCAGCAAAAATCCCAAGTGAGATATATTAAAATTCGAAACAGCTCTCAACAAGAAAGATTTATCATATATAATTCTTTATTACGCCACTTAGTTTCAAAGATACAAGTACTTCTACTTGTTTGCTACCAACTGTCACATATATGTGACACAGCCGCTTCTTACCAGAGACCGATATCACAAATATGTGACAAACGTAAAATCTGTCCCAATTGATGTTATATAATCCCAAAAAACATCTTGGGCTGTGGTGGACGTTTTTCCCAGGAGACCCTGGTAGTAAAAGGATTAAATTAGTTTTCCCATGCCCATCAAAATTGAATTACTGCAACTTTCATGGTCTGAGATTGATTTTCATTACAGACCAATATTGAGAGCCTCACAGGAATGCTTAGTAAGCTCATTTTTGGGGGGGTTCCCTGTTTTGAAAGTATAAAAGCCAACTGAACATTTTTAATCTTCTCTTTTTACATTTCGACACTTGGACCTAACACATGCCACTCTGAGTGAAATATTTTCTCAGTGCTTAGACATATCTAAAATGCATTTTAAAAATCCTAAAATAATCTTTCATTGTTTTTAACAAATATGTCATGATAAAAATAAAGCTTTTTTTTGTATTTCATCAGGACTACAAATCATTTACGATATTTCTGCACCATAGCTTAATTATTAGCTATATATAATATATGGCATTTTTCTTCAAACAAAAACACAAAAAAACTAACTAAATTAAAATTTTATAATATGAAAAGGATTAAAATCAGTTCAGATACCTTATGTAACTTATTAAGTGCTTCAACAATAAATATCAAAGAAATGATTGTTGCAAATATTTCTTGCATGAATCTTGAAAAGAATTTTACTAAAACAGATCCTTCAGCAGCAACAACAACAATTGCAATAACAGCAATCCATATGCCCATCCAAGTTCGTATCACAAGAAAAGGAGAAGTGAAGCGAGGTTCTAACTGAAACAAGAAAAATTATAAAATAAGTCCCAAAACTTTATAAAATGATCCTGCCTCACCATATAGTAAGAAAAAAGCTCCATTTAATTTTTTTGTATAATATTAACACAAAAAATATTGATTTTTCAAGCACAGACACATTTTAGCATTTAAATAAAATAATCTTTGCATCAAAATGGAGTAGATAATTTTTTGAAAAACATTTATTAATGAAAATTTAAGGGGAAAAAAATGAAGTTTTTTAAAAAATATAATGAACTATCCGGCTTAAATTAAAATAAAGTCCATATTTTTCCTAATAATTTTTTTGTGAATAATTAGAAGATTCAGGATTCTATAGAAATATTATCTACAAACAATGAAAATAAGGTAAATAATGTAAATGCATTTCCCTTTGCTGTACCATTAGTTAGTATTCAAGGTAATCAGAGGAAATATTTAAAAATCTGTTGGTTAGTTAAAATAAAATTTAAAACTGATATACAAACCTTAAGCTGGGCATTCACAACACTGCACTATTCCATTTGGACCAATGACCAGTTTATTTTCAACCCATTCAAGTCAATATATTTAGGCCCATCATTCACAGATGCTTCAAAGAGCACTATCAGCTGCTTGGATCTCCCCTACTCCTCCTCCTGCCAGACTGACTCCCACCCACCCTCCCCTACAGAGGGAATTTCGCTTTTTGGAGAGAGCACAGCACCCTCCCCACCCTTATTTCTCCAGTCTGACTCCCACAACTACCCAATTTCTCTCCCCAACGCTCCCCCAAAACACACGGGTGATTTATCAAACACTTTGACGATCTTATTTCACTTTTATTGGATGAATGGAAAGTCAACTACATTGGAATTCCAATGCAGTCGGCTTCTCCCTCAGTCTATGCCAATTATCATCAGGATTTCACATTGAGGAATGGGTTTGGCATCCAGTGTTTAAAAAAAAAGTGGATTGGAACACGGGCGAACTTTTACTATGTTTAGATGGATGAACTTAAACCACTTTATACCATGTGGCTGCAAGTCCAATTCTACACTTATAATACAGATTTTGTATTTAGTGCTTTATACAATCCATATACTGCCATGGTTCTTTGTGTTCTATCCTAAGTTAGGATTCTTCAATTTATTTGCACTGGGTGATTATAATGAAAGTTCCCATGTTTGAAGACTTAACATAATTATTAGAATTATTTCAAATTTAGGAACCATTGTGTTCAAAGGAAGAAAGAAAATGAAGCTCTAAAATTTATCACAAGATGGAGGAAAACACTTCATAACAATAAAATAAATACATGAAAAACTCCAGAGGAAAAATAAACATATATTTACAAATGATATAGTTAAGCAGAGACTCTTGGCACTGAAAGTTATATGTGCATTTGTAAAAAAAAAGCCAGTCTATGCAACATAGTGCATAATGCTATGCAGTTATAGCCAGTGCTATAACTGCATTACATTATTAGATGCAAAGTATACTGTTCATTATTGTCTCCATTTTGAAGAACATGAGAATGTAAAATCTACATTGCCAGTTAAAAATGATACTCCAAACATTTTGAATAATGTTGTCATCAAAAAATAAACCAGAAATCCTTTTTTTTCATTTTCATGCCCAATTCATCAAGGATTAAGATACAAGGGAATGGATAATTATGCACAAAATTATCAGTAGAGGAATGAATTGCAAGATTAGATTGTATAACAGTCACATATGACTATGCTGTACTACAACATCTATAAAAGTTTCCACAGAATGCCTGCTTTGAGAAGGTGCTGTGTTTTGTAGAGGATGTTGAACTTAAGATAGTATTGCTAAAATTCCATCCTTATACCCTGAATACTCCAGATCTGAAATCTGATATAATTGTGAAAACAAAATTGAACTATAAAACGTCAAAATATGGATGTTTAAATTATAACCGTTAGGCTCATTGATTCATATATCAAGTGTGTGTGTGTGTGGGGGGGGAGTTAATTTCCTGTGCATTGTTGGTTTATCAAGTAAAAAAACAATTAATATAAAGGTTTTTTTCTGATTCTTCATGAAATATACACTAACTGTATGGGTTTCAAGTCGCAATTTTTCAAAAATAAAATCTGTTAAAACAAATGGGGAATGACCATTTGAAAAGAAAATTCATATTCAAGAATTTCAGTTTTTTAAAACTAATTTAATTGGATTTATTGATGAAATACTTCATATTTATTTCACAACTTAAACACAAACTGCTATTGTCATTACAATTACTGCTATTATTATTAAACTGCTGAGATTTAAATACAGTCGAACGTCGCAAATCCGGAATCGTCGGGACTTCGGCAATTCCGGATCTTAGATCATTTCAATATTAAGAAGTGAATTTAACATCATAAAACACAGAATTCAATCTAAATTTTTTAAAAAAAACTTATTTATTACTTGTTTTCTTTGATTGAAACATAATTAATATTATTTCTTATTAATTTTAACATTTTTACAAAACATTTAATTTAAAGTGAGGGTACTTGCGTATTAACGCCACGGAAGCTGAAGTTGCGCTAATGCGCCAAAGATTAGGGCGCTAAAACCGCCTCAGCTATTAACATCACCGCAGCTACAGATTTGGCGGTTTTAATTGCCGCAGTGCCGTTTATCTGTATGCTGCGGTGATGTTAATATGCCAGTTGGCGGTTTTAAGTGCCAAATCTTGGCTGCTAACGCAACCTTTCGTGGCGTTAATACGTAAGTACCAAAGTGAGTTGCATTGGTTTCGGCTTTTTGATTAAGTAACTTCTCTTTTATTTTATGTATTGCCATTATGTGAGACTCCGAGCTACAGTCTCTTTGCTCAAGTCCTTTTATTGCGGTGTTCAACACTTCCGCTAAACTGTCAATTGGTATTTTATCTTCCGCTTGTGTTTCTTCTTCACTGTCGGATACTGAAGTTTGGGAGTTCATCAACACCATATTGCATATTTCGGCATCGGTGAGCTGACACTCTGTTGGGGCTTTATCGTCATAATGCATTACTTCAAAGGCATTATCTTCGGCAATTTCTTGTTCTATTACCTTGATGTACTCAAGTAATTAAAAAATTTCAGATTTTCTTTTGAGATACTAACATTAGGATTACAATACCTTCATTGCACATCGTTGTACATGTGGCTAAATCCCTTCCCTCCTCAGATGGTTACGACCGGTTTCTGCTGAATCTGGGCGCCGATTTGATAGATCAAAGTTAGGATAGATATATTTGGGGAAAGTTATGGAATGAAAAAGGTCGTTTATGCGACGTTTGACTGTACAAACTGTTCTTAAAACATAATAGCTATTCCATAGAACTAAGATACTTTGATAGATATTTACAACAATGCCTAAGTAATTAAAAATTTAAACAAGTGAAAAAGTCTAATTGAAAGTATTATAAAACAAGAAACCAAATTTTATTCCTCTAAGTTAAAGCATATATTTTGTATTTCCAAACAGTTATCAGTTTTATTTGGTTAAATTTCCTTCAGCTCTATATATAAAATTAATATTTGTTTTAGTAATTCTCAAAAGCATCAACGCTGAACTCCTGCTACATGGCACTAATTGAGTTTCTCCTCTAGCTTTGATACAGCAGATACTCTTCTACAGACTCTATGGTTGCCAGAACCTTCGAGAAGGAATATTAACCCATCTGGAAAAAAATGGCAACTCTTAATTCCCTCAGATTAGATGGTGGTGTTTCGTAGTTATGAATAGATATTTCCACTTGCAATGAGATTTTTGGAGCACTTTATATAGTAATCACTAAGTAGTGTTATTTCTCATTTCCTTTATGCTCTGTAACACAAACATCTTAGCTTATATCTTAGCTAGAATTATTCATGGCTGTAGTCACAATCACTTACCAAAGAGTCATAATAACTCTTTTCCAATATTTATGGATTGAAAATTATTTTTAACTTTGTAATCGAAAAGCTTTTTCTTTCTTTCTTTTTTTTAAATTTAAACCTTAGAACTGTTTAAACAAAAAAAATTACTACAAACAATGTGTACTCAAAACTGCAAGAAACATTAAAGCAGTGCAATGGAATATTTTCATTATTGATTCCATTATATGATCCATCATACATAAGGACCACAAATTTTGTTTTCCTTTTCAGTAGTCGGTAGTAATAGATAAAATTTTTGAAACATCTACCTAAACCACTTAAATAGTTCAAGAGAATTTCAAAATTTTCAATGGCATTCAGTTTTATATTCATCAATTTATTCACCATTTTGAAAAAAACATGAGTTTTAGCACACTAAAGCTAATGGATTAATTTTTCCATAACTTACTTTGTATAGAGTTTCATCAATTAATACCAAAGGAGCAGTGGTTCCTATAATTAGAGTGGCTGACCAGATAAAAGGCAAATAATATCCCAGACATACTTGTTCCTATTAGTATTTCTGATACTCAATTATTTTCCAGTTTTATCATGCGAGATTCAAATATAGTATTAGCATAAATGTTGTCAATACATTCTACCAAATACTACTGGCACATACAAAATCACTTGAGAGGTAACTATCTCAATACGGATCTGTCTTAGAATACGAAAGCAAAAGAATTTATCATATAACAGAGATATTTTCTGTGGAAAATGCTAATAAAATAGATAATATATTTGATTAAAATGATAAACAACTCTAGATACTCACAAGCAAAACTTTATAAAATTGATACAAGATTAATTTTAAATAACATTAAAAACAACTTATAGTTATATATTTAATTCAATTCTTGAATATTTCAATCCGCACCCGAAATTAATGGAAAAACACTGCTAAAATTTTAAGTCCTGTAAAACATCGTTTTTAATGTGAAGAAATTTTCTTTTTATAGACTTAGTGATGTTGAAGAGTAATTAAAATTTTAATTTCAGACAACAAAATCTTACTATTTGCAAGGCATATAAAAGACAGCATGCCTTTGATTGTTGATTTTTCAACTTTTTTTCTATTTCGACATTATGAATTTACATCCTTATCTTTGGATAAATAAAGACTGCGTTGTGTTTATTTGAGAAGGGAACGGATGGTACAGAATAATTTTTATAGATACAAGACATAAAAACATTTTATTTTTGTTTCATTTTCATATCTTCCATTTCTTCTTAGCTAATATAACAACATTAAGGTTTCAATTACAATAACTTGTTTTATTCAACTTTCGCAGAATGTCATTAACGATGCACATTAACAATGTGCTAATCTTTATAATTTTATAAACCCTATTTAAAAATGCTTTGACTGCTGCTTTATTTTATACATGAAACAATATAAATTTAAAGTGATCTTTCTTGTCTTTATCATTTATCTTTATATTCAGTAAAATAGAAAAAAATATTTCTGCCTTTCCTAATTTATATCATTCATCATAGAACTAAATTCCTCTTTCCTAAAACTGGAATCACATATAATTTAGCATCCATTTGATTCATTTTCATTATTAAATTTCTACCTACCATGTAGTTGAAATGATAAAATGTATCAGACTCTTAGATAGATCAATCAATTGAAAAAAAAAAGATGTGTTATGTGCTATTACTATAATCCATTATCATTTATGGTCTCCTCTAACAGCAGTTAAAATTCTAATTTTGAATAAGCTTTTCAGTAAAAGAAAAAATGTTTTCCTTCTAACAAAAAAAACAAAAAAAAAATATGTTACAAAACTTTTACCTAGATTTTTGTTTGAAGAAGAAACACTTAAATATATATATGTGTTAATGAGCACAGTTGGAAATAAATATTATTTACCAGTAACATCAATATACTTATAACTTTTTGTTGAGAATAGGAAAAATATATAAAAGATGTGACAGTAAACATAATTCAACTTTCTTGCTTATCTATTTTGGTTTTTTTTTTTAGTGAGAGATCTTTCTTCTAAAACTTCCAATTGTGATTCTCTGCATACAGAATAAATTTAAAAAATAAAGATTTATTCAATTTTCTTATCAGGAAAAAAATACTTCTAAAAGCCTACCTGGAAAAAAAAAGTGGACAAAGATGAAAACAAAGAGTACTGTGAATATGTTGGGAAGAAAGGAAGAAGAGATAATGGAAACACCACTACTATATTCAACAAAGTTTTCTTGATTTAATTAAAACAGGTTATGTATTTTCTTCCAAGTTATCCAAAATGGCTGAAATGCCCACAATACCGTGGACCGTAATTCTATCACGTTAAAGTTAACATTACTTTAGGCAGATTCTGTTATTCTCACCACTACTACTAAAATAATTACTGAGGGCTTACATTCTTCTTTTACTTATTCTGAATTTACTTTCCCTGCCACTCTTACACGGACTGTGGGCTCCTCTCTACTAATAATGAGAAAGTCTCTCTGTTTGTGTCTTTGGTATTATTACAAGAACAGACGTAGAACATGAGCTACCAAATTTAGTGACAGTATAACTTTAGATGCAGATGTGCACCTTGTGGCCGTTTTGAAATTTTATTAAGATTCTAATTATTTACAAATTAAGAGATTTTGGCGTTTTTCCTTAATACCGAAATATTACAGCACAAACTCTATGTTCACGCCATCTGAAAGCTAAAAATACCTTTTCAATGATATCAATTAAGTTGCGTACAATTTTCTCTAATTTTATAACACTAAAACATATTTTTTGGCATAATTTACAATACTTTCATTGTTGCAACGATTTCAAACCGTTTGCATTATTTAAATAAATATATTTAATTGTGTGTTTCTCTTTCATTGCTTGAAAGCCATGGTAATATCCTAATACATTTTGCTTTATTTTATTTCATCAATTATTTTTGTAGAATCTGATAAAACCAGAGCTCTCTGAGATTTTAGGTGTATGAAGGTGTTTAAGTCAGTAAGCTAAATGATTATGGTTGCTATGCTTTTATTCTTTTTTCAGAAGTTTTAATTCAGTAAACATGTGGCTGGCCATTAAATGTGCTGAACCATTTTAATGTTGAAATTGTGATATTATTTTGGAAGAGGAATAGAAATGAAGATGAACAACTTGCATTTAGATTTTACATGGCATGAGTCAGTTATTTGACTCCTTTAGGGACATTTATGTAGACAATGAAAAGAACAGGTGCAAGACCACTGAAAAACATAGGTTAAATATCTACAATCTGCTTACGTTGTAAGGGAACCATGAATATAAATGACGCAAGATTCAATTGAAATCATATTCCCAGCAAACAAGCTGGTCGCAAGAAGGCGCTAGTATGAAATATGTATTTCTACTTTGAGTACAACATTTATTACATCATAATGAAATATCCCACTCTTCTCTAATTTGTCAAGTAATGTATATAAGTTCTTCAGATGAATCTGTTAGGTTCTTTTGTGCAGAATTTTTATTTTGTATTAACCTTTACCTTTCGTGTAATACCAGAAATTTTTTACCTTTGAATGCGGGTCGTTAAGCACTGTACCAGACACAAGTAGAATTTCACTACCAGCATTCAAGCAGTTCTTTTGGTTAAGTCCTGTAGCCGAAAGGTTAAAAATCTACAAATCCCACCCCATTTATTAAAAAGAAACTCTTTTAGAAACACAATGAACAAAATCAGATATTACTAATATAATAGCCTAGATCTCTGATAACGCCTGACATCACCAACAATAAAACTCACGCCATAGCACCAGCAGTGACATTAAACAGCATTATTTCATTGTTAGAGAACATAAATTTTCAGTAATTTTAAATTTAAGAGTGTAATTGTCGTTCTAATTTCAAATTTAGTAAACAAATAGTGAAATAAAATTGCTATCCATTGATATAAAATTTATCTGCTATGATCAATAGTTCCTGAGATATTAAATTATATTAATCATATATTTCAAATTAATTTCAGTTTTTTTAGAAAGTAGTAAAGTACATCAGTGGTATATTATGCACGATATAGTTCGGACGCCACGATGCATCCACGATTATTTATGTGGTGTGTTGATATAATTTTATAATATTTTTAGTACGATTGACAAGTGATGCTTTGGTTTGATTAGAATTTCGAAAAAAAAATTCCTTGGAAAATTTAACTTTTTGACTTACGTTTGAGAAGCTGAGGGAATTATTTCATGTTGTTAGTTATAATAAAATTGTTCAACAACGAAAATACTTCATGGAATGTTGTTTACCAAGAGGTTTTTGAATAAGAACTATGCAAATAAAAAAATATTTCCTATCATAAAACATGTTATAGTTATTTGTTTCCAATCAATGTTAAACTTCTCTGCATATATATCTATTTAAACATGTCAAATTTGACAGGAAATCTCTGAATGAAGATAGAAAATTTGCACCCGTCATACCATGACGGTGATTTTCTAGTATATATATAAAAAACCATATGAATTGTTTAAGGAAACATTTTTTTCGAATTCAAGTAAAATAATTTATAAGAATGTTTCTTTAATACTTTCAATGGTGGAAGGATAGAATTTTAATACACTTACAAAATTTTTGGTTGCTTTTAATTAAATGTATTAAGAAATTACAATAATGTTTATGAACAACTCATCTGTATTTTTTATTTTGCTAAACTTTAAATTATTTTCACCCTCACCCACTTATCTTACAAACTACTAGGTAATATCTTTCTACTCTAAAATTACTTTAACAGGATTTCTTAAAAGAATTTAAAATATTTTTATAGATAGTTTGTAAATCAGAGAAATGAGAATGCAGTAACTTCAATAATTCCAGTTTATAAATTTTTAAAGATTACAAAAAGTTTTCTAAGCAGAACAAGTAGCAGTTAAAAAAAAAAAAAAACTCCAAGAAATTGTAGCTTCGTAATTTTCATCTTCAAAAGAATAAAATCCACATTTTAAATATCAACAACTAGTATTTAGTTTTGGGTATATATAAAGGCAACTACAAAGTTTGAAATTTTTTTATGATTTAATAAGCTTAACCATTTGAATATTTTAAGTATTACACATGTGCATCTTGTAGTTTAGAAGGTATGAAAAAAACATCTAAGAACATATCTCTTGATAAGTAATTTTTTCTCTAAATTATATCTCAAAACTACATTTTCAGAGCCTGTCTTGCAGGATTTTAAAATATTTTAACGCACCCACTATTTTTCCAAGTATTTTATTCAAAGCACAATGAAGAAAATCAGCAAAATCGAAGTATTATATGATATGAGTTTACATTCACAGCTTGGAATTTTTTAAGAAAAAATTATTATTACATTTTAAAACCTACGAGAGTTCCCACTCTTATTGAGGAAAAAAATCCTTAATTCAAGGACCATAAAATTATGTATTTTAGACAAATATCAAATGACAAATTTTCAATCCACTAGACATTTGCTATCCATCTAACTATTCAAGTTTTTTATTTATTGTTCACGGTGAATACAGATCTCCCCGTGGGTTCTAGTAGAGAATTGAGTAACATATTATTGAGGACAAATTTCATGTAGAAAATCTTATTGGTATTTCAAACATTGTTCAAATATATCACTACTTTCAAAATAACTTTAGGGATAATTGCAGAGGTATTATTTTACTCGACTGAAAATATCTTCTGTAATGTACAAATTAAGATTCTTTGAATATACAAAGATAAAAAAATAATGATTGACAGTCATTCCATGATCAAACACTTTTTTTTTTCTGGTGGAGAATTCTCAGGCAAAACAAGTCACAAACTGGTTTTCCCTTCTGTCCCAAAAAAAAAATACTGGATAGAGCATTTTGCTGTTATTATCGAAGGATTTTCAGACAACAGGAAACAAAATCAGTTATTTAAAGGCCCTGAATAAGGCAAATAAAATTCAAGGGAGTTTTCAAGGACGATGAGGAACTCCTGGACTTAGTAAGTCAAACATCTCTGGATATATCATTTATGACTTTCAAACTGTACTATTTGGAAGTAAACTTTTATAAATCTGTTTGCAAAATGGTTGCTTAGAATTTTTAAAATCCTGTGTGCAGAAAATCCATGTTGGAAAACTTATACATTATTTCTTTATATATATACATTATGCTGAATTATTACGCTGACTTTAAAATTCATATTTAGGAGAAACCTGTCTTATGATATGGAAAACAAAAAATATATGAAAACATATATAAAAGTTTTCAGTTGAATCATCACTTTGACAGATCACAATCTTCCACTGCTTTGAGTTGCTTTTTACATTTAAGGTCCTAGCCCTTTAACTATAAAGTGTCACTTTGTAGCAAAGCTGACAAATTTCTCAATTTTACAAATTTAATCTTGCAGTATGAGTTCATTTGGGCTGAAGGCATTGGTAAAATAAGCATTAAAAATTCACATGAAGATTTAAAGATAGAAAAGGAATTTCCCACAAAATAAAAACAAAAAAAACAAAGTTGAAATAATAGAAAAAAAGAACCATAATAATAAAGTAAAGATGACTCTAAACCACCAAGCATACTCTGCACTCCTTGAGACTAAGAAAAATAAATAAAATTACACTTGCCAAGACATTTCAATTTCAGGCTAACCATCGAAAATCACTATATACCATGGATAACGTGTACAATATCTGTTAGAATAATATGAAGGTCCTTTTCGCTTTGCAAGGATCATACAGGTTTCCTCTGGTTTCTGCGAGCAGATTGAAAAATATTACAATTTAATTCTGATTATCAAATCTCAAATTTTCTGTAAGTAGCAAATATAAGTTTTTTCAGACATTAAAATTTTAAAATATATCTTGATACTTATAAAAGAATGAAATAAATTCTCATCCTCATAAAATATTTTCTTAGATTCAATTCATAAAGACACTTTTTCTTTGTTATTCCTTCATGTTATTGGAATGAAAATTAATATTTCTCATATTACAAATCCTATTTTATGATTAGTAATGTGTAAATAAGTAATAGAAAAACTACCTTTTCTAATTGAAAATTGAAATTAAGAAAAAGACATTTGAGACTAAATTTCTGTAAAAGTGGAAAGTTATGCTTGATTCTTAAAAATATAAATTTACTCTTGACAATTATAGATTACTGTAGCTAATAAAGATGATCAGATTTTATTTATCCTTATCTAACCACTGAAATATCTCAAGTTCAAGCAGATTAAAATTTGAAAGAGGTCCCAAATTTAAAAATCAACCTTGTACCAGGATATCTCTTCAAATTTCTACAATATATTTAATTAATTAAAAACTAAACAATTCGGACCATTTTCTATCAATAACTAAAACATATTCATGTAAACAATTTTCTATCATCTTTAAAATCCAAACATACCTTTCCTTTTTATACTAATCACAAAAGAAGTTCTTCATTTATCTTTTGGTTTTTCAAATCAACGATTATTAACCCATTATAATTTATAGTATTACATGCAGAAAGCGTTTTTTAAATAAGGGATGAAACTATATTATGATATTCTTTAACGAATAAAAAATATATATTTGTAGAGTTATTAAACATTTTTAAGAAAAGAAATTTAATTAGATTAAAATATCGTTTGGCAGGAAAAATAAATTAAATAAAATATCATTTGATGATGAAAGAAATTAAATAAAATAAACGTTTGCATTAATTTCTTTTGAAGTAATGAAATAGTTTGACGATATTGTTTTGCTAACGCTGTTCGCAAGGAAAAATAATTGATGTAAGATTGAACTTGGAATCGCAAGTGAAAGGATTACGTTTTATGGAAGGCAGTGTTGTGTTTTTTTCATGTTTGTTTTGATGGTAGACGCTCCAATAAAGATAGTTATTTTTGATAAAGAAGGTCTACTGATTCTTCATACTATGCTGCATATTATCACAATATTTATAAATTATCTTTGCACAATGACTTTTGTTTATTTGTCTTTACAATTTAGTAGTTGTAAGATGTAAATAAATAGATACATTTCTTACATTTTAAAGTTTTCTATTTAGTATTACAGGGTATTTGCAGTTCAGAGGGGTGATTAATAGCATCATGAGGATGAAAAGAATTACCATATATAAAAATCCAGGTCGCAAACGACATTTTGTGAAAATCACCAAAATACAGGATGTTCTGTCTCTTACCTTCTATTTGACAGTCTTCTGCTGTTATGCTACCGATCAAGCAGGAATCAATCCTAACCATTTTTCTAATTGCTTTTTTGAATTTTTTTTCTTGAATATCTCGAAAACTCTTCAGACTTTCAAACTACTCGTAAATTAACAAATCAAGAGCGTAAATTCCCTACAATTTCATGCTTTTTATTTTTCTTAATATTTTGGTCTTAAAATCCTAAACTAATTTTGATTTTTTCGTAATTTACGACCCCCTGGACCACCGAAGCGGTGTATTACCTATCTGAAAAAAATGTTTAAGCTAGCGTTTCATTTTAAATAAATTCATGGATTTGAAACATTATTTTTTCAAATTAATTTTGAACAGTTTCCAACAATTCTCGGACACTCTGTATTTTTTTGAATTTTACCAACTAAGCGTCGTTTGCATTATTCTATGGTAATTTTTCATCCCCTCTTGATTTTCTATCACCCCTCTGAATTTGTTGGCCGAACAACACCTAGCATATATTTTATGCTTCATTTAACTAGAGATTAAGTATCAACAGTTCATTAAATCCAACAGTATATCATCAGAGAAGAAATAAAATATGAACTATTAGTAAATTAATTTTTTCATTCGTCTTGAAATCATATTTTTGGGTATGGTTTCATTTCTGATGTACATTTTGGCCTAGTAAGGTACTACTTCTTATGCAAAATATACTAATAGATACTAGAGATTTTGCAGTGTCTTGAAGCTATATATATTTTCTGTAGCTAATAGTTATTAGTAGCTATTAGAAGCAGCTGTCATAGACAATGATCCCTACAGCTATTCAACATTTTGTTTCTTAAGGGTATGTGATGACATTACTTAGAACCAACGAAAAATAGTTTTTCATATTATGTATGCATATAACAAACATTGTTATATAACAAAGAGACATTTTCCATGAAATTCAAAATGAAATACAATCAAAAATAAATCCACGGAAATAAGCAATCTAAAAAAAAACTTTTGATTGATTAAAACTTTGATGATGAAAATTGAGAATTCAAAAGGATCAAATTGAAAAAAATCATTAAGCAGACTGCAAAACTCAACTGCTAACTAGCCGAAGGTTGGTCGTAAAGATTGTTTTATATTAATAAAATAAACCTATTTTAATGATTTCATTTTAGTAGTGTTTTAATTGCTATCTAATTCTATATGCACAATTATAATAATCATTGTAAGTACACTCATTATTATTAAAACAATTAAATATTATACTCATAGTTTCCCATCAATAGAGTGATATGTATACTTCATTTATATGACTTCAACAATCCCTTCAAGATCACATCATTAGATAACTAAAATTTTATTGATACCAATAAAATTTAATTTTTTTTTTCTTATTAGAGGTGAGAAACCATCAAAGACAAACAATGAAGTGTGAAAAATATCAAACCTTAAATGGTTCATTCTATAAAGTTTAGGAGACTAGACTCTTTCTTCTGATTTCATCTTATGGCCGCAGAGTGTCTTTCCTCATTTTCAGGAGGTACAACAGTACTGGATCAAGAAAGAACTATTTATTCGCTAATAAATCTTTTTTATATGTTGGCTGTATGCAGCAGTGAGAAATTCTGTAAAAAAGGATAATTAAAATCACAGACCTCAAATTAATATATTATAATAATAAGAATGTTAATAATGATATGAGTTGAATGAATAATAATGAATGTTACATATGTATGTTATAATGATATGGTATACTTATATAGCCACATTTTCTGAAAACTTATTTTTTCTGATTCAAATTTTTTGAAAATATATCAGAAAAGGAATAGTGAAAATGCACATACTTAATTAGCATGCAGGTTTTCATTAAAATTAGAGTTTAGGAAAAAATGCGATAAAAAACAGATCAAAATTAAATATATTGTTTCAACAAATAGGGAAAGAAACATGCATTTTAATAAAATCTATTTATTTTGTTCTCTTATATTTTAACTGTCATTAAAAATTTCCCCCTTACGAAGAAAATGAGAAAAAAGACAATACATCTAAAAAATGGAATAAAATTAATGTTTCATTGCGATAAGCACAATTTCTTAAATGATATTCACAAATTCAGTTTTCACAAATGGAAATTTGACTTTTTAAAAAATTACAGATCAAAATCTTTTCCGTATGAAACTGAATGCTCTCTCTATATATAAAGTCACTAGCTCCTATTCTTATAAATAACTCATTCCTACTAATAATAAAAGTGAATGTGCGTCTGTCTGAGCGTGTCTTTGCATAACAGACAGCAGGACCTAGAGCTACCAAATTTTTCTGAAACATAATTGAGAAATAGTAATGTAGCAATTCAGAGTGATTTTTTTCAGGCACCATTAACTTTAATTAATTAATTAATAAGAAATGTAGTTTTTTTGTTCCAATAACTTCCAGAATATTATTAAACAAAATGGTATTGTAGTATTATCAGTAGATTATTGCAGTAGTATTAACAACATCATACTATATCTTTCCCCTAATTTTGACTATTTATAAAAAAATATTTTTAAGCATAAATTGTAACATAACTTATATATATATATGTTGCAAAATAGAGGTTTCACTCCTCAATTCGGATATTACATGCTTTTAAATTTTAAGACTCAGATGAACTGGATAGAGGATTTTTTATTTAATTTGATGTTGAAGCTCAGTGAGTATTTTTTTCCCCTCCAGCCTTCAAGTTGATCTTTTTACAATAATTAAGTGATATAGGTTTTTACTTTACTTTCTAAAAGACATAGATTTTTTTCATTTTAATTTTGTCAATTATTAAAGATTCATTTTTTTTTTTCATTTTAGATCATAATTAGAAAATAACGAAAGAAAACTTTACTCTTTCCAAAAGTGCAAGATTTGAACTACTTTGATGTCAAGTTCTTTTATGATAATTTAAAATATTTTTCTTGATAGTATTTTGAGATATTTAATTTTATTTTTAGGTTATTATGTTTGTGTTTCGGAAGTTCACATATATTCTATTCAAATTACATGTGATGCTGACAATTTGAAATTTTCTCATCTGATTTTTTTTTGTTGTTAAATCTGGCTATAAAAACATTTTAACTTAATGAGTTAATATTAAAATGCTTTATTTTGAAAGCACAATTAGAAGACAGGTCAATTTTATCTAATTATTTCAATTTTCATAATTTATATTTTCAGTCTTCTTTTGTAATTGGAGATCTTTAAATCTATATACTTTCTTTATTAATAACTCAACTCTAGAATGCCATATTCAGGAATGACATAAACTGGTCCTTAGTATAAATGAGTAAAATAATATAATGGATGATATTATTCAATTTTTTTATGATAAAATGTTCGCTTTTATTAACATTAATGTAAAGTTAGTCGTCTATAAGCTGAAATACTACATGCATATGGAATGTCATTCGCTAATAAAATACAGATGATTACTTAGCTATACATTTGTCAGTAGTACTGCGATGGGGTGCAAGGCTAGTATAGATACCTGAGATGTAAAATCAGGAGTAGCAAGGAGATAAAATATTAGCACATCATATAATAATTTTTCAACTAAATATGATGGGCCGTACAATAATTGCTTTAATATCCATTTACATTTTGCTAATCCATTGGACGATAAGCGGTGGAAACAATTAAATAATGTCACAGGCACTCATAGCCTTTGCTATATCATGGTATAAAGTTACTATTGAGTAAGAATTACATATACATCTCATTAACATCAACAGACTACAAATTAATTATTTTCCACTATGATAAATAAGAATAAGCATTTTTACCTTACGTAGTTTAGATCTCCACTGATGCATGTCATGAGCAGTGGAAAATAAAAATAAGAATCATGTAATTCATAAAAACAATGAAAATATATACAGAAAACTTCTCTAAGGCTTCACCTCCTAAATATTTGTCACCTCTGTCATACAACCACTTTTTTGTTTGGCATGGAATTTTGACCCCCAGGATAATATTAAAAATAACCCCAAGGAATGGCTACTCAAACTGGAAGATGTACATCTATGTACACTTAGTAAAATCTACTTCTCCTCTTCTGAGATAAGTGGAAGGTGATACATTCTTTAATTTAGAGAAAGGCAGAGAAAGTAATATATCGCAGTAATAATGATTAAATCAAATAGAAATTTAATCATCCTCTTCTAATCAGAGAAAAGAATGATATTTGGTTCTGACCAGGGTGGGAGATTCTAAGTGAACGAATTACTAAATAAAAGTAAAAGCCATTTTCTACTCAACATAGCATCTTTTCTGAATCACAACACCCCTATAGAAATGTTGCATCAGTAGACAATAGAAATCAGCCAGGAAGTCTAGCAAATGTTTACAATTGTCTGGCATAATGACAAATAAAAAAATCATCAATCATTTGCTCGAGACTGGGAAAAGAAGTTTTATGAGCTTTTTGATGGATGATTTTGAAACAGATGTACAACTTTGGTGACAAAACCACATAATATTTCCAAAGTTGTCATAATTTTTGAGTTTATGATCCATACATATCTGCAAATATACAGACCTACTAGATGGTCAAACTTTGATAGATTTGGTCAAAAAATTTGATACAGATCTGACTCTCTAATGATAAAACTACATGCTAAATTTCGTTAACTCTGCTAGATGTCATTTTGAGTTATTATTGTTCAGAAGGGCACTTATGCGAGAGACAACCTACTGCGAGCCAGATCTCGTCCAAATTTAGTACAAATCTGCCAAATTAGGTATAAAAGACCAATATCAAATTTCATACCTCTAGCTCATTACGTTTTGAGTTCCATGTTCACAGACCACCAAACCATAATACAAAATCCCCACTTGAATATGGAGATACATCAAAACTAGAGGCCAATTTGTTAGCAATTACAATCTCTTCCTTGTATACAAGAAAGTAAACATTGAAATCTTCGATTAGTATTTTTTTTAACTTCAATGTGTGAGAAATAATGAATTGGGTTTCTTTTAATAAGTATTTTTTTTTTGTTCCAAAGTAACACCTTTAGAGTGGCAAGCCCAATGAATGGTAATCAATTTTGCTTGTAATAGAAGAGTGAATGATAGAGTTTCACTGTTATAAAAACACGAACCAATGTAAAGTAAAATGATCGAGGAGATTCTTGTTTGCAAAAAATTTTTTACACTTTGTTTGAAAGATGCTACATCTTCTCAATTAAGATGAAATGTTAACTATCAACACTTAAAGAATTAAAACAAGCAGTTTGTTACAGAAAGAGTTAACAAAATATATTATAAAGTATAATAATGAATTAAGTTTAGAACATATGTATTTTAAATTAAATAACATACCTATTGCTATCATCAGGATGCCAATCTACCTATTTGCTGATAATCTAACCTCCTCACAGGTGGCCAATAACACAATCAAAATCAATACAAGGTATCTGAAAAAGAGGGACTGAATATAAGAACTCCATGAACAAAAAAAATACACACATAGAAAGATTAGAAGCATTTGTCTATAAGTTTCAAAGAATAATAATCTCAACAAGGCAAAGTCTTAATTTATTATCAAATATGATGATAAAGTAAGTACCTACAAGACAAGAGTATAAGATATTTTTTTTAGACAGTGGCAAGTAGATACAGAATAAAAAATCATATCTACAAGACCACTAAACACAAAATACACAAGATAATATATTTAACAAGAGATAATACATACGCAATGATGCAGTTAGATCTTCCCAGTTTGTTACAAGAAAAAATAATTAGAAAAATAAAGGAACTAAACATTATCCCAAGCAACGTCTCAATACAAGACCATAAAAAAATACCACTGCACTTACAAGAGATTGACTTAAAAAACATCCAGTATATTAATAGTTATTTGTGATTTTAAGATTGATGGAAAACAGATAAATTTAAAATTGAAACACTTTTTAATTTGAAGGCACATGTCTTGTTCATATAAAACATGCTAGTTTTAAAATTTGTATTATTTGGCTAATTTTAATATTTGGATCCAATTACTACAGAAATGAACAAAAAACATTTTGTTTCAAAATAGTCCAGTCAACAAAGCCAAAATCGACAAATAAAAAAAGTAAGTTTTGAAATTTAGCACAGTTGTTGGGGAGTGTCCTAAACGACATAAAAAGTCCCCGCCAGTCGGGAGGTGCTGGTACAGGAGGGATTTAAAGGGGGGGCATTTTCAGTTTTCTTCAAATATCTCGAAACTATGGGTTCTATCTGAAAACACTCACTGACAAAATTAAACTACATGCTATTCCTACAAAAAAAGCTCCTACCTTTTTTGTTGTAAATTAATAGTTTAGAAAGAACAGAGGGATTTAAAGTTAATATTTCTAGTTATTATTTATGGTAAAATCGATTAAAGTGCTGAATCAACACCCTCATAGAAACTATCCTGCCTATATAATTATATACTATATATTATACAAGGGTAGTATTTTATGTATGGAGAGGGGAGACAAACCCATTTGATGAACAATTATGCTTTTTCCTCCTCACATCGCCTTTACAAGTTTCTACCATTAGTCAGTCAAGCAATTGTAACTTTAAACAAATGGTGTAGTTTTGAAATTCAGACAGTTGTTGGAGAGAGTGCTCTGACGTCACCTTAAAGTCCCACTGGTGAAGGGTATGCAGGGATACAGGGGGGGAGTGAAAGGATCTCTCCATTTTTTCTTAAATATCTGAAAACTATGGATCCAGCAGAAAACACTTATAAAACTAAACTACATTAAATCTCCTCAAAAATAGTCCACACTTGTTCATAGGATGAATAGTTTAAGATATTACAGAAGTTTGAATATATATATATATATATATGACCTTTTAATTTTAACTTTCTAAATCATTTTTAATGACATTATTACTTCTCTCATCGTAATAAGCACTTTAGCTTTCTTTTTGAGTCACGAGTCTTTTCCGGGGAAATTCCCTTCTCTGGGTACTTAAAACTTTTTGCATTTTCCGATCTGCCCCCTTTTGACTCCAACTTGTAAATGAATAACAAAGTCGCACTACTTTGCACATTAACTCTGTATTACTGCTCATGGAGCTACGTAAAAACTGAATCCTTTACCCATGAAGAAATAACCTAATATCCACAATGACTGAATAAAAGAAGATTAAGCCAAATATTGTCTCTTCCATGACCAATATGGACTACAACTCACCTTGATTAAAGCATGATATTATATATATACCTACATAAAAATATGCATAACCCCTTTTTACACTTGCTGATAATTAAATTTCAGCATATTTTTCTAGTATTTGATCAAGTTCGAACTCCTCATCTTCTTCTAGAGGTGCACAATTGGTACGGGTACCATTAAAGGTGCCAAAACAGAAGCACATTGCTAAAAGTGTGTTCCTCCGCCGCTCCTTTGGTTGGAGGTATTGTGGAAAGATCAGTTTTGATCTTAGTTGATGATTTGAGAAATGCTGCATTTCTACAGTTATTTAAATTATGTTCATCAGCAACGGCTTTGCATTAGGAACATTTTCTCACCGGCTTGCGAGATAGAACCTGGCGTTGATGAGGGGTTATAAAAGATGCCAGCAATGTTTTTATCTGGCTTAGTTGATTTTTGAACAATATAACTATAGTGCTTTGCTTTTTCTATAAATAGCTGGTGTAATGTCACAGCCACGGAATGCATGGAGAAGGAGGATGGTTTGGGCAAAAGAAAGTTCTTTCTGCAGCTTTCTTGTAAAAATTAATTTAGCTTCAACTTTTCTCTTGCCAGGCTTCATCAAATAAATGTTACTTCCTAGTGGTGCCAAAGCAATCAGTAACACGAGTAGGTCTATGTCTTTTCCTTGGGATGAGAAGATGCTTTCTCTAACCCTGATCTCACAATATAAGTATCAGCATCCTCTGTAGCGACTTTCGTTTCAATTACTTTAGCAGCCATTTTCTGTGTTAGTAATTGAACATGCCTAGTCTTATTTCTTCAATGGCAAGAATATGTTTCTGTTGAACTGTGACAGACTAGTTGCGATATTTTAAATTAAACTCAGCATAGATATTTAGATTATACTGCCTAAATGCACTCATTTGGAGCGTTAACAAAAACAAAATACTTAGTAGAAGGGATCTTGTGAAGGGGAACGGACGTAACGGGAGGAAGGGAACATGACTGATCATCAAACAGGTTTGTCGCCCCCCCACCCCCGCACTGACACCGCCACTACTTTCGACACATACAATACTATTCTTGTATAATTATTGTATAGGTGTGAGGTCTTTCTGAGGGTTGTTGCTTCAGCTCTTTTAATTGATTTTACCATTACAATAAGGAATTTTGGCAATACTCACTTTTAAATCCCCTTGTATCTTCTAAAATTTCATGCTACAAACCAGCGGGAGTGTTCTCCCCTAAACTTTCTCGTACACTTCCCCAAAAAGGTGCCGTTTCCCCTTCCCCCGCGTGGCTAAAAAAATTCGAACCTATTGTTACCCAGAATCCAATGACTATCAGAAGGTTTTTCATTATAGTGATTGAAAAATATCTAGGCAAAAAATGAAATTCAAAGAGATGCGTAACGATTTTCTTCTCTTACCGGCTCAAGGACAAACTGACGTAATTCGCTACTCCGTAATGAAATTCTTCTCCGCTCTTCGGGTACGCATGCGCATGGAGATAACGGATTCTCTTCAAAAGTAAATTATATGGACCGACAGACAGTCAACCCTTTGACGGATTTGGCCCAAAATTTTATACGGACCTACATTCATGACTATAAAGCTGTGTATAAAATTTTATCCATCTGGCTTTTCAAGTTTTTGAGTTATAGCGTTTGCATGACCTCGAACATGCAGACAGACAGACTTCCCGTTGACGGATTTTGTCCAAAATTTGATAGAAACCTACAAATTATGTTTAAAGACCACATACCAAATTTCATTCCCATAGCTCTAATAGTTTTCGAGTTATCGTGTTCACAGACAGACAGACAGGCATAATTCCAAAATTATGTTTTTCGGAATCAGGGAGGTCTAAAACGTGGAGATTCGTCAAAATCTCGAGTTCGAATTTTTTGACGATTACAATACTTTCTCTTTGTATACTTCGTATATGAGAAAGTAAAAATTTAGGACTATTTTTGTAGGAAATTTAATGTAGTTTAATCTTATACTTAAGTTTTTTTTCGCTAGGACCCATAGTTTTCGAGATATTTAAGAAAAACTGAGAAATCCCCCCTTTCACCCCCAACCAGAAGGGACTTTAGGTATGTGGTATAGGGTACTCTCCCCAACGACTGTACCGAAATTCAAAACTACACCATTTTTTATATTTGCAATTCGTTGACTGTGCTACGAGTAGAAAGAAACTTGTAAAGGGGAACGAAAGGGAGCATAATTGTTCATCAAATGGTTTGTCACCTACCCCCCTCCCGCTACGACACATACAATACTACCCTTGTATAATTATTATACAGGCATGAGGTTTTCATGAGGGTTCTTGATTCAGCCCTTTTAATCGATTTTACCATTACAATAAGGAATTTTAGAAATATTAACTTTTAAATCCCCCCCGCATATTCTAAACTATTGATAATACAGAAAAAAAAGTAGGGCTTTTTTTTGTAGGAAATTGCATGTAGTTTAATTTTGTATTTGAGTGTTTTTCAATAGAACACATAGTCTTCGAGATATTGAAGACAAACTGAAAATGCCCCTTTAAACCCCTCCTGTACCCCCCGCACATCTCCCACTGGCGGGGACTTTTAGTATGTCATTTAGGACACTACCACCAACAACTGTGCAAAATTTCAAAACTACACCATTTTCTTTTTCTATTTTTCCTTCGTTGACTGGACTGAAAACCTTTTCCAGACTGCTGTAAAGTTTTGATTAAAATTAATAATTTCCATCCAAGACAAAAGGAACGCAATAGAAGATCGATTAGCTCACTACTGATCAACCAAAATGATCAAGTAATTGTTTCCAGCTGTCATATTCAAATTTAGAACTAGCTGGGCTGATTCAGGATTTGAAGAATGCGACCAAAAAAACATTCAAGATTGTCTTGAATGTGATGTTGATGACCCTGGCTATGAAGTACTGACAAATGATGACCATTGCCAGTGTCATCGACAACCAAGACTCTTGCAGAGACATATTAAATTTTCTCATTATTAAATTTTTTACTACTTTGGTATAAAGGTCTTCATCTTCAATGAAAAGCAGTACTAACTGGAAGAGGGAATATTATAGTCTTGCTATGATCATAAAATTAATAGAGAAGATCTTGACTGATTTCTACTGAAGGAGTATTTACAAAAATGCTTTTGTCAAGTTTAAAATGATAGCAGCCAACCAGCATAAATACTTGCTTCTTGCTAGCTGTATAAAATTACTATAATGCACTAAAAACTTTTTTAAAGATTACAGTGCTAACAAGGTTTTATATTTAGAAATTTACCTCTAAAAAATATGGCATCTTTTTGCCTTCTGCTAATCGCACAAAAACAGTGGCTGGCTTATAAAGACTATCTAGTTGACCAACTAAAACCGCAGCTCCTTCAGCATTCTCAGGGACCCTACGCTGGATTCCTTGAATGTTTTGTTCAACAGTTTTATCATGAGCGAAACTCTTTCTCTTAGATGAAGGCACAACCTCAATATTATTCTGAAATGTTTGATACTAATTAGTAGATCAAAATATTTTCATAAAAATATACCAAAAATTAATAAATGCAAAAAACTATATTACTTTGGAAGGGAAAAATACAAATAGAATTACAAAATACTCAAGATAAAAATATATTTTTTAAAATCCACTAAATATTCCTAAATGTGGTACTAAAATAATAATTGTAATTTTTCTGTTGAGATCTGTACATTTTTTAGTGCATTTACAATATGAAACATAGCATAATTTTTTATCAATCTGCTTTAGGCTTTTATTTTGTCAATGCTTCCAAAGCATATCAAAATTATATAATATTAAGTAGGCCCTGTTATGCCCAAAACCCACTGATGATGCTTACTTAAATCAATTTAATTAAGAAATTTTTAAACTTTAAATTAAAGAAAATTATCTGGTTTCAATTTCAAAAAAGACTACAAAAGACACTTTAATTTGAATTTTGTATGGAACCAAATTTGCAAATGTAAAAGAAGTATTTTGTGTTTCTTAAATAGGCATGTGCAAAGATAATTCTTTGCTTGATTTAGGTATGATGTGGAAGTTTGGATTGTGTCATAGTGGCTCTAATGTCAGACTCAATCTTCCTCAGGCAGTTTCAATACAGGGTGTTATCATAGCAAATTAATTAACCCTGGTCTCAATGAATATGTAGATATATAAATATATATATTCTTATTATTTAGAGGCGGCAGTTACTAATTAGTAACTGCTGAAAAATATAACATTGGATGAAAGGTTTATTTAAGAATGCAATTTTATTAAATTTTGACAGTCATTTTAAATAAGGTAAGTTTGTGAAAACAAATCAAATAATCAAAATAAAAATTGGAAATATTTTAGGCACATCCACACAGATTGCAAAATTAAAGGCAAAGTTAACATATAAAAACGAAAGGAAAGAAAACTAAACTAAAGACAACTCCTTCTTAAAAAGCATGCACATTCAAATATACAAAGGCATGTACATGAACAGATATGCACATCTAAGAAAAAGTATATTTTGAAATAAATCATTTCAGAAAAATACAAATGCTTATTTTATTTCCAAATACTGCAATGCGCATATTGCACAGAAATCAAGGAGATCTAATTTAGAATTGAAACAGTTAACGAGTTCACATATTATTGCATTTATATTGAAGCTCTTTAGTTGTGTGACAAATAAAACTTGTAACTTTTATGCTACAAACAACATATTGTATTTGTGAACAATGCTGGTGAAAGCAATCATCAAAATTCATGTTTCTTAGTTTTGATAGAAGACAAGCTGATACAGTTTTATTAATACAGTATTAACCCCAATTAACTGAACAAAAGGGAGAGAAGCCATTTCGGATAATGATTTTTTCAGTTAAGCCATGAACATCTATTATTATTTTGTATCTAATTACAGTATGCAATTCTGAAATGATTTGAGTGCAAAACAAATTCAAAACTCTCTTTGTAGGCTACACTTATGTTCTTTGTTAAAGTTAACGCTCCTTTGGGCGAAATGAGCCCAACAGGCACAGGTAAACAGTATCAAAATTAATATTATTAATACCCATTAATTTTAATTTTAGCATTCTGAAATTAATCACTGACCTTCTTGGAGAGGCTTAAAAGAAAAAAGTGGGGATATCATTGCAAAAAATCTCTTCTTCGCAATTATTTATGTGCAGTACAGTATGTGTTTTTTGGATTTACGATTTTAGAGGCATTTTGGATAACCTGGGTTTCGGTTAACTGGGGTTTTACTGTATTTCAAATATTAATAAAAACAGTCATTGCAAATAATGATAATTTCTTTTAATGTTTTTTTTTAACATTTAAATAAACTTTCAAGAAAATCTAATAATTTCTAAACTAAGAATTTTTAAACAGGATAAACCTATGAACATTGATAAATATAAGATAAGATACTCACAATGCTATTCTCACTTGGTGGCATCAATATAACTGTTTCTGGTGGAACATTTGATTCTTCATTATTCTGTGGATGATTAATTTCGTTTTCTTGTTTACTTTTAAAAGATTTTAAGAACATAGGGGACCTGCTTTATATATTAAAAAAAAACACATTCAGAATAAAATTATTGCCAAAAACAATAAGAATATGAAAGAAAATGCAAAACTACTATAAAAGACACACATAAGTAGAGAAAGGTTAGGGGTTAACTGAAAACACTGACAATTAAAATTTGAAATAGCATTCTTCTTACATGCATAGTTTACAATATACATGATGTAATGAATTCAAGTAAGTACTATAGAGTTCCTTTTCTGAATTTGCATTTTCCCCTTAAATGGAAAATATTTTTAAAAAGGTTGAAAAGTTGACTATATACATTTGCATAATGTATATAATCTTAAATAATTGGTACTACAACCTTTAATCCATAAATATCATATAATGAGATTTTTATACAAAGAAATTAACATTTACTAAAATATCACAAAAACATTTTAATTCAATTCAACAACTCTCATGTCGTTAGGTTGCATAATGCAAAAGAAAAAAGTACTCCACAGTAATAATCTGCATTAGTTTATTCCTCATAGTATCTTAGCATTACTAATTCTTCATACAATACAGAACATCATACAAGATATTAGAACACATAATGAGGCTTCAGATAATACTCCTACATAAAAAATCTGTTGAAAAGGTTAATTATTTGTAAAAAAAATGAATAATGTGTTGATTTCTGCAGAATTGAAAATCTAAGGGTAACACATCTTTTTTGTAACAGTGAAATTTGTGTTAAATACACTTTATGACAGTTTCTTTCCAATAATATATCGATATGCAATTGATTCTTTAAGTAGAGATCATATAACTGAATATACAATATGAAACACAGTAAATAGAGAAGAATAAATATAGCATTATTGCATAAATTTTCATCAAATAGGTTGAATCGGTTATGTTTTTGACGGAAGGTGTAGCTCCCCCTTAATAATAAGAGAAAAATTGAATTGGAAACTTTTGTAACTTTTAGAAATAGAATATAAAACTTTGGGTTAAATTGTAGAATGATTTTTGAAACACTCTCTATAATTTGTTACAACGATTTAATACAGCAGAAAGGCAAATATTCCACTGACATAAAAAATATACAAGCAAAATTTTAAATGTTGCAAGAAAAAAGCTTAATATATAGATAAGATTTCCTTGGATTAAGCATTAGACATTCCTTATGAAACCCCATTTATAAACTTAGGAAAGATGACTTTATATTTACTAAGAATTTTTTTTTGCAAAAGACTGAAAAGAAAGGGGAGGAGGGGGAGGATATTTCATAGAAAAGTTGATTTTTGAAAAATTATTACAGTTTAGATTTCAAAATTTTTAATTAATTTTCATTGAAAGAATGAATTTGCAGAATGCTGAGTTAATTTAAAATCTGCCTACATGGCAGAATATAGGCGTATGAAAAAATAACTACAAATTTAGATTATACATCCTTCCATTGAGTTAACTTTACATAAGCACAGTATAAAATCATTTTTAGTTATGTACGTACACCAACCAGTCATGACATAAGAGTAATATCAATAGAAGTCACTTGAGCTAGAATTCTATATTTCTACCCCACATCAATATGAAGAAACTTAGTTCATAAAAGATTTAACTAGCACTAATCTAATTACAGAAACATGAGACAATATTCAAATTGACAATGTTTCAGCTTACAAATATAAATTATATCAATTAGCTTGTCACAAATCCAAAACCAAATATAAAGCAAATTTCAAAATATAATATGGTCCTATTCAGAAAGAAAAAATTGTGTATTCAAATCAAATTCATCAATATATTAAAGAATGCATGCTAGTTTTTCCCTCGAATTTAGTTAAGACACAATGACTTAGAGTGTGTTTAAGAGACTTGACTAAAAATATCAAGATTCATATTCTTTTATGGTAAAAAAAAAACCCCTCATATCTTAAGAAGACTACAAGATTCAAAACAAAAAAATAACCGCATGGAACAAGCAAAGCAATGTATCTAAACATTTTGATTTCAATACATAGATATTAAGCATGATGTAGATTATTCAGCAAAAATTCTTATCATTGATCAGGTGCTGTTTTTTCCCATACAGTAAGAATTTATAGCTTTTGATAAGCATAATGAAGTAAATTCATAATATACTATTAGCAAATCATAAGTAAAAAAACTGACACCAAGGGATCCAATTCAATTTCTTTACTGCTACCTTTTTTTTCTTTACATAGATCTATCGGAGATTTAGAAACATTTTTGGTAACACACATGCAACATCACAAAAAAAAAAAAAAAATTAATGCAACATCACAAAATCCTAGAAATGAAATTTCCTTTTATAAGCTTGCTCAAAACATAAAAAAAGGGACAATAAATGGCATAATCAAACTCTGGAAAAAGATAAGCAAATTTATTTGCAAAAATAGGTTTTCTTCTTCCAATAAATTTTACTCAATATTAAATAAATTTAATGTAAGTTTGCGATTTATTACAAACTTACATCTGGTTTGAAATACTTTACAATTTCTTCCTCCTTTGTTTCAAACTAGAGAAACTATCAAGTCATTGAAAATTAAACATTCAATACCTGTTTTTATCGTGACTTAACAAATTCAAATTGCCATAGCCTGAACTATTTCTCCTTAAAGCAGGTAGCATCTTTTCATTCACATGCCGGTGACGCAACATTAGACAACTTAGAACTTCTTCCTTTTGATCAGAATCAATTTGATCCGTTTGCACCATGCAATCTACAATTCTCTTAGATATGCTCAGTACATCATTTTCTTCTATATCTAAAAGAACACCACCTGTAAAAGAAAGTTTGAAATTTATACATGAATCCCATATTCTAACAAAACAAGACTTTGAATAAATATATATTTTTACGACACGCACATAGTTCAAAACACAATGATTTTTCAAAACCTATGAATTACAATATGAAAAATGCTTCATTTTACATAACATGCATTTCATTCATTTTGTTCACATTAAATATTTACTGAGTTTTGTAACTGTAAAAAAAGTACCAAACAACCTAAGATTTGTAACAGTAATACAGTACCAAATATCTAATTGTACATCTAATTATTTTTTTCATTGATGAGTTTTCATGTTTCCCACAAATTACTTTTAAAAAGACATATATAAAGGTATAAAGGAAGTTAATATTTTCAGACTTAAAAACATTTTTTAAAAACATCGTATTTTGAATAAAACAGGTTTTCAAGCAAATACAGAATCCTTTGAATAAATTGTATCATAAAAGAGCAAAAGAATAGTGATTTAAAATTTCCATTAATACAAAAGGAAAACTGAGTGACATTATCTAGCTTACACACACTGTGAAGTTCTGGAAATGTTATAATGATGAGCAAAATTTGACACTTATCATCCACTACATTATACATCAATCACACTTTTTAAATAAAGCTCATCTAGGTCTATTCCTAAATCAGTAGGTTATAATTTTTTTTCCTTACAGATAGTATTTTGTCTAAGCTAAAAATATAAGTGAAGTGACAGTAATTTTCCCACACGACACTTTCAGAAGAAATGAAATTAAAACATGCACCTTTTAATGGTTGATAAATATTTAATTACACATGCTGTAATGTGCACTAAAGAAATATATAGCACAAATTTCAACAAAATGAAATTGCAAGGAAACTGTAGATTACTTTGTTCCTTCAAAAACAAAATTCATGATTACTGAACAACTATCAAAATGAAATGAAAAATCTCACCTGAATCCAAACATTGCCGCAATTTTAACAGACTGTGAAAAGAGAGAGGAGGTACATGAGGTTTCCCCCATTTGTCAGGACCTAATTCAACATCTTCTTCATATTTAATCCATCTGGCCGTTTGTCTCCACTCAACAGAATCCGTTAATTCATGTTCTTTTAATTCATGAAGTTCCACAAACAACTAATGAAGGCAATAAAACATTTTGATTAGGACTAGTTTCAGTTCTACACCACACATACAGAAAAATGAAAACAAAATTAACTTGTGATTGAGAAATATTTATCCTCGTGGGAAAAGTATCTATTCTCTTTATAGCATTTTTTATACTTTACAATCATAAAGAGTCTAAAATTAAAAAAAAGGTTATTTTATAAGTCAAGTAATTAAAAAAAATTTAATCCATGTTTATTATTTTTCATTTTCACGAGAGTGAACTTCCTTTTTAGGTTTATTTTAAATTATTTTTTCATAAATAAAATCAAATAAAAAATCAAAGCTTAATTTCTAATTTTAAATCAAGTAAAATAAAAAGTGAGAAGACGTAATTTTAATGTTCATTAACTCACAACAACCTGCTCTTAGTACAATACAACCCCAGTTAACAGAACTAAAGGGGAGAATCCTGCTCACTGTATAAGTGGAGAATTATGTAATATGTGTTTCTAAGCAACTTGCGGTCACACAAAGAACCCCACAATATTACAGTACAAACCCAGTTAACTGAACTAAAGGGGGGGAGGATGAGCCATTTTGGATAATGATTTTTTCAGTTATGTCATGACTATTACTATTTTGTATCTAATTACAGTATGCAATTCTGAAATGTTTCGAGTATAAAATGAATTCAAACTCTCCTTGTGGGATAAACTCATGTTCTTTATTAAAGTTAATCTGCCATTGGGTGAAATATTCACACCAGCGAGTTCAGGCACAATGGGCCTGACAGGCACAGATAAACAATATTGTAATTAATATTGTTAATACCCATTAATTTTAATTTTAGCATTCTAAAATCAACCACACAGACCTTCTTGGAGAGGCTTAAAAGAAAAAAGTGGGGGATATCATTGCAAAAAATCTCGCCTTCACGATTATTTTTGTAAAGTACAGTGTGTGCTTTTTGGATTTACGATTTCAGAGGCATTTCGGATAACACAGGTTTCGGTTAATACGAGTTTGGTTAAAGTAGGTTTTACTGTATCATGAAGACACCAAGAGTTCAGTTACACAATATATTACATACAATTTATTATTAACACTGTTTTCTAGAAGAATTTTAACTCATATTAATATCCACACACTGAGCAGAGAACTATTTAACATAACAAAGAAAATCAGTGAAAAGTAATGATAACCTATGTAAAAATTACTACAACATTTTTTGTTCTGATATGTAATACATATATATTATGCTGATATCAATTTATACACCATAATAAAAGATAATATATTTCTTATATATGGATGCAGTTATGCAATAAGTAACCAGTAGATTTTGTGGATTTTTCAGTTCACTATTTTAAACTAAACCTCAGAATGAGTAGGTTGTTCCAAAAAACTGAAATGAATGCACAAGCTGTACAGCAGACTATTCATAAAATAATAATTAATTTTGGAACAGAGAAGCATTTTAATTTTTTATAATGTTTTACAAAAATGCCTGTATTGCAAAATGTGGCAACTAGAGTTGGTTTCCAGTTGCATAATTAAGTCCATATAGAAACTATTCATAATATAATTTTTAGAAATATAAAATAATTTTATTCCAGATGATTTCAGAAATGAAACATAGCTTTGCAATACAGTTCATCAGAAAAGCCTTATTATGACTGCTTATGACTTACTTATTATGACTGATACACAATTCAACTTCATCAAAAAATTTTACTCCATATGTGCTTCATTATCTACTCTATTAAAATGCGAAGGTAAACAAACGTATGTATGTATGTATGTCCCTCTATCTTCTCACAAACCGCCGAACGGAGAAGCGCGCGGAAGGTACCAAAAGATGGGGAATAATCCAGGGAAGCCATTTCGGCCATTTAAATTTCGAAATTTTAATTAGTAAAAAAGATATTAATTAAAAACTAACTGACAACAATGCTTTTCATTGTTTGGGATACTTTATAACAATACTTTTCATTGTTACAGCGCAATTCAAAATTTATTTTATGGTTGAAGTCGTTTACTTTAAGGAACATTGTTACAACAACAATAAAAAAGTGACGCTGACAGAAATAAAAAAAAATGTATTGTTGAAAGTGTATAAATTCTTTTTTTTATCCCGTGATATTTTGCCACTTGAACAGAATCATTTTAACGAATTTACAGGCGTGTTTTGTTTCTGTAAAGTTATGTGCCGCAAGATATAGATTAGTTATGTTAGTGATTTTAATCATTATTCATTGATTTGATCAAGTTTAAATATTTGTGGAAGCTTCTGTTTTAAGCTGATATTTGGAAGTTACTATTTTTGCTTTGTTCAATTCTCGCTTTTTCCGATGCCTAAAAGAAAAAGAGGAATTACAGGGGATGCTGCCAGTAGACGGGAGGCAATTAGAAAACGTGAAAGGAGAGTTGTTGAAACTGAAGAAGAAAGAAGCCGCCGATTGTCCAACTATGGCACAACGTGGCCAGAGAAGAAGAGCCGAAGAAACAGACGAACAAAGAAATAGCCGATTGGCAGTAATGGGACAACGTAGCCAGGAGAGAAGAGCCGAAGGAACAGACGAACAAAGAAATAGCCGATTGTCAGCCATGGTACAACATGCAAGAGAACGCCGTCTGAATGTTATTGAAGGACAAAATCAACATCAGATACAAACTTTTTATGCAGCTAGAACTGTTCTGAACTGAAGAACACAACTGTGGAGAAATGGACAATCTCTGTCTGAAATGCGGAGGGTTGTATTTCCGGGATGAAAAGAATACCAGAGGAATTTACACTCATTGTTGTCATAATGGAAATATAATTGAGCAGGCTTCAGTTTATCCAGTGAGAATGAAAGGATTGATGGATGGCTCCGGTGAATTATCAGTGCATTTCAAAATAACATAAGGTCGTACCAGTGCTTCAATGGGTGCAGAGATTGTACCGTCTACAGGGAGAGGAGCGTATTGCTTCAGAATTCATGGCCAGATTTATCACAGGACCTCTCATCTACACCCAGATGAAGCAGGAGGTGAAAACACTAATACAACACACTTCAACAATATTATAACACACATTAGGCATGTGTCACGTGACCTCAGGTATTATTCGATTTAACCCGTGCAACGCCGGGCCATACAGAAGAGCCGAAGAAACAGAAGAACAAAGAAAAGAGAATACGTTTTGGGGGGAACGTAACGTTTACGTTAGCGACAATATATGTAAAAAAAATAAATCGGAGGCGGGCATATGAAAATTAGTAATAAAAAGACTAGATTTGAAGGAACATTTACATTTCTTGGAGAAAGTAAGTGACAATATTTGTTGAAAAAAAACGGAGCCGGGCATATGAAAAAATATGGATCCGAAGGCCTCACGTGATCTCACTTCTCTCCGCCCGGGAATATCCCATTATTCAAGATTGCCCGTGCAACGCCGGGTCATGCAGCTAGTATATATATATATATAGTGAAATTTCCAGATGTATTTTGATGAATGTTGAAATAAAAAAAAATAATATAGTCTAATATCTATAATATGAGGGAATTTCAAAGACTTTTAATAAGACAATTTTAAGATACAATCACAGTGAATTAAATAAAATTTAAATTTAATTTTTAAATTATCCTTTATATTATTTCCATTGCTAATATCCCTTTTTCTCAACTAATACAAAGCCTACATCAATGAATAAGGTATCAGTGGCTAGGATTTTTTTACCGACTTCTGACATAGCACACTCGGTTTATGTTAAAACACATTGTTTGTGAGGGTGGGAAGGGGAAGGTTGAATGTGTGAAAGTTTGCACAGGTTTACTGATTGAATCATAATAATAATAATCATTTTACAGAAGCCATTCAAAGTAAAATTCATTTTTCATTCTATTCTCTTCTGATTTCATTTTAAACACTACAATTACAGCACAGTCATTAATTTGAAAATTAGTTAAGTTAAATAATTGTTGAGGTAAAAAAAATTTCAAAATACATAAAACGTAAGTAAAACTTAAAATTTTTAGTTTATTTTAGTTAACCAAAGGGACATTTTTTAAGTAATAACTAAAGCATCAAATATCACAGCTGTGAAGCATTTCCTCGTAATATAGTAACATTAATGTTCATAAATTTCAAGCATTTCTATTCCAAGTTTTACCATAAAATTAAAGCTATGGAAGCTAGCAGGATCAAATGTGAAAAAAAAAAAAATTAAAGAGCAAAGAAACTGATTTGGCCACATGAACTAGTTTACTAAGCAAGAAGGAAAAATTCTTTGAAAAAGTTTTGAGACAGATACCTCATGAGGATTATGATCAAAGGTTTTCTTGCTAAATGGAAAAGTTATTGCTCCAATGTCCTCTTTTTTAATGCCAAAAGCTGAAGTTCCATTTTTGGTCCTAATATCTTTTACCTTGTGTCTTCGCATTCCTTTTGGATCATCAAAACGGTGACCTAAAACAAAAAATTGTTTTGATTGTCAATTTGCTTTCTTACTGCATATTATTTATTCAATTGTCTTTAGTTTATTACAAAAACATCAATTAAAGTAGATCACTTTAAAAAAGTTTAGTCTTTCAGAGCAAAACTAATAGATTTGAGGTAATAAGATTTAAATATAAATTGGCTTACTCAAGCCCCCCCCCCCACACACACACAAGCTTCATTTTGTGAGCTCAAGAAGCATAAATAATACTTCACAATACTAACATAGACGGATGAACCCTTACGCACTTGGTGGTAAATTTAGATAAATGGTTTGAAAGTTGCCCTGTATTAGTCAAGTTTCAAATATGCATTAAACATCAAGTTTATTTATTTGAATTTTCCACAAGGGAACATTATTATTTTTAAAAAGTATTTTGAACTTTGGACCACAATAATTGAATTTCAATAAATAACAAACATTGTAAAAAGAGTAAGAGTACTAATAAAAATGAACCGAAAATAAATTATGAGTTTAATCAAATACTGCAGACAATGAATGAAATGAGAAATATAGATAATAATTTTTTAATATTTTTTTGTAATTAAAGACTTTCTTTTCAGAAAACAAAGTTCTGTGGTTCCAAATTCTTAGTTTCAGAATCAAAATTTAAGAGCAACCTTAGGCACCTTTAAATAACTATTTGGCAATAATGTATGTTACTTATTACTCTTATACTCCAAATTCACAACCCTAAACAAAAATAAAATTACCGAATTTTTAAATAAATCAAAATGCAAATCGACTTACTAGCCATGTAATCTAGATCAGAAATTTGAAGAGTTTCTGCTTCTTCCGGTTCAAGAACTGTACTGTAACATTTCTGATCAATATTAAAACCATGATGTTTTCGTCTTATAGACTGTCTTCTTGGATATCTGTAAACAAATTGATTTAATAATATATAGAAGGGTAACGGGTAATTTTTAAACAGTGAGGCATGTTTTCAAGTGGGTTCATGTAGAACAACACCGGGTTGCAAAAAATTTCACATCGTCTATATTTTGAAGGCAAGAATTGTAAGAAAACCATCTTAGTATTAAGAATTTAAATAAAAGTTGCTGAATAACCATTTTAACTTCAATTTCTTTTTCAGTAACTTATGTCTCATTTTCCCCAACTTCGGGTTGTATGCTTTAAAAATTTTTATTAAAATTCTGTATTAACAGTGGCTTTTCCCCTTCTTTTTTTTATGATACAAAAATCATAAGGCATTAAACAGTAGAAAGAGATATTCTCAATTTAGGTGAACAGAAATTTTCAAAAATAAGTTTATGCACTTTATTTTCTAAAATTCTCTCAATCATTTCATATTGTGAAAACAGTATAACTTTTAATTAAAACAACACATTATGAAAAATATAGCTATTTTAAAATTCTTGTACATAGTTCATGAACACAGTACTGAAAATTGAAACAGCCTGAAGGTAAAGGATTAACAGAATGATAAAAAAAAAAAAAAACCTCTTTGCAGATCTGGACCAGCAAGTAGCTGCCATATTCTTCTGTTTTGGACTAGTGTCAGCATATATCTGCTAATGCTTATTTATTGGTTTGAAGTAACAAGGCATGTAATCCCATAGCGTAGTATACAACCAGAATTAGAATGATGTGCGTTAAAAGAGAATTGGGTTTTTTGGTATCCAATTCTTATATATTTTTTTAAAAACAAAACTGTATATTGTTTGCACCTGATGAGCAGTTTCTTAGCAAGCATTTCTATTTCTATCATCATTTTCCTACTGAAACTAACACAGTATTTAACTCACATCAGAATTTATTTGTATATATATATATATATATTTCTATGCTTACGAATTTTATATTTCTTTTATTTTTATTTATGTACACAGTGAAAAGATATATAGAAGAAATCACTGATAATGAAAGCAGCCATAACAAATTTTGTTTTGAATCAGTAATAATAGATAACAAAAAAAAATTCAAAATCAGGAAGGACACATGTGAAGTTAGTAATAAATTCAGACTCCAGCCACAGAGAGGCAATATAAAGCAACTGCTTATCAAGCTACAAAAGCCAAAGTTCAAATTTAATGAGAAAGTTATTCATAACAATGTTTTGGCAGTAACGCTATCAGTATCTTGGAGAATGACAATAGGTATAATTAACATGCTTTCATCAAATTTAATAGAAATCTCCTATAAGAAGATATAATAAAATTAATTTCCACTTCCTTTGATTTAATTTTTACTACCTCTCTACTTTATTCACTACCTATGAAGCAAAATAAAGCAATGCTCACTTAAAACGATTTGTTTCACTGGTCTCTGATGGAGGCTTCTGCAAGTCTTCCCTGGATTCCTCTCCTAGAAATGGCAGAAGACATTTAATTGTTGAATTTACAACCCATTAAAAATACAGGACATGGAAATTGATGTAAACAGTAAGAATGGGTCTCACAGAAGACATTTATTTAAAGTAAATTCTTTTTATGAATGTGACAGGAGAAAACATCAAATACAGCACATTAAAATAGTTGGAAAAATTAAAGCAGCAATGATATTAAGCACAATACATATTAGTGTAGAGCATTTTTCTTATTGTAGGATATATTGATGTGTAAATCCAATATTCCGTTGATAAAAGCAAACTTTAAAAACTAATACAAGATATCAATAACAAAAGCCATTACACAAAAAATGCAAAGCAACAATCACATTAATTGTATCAAAAAGGCCACCAAATTTATAGCAGTCTTAATGTGTAAAACAACAACAGCTAGATAAAGCAAACCAAGGGAACTTTGCAAAATGCTTAAGGTAAGTACCTTTTCGGGATCTTTAGAACTAAAAATTGCGCTAATGTGTGAAAAATCCTTTTCAAATTTCAGTTCAGAATGATTGCATGATTTCATTTTGAAGAAAATGAGACAAATACAAGAGCAAGCACTCCAGATGTGCAATTTCCCCAAAACTAATAAGCCCAAAAGTCAGAGCTCAGCTATTTTCAAATATGAATATTCAGACATAAAGATATTCTATAGATAATTTTTAAAAAAATATAATAATTATTTCTTCCAATTTTGTTCTTAAACAGTAATGCTTTGAGAACGTAAAAGGAGAAATAATAACACCCAAATGTTTGATATTTCATTAAAATCATAATATTCCTACCAAAGAAGAATTTCACTTTGTGCATCACTGAATCGATGACTTCAGCCGCCTTTTCCTTCTCTGCTTTATGTTGTTCGTTACCAGCGACTTCATTCTGCAAAGCTGTTTCCTCCTGGGATACTCGAGAGCTGATAGGTGTAGCTTGGGAGGCGCTGGAAGGTAAGATGGTTTGTCTTCACTGACAGACGCTATATAACAAAAGAGAAATTCTAACGCTGGTGTGAACTTAAGAGAAAATGCTTAAAACTAGCATTTTTTTTGCCAAAATACAAACCATATTCAAAGAAGCTCACTTTTTCACAGTATTTTAATTACTGCTGATGTATATTGCTTTTGCATTGCAAAGACATGAATATTGCTTTTTCTGAGAAGGGCATTAAAAACTGTGAAAGGTGAAAACTCTACTATAAATCCAATTTGGTTTGCACTAATTATCACATATATTTTTTTTCCTTCCAAGATATAAAGACTGTATTAAATTAAGTAAGAGATAAAAACTGAAAACACTCATAATCTTAATTATTACAAGTATTTGGAAAGATTTCTAGTCATTTCTTCTTTGCCAATAAGCATTTTCTAAAACATGCATCTTTCATATTGATGTAATATTTCTGTAACTTAAGAGTTTAGTATAAATTCTACACCTAAATGACATATTAGTTAAGAAACTAATTTTCTTTAGCTTCATTAACCTTTACATTATTCATTACCCTACTAATATCAACTAATACAGCAACAAGTACTTTTGCTTTCATATAACAGAAGGTGAGGAAATATTCACATTTAAGGGAAAAAAATTAATAAAAACTTAATTAAAAATGAAAACACTGTGTATCAGTTTAATGATTAATCAATAAATAAATATCTTTTCATTTTAAAAGATTAAAAAGTGAGCAGATAAACTGAGCTGCACAAATTCAAAATATAAGTGTAACAAATTCACAATTCTTCTCTATTATAAAAAGTGAAAATATGCTAAGAAAAATGTGTTTGTAGAAATACCTTGTCACATCTCAAGCAGATAATTTAAAATTCTTTTAATCCACCACATACATAAGTAATTCTTAATGAAATCCTGATGCAAATCTGCTATATAGAATATAATGAAAATGTTTAATACCTGTGAATATCAAATCAATACAAATATCAATTAAATAACAGAATTTATTTAGAATTGAAACTATGAGTGATGAATTATGCTCTGTAATTGACCTTACAATAAAAGAGTTTAAAAAGAAAAGGCTTTATTATTTAAACAAATTTATGAGTTTAACAGAGTGTAAGGGATTCTAATAATGCAACAGATAATCAAAGATGAACCGAATACTTAGGCTTCATAAATTTCTGAACTTCAAATAGGACAGTTAACCATCAATAAAAATCAAAAGAAAAGAATACCAACATTCACTTAGCAGTTTATTACAGCCTTTGGTAAGGGTCTTATTATTTAAAGATCTTTCAGCACTGATAAGAAGATTGCAAGATTAACAATGCATGTACAGCTGATAATACAGCAAATTACTACTAGTGGAAAAAAAATGGTATCATTTTATCATTGCATTAATTTCAATAAAAAGTCTTTAAAAAAGTGTTTATTTCAATTGCACATTCCCTACCACTTCAATGGACATAATGTTCTTGAAAGCTCTAAAAAAGAAACTGTTACATACCTTATGCCACTTAATGAAATGTTAGTAGAGTCCTTAAGAACTGATTTAAGAGGAATTTTTTCTTTCAGGGATATATCAGAAGATAAAACAGCTGAATTTTCTAGTGACGATGAACTTCCAACATAGAACTGGACTTTATCATCTTGATCTTTCGGTGCTTCCACCTACAATTAACAGCATTTTAATATCTAAGAAACAAGTTATGAACTATGTTTACTTTAACCATTAAATAACAAAAGTCTCTAAGACATTTGTATAAATAATCAATCTTGATGAAGATATCTGAAGGCTTTTCTTTCATTTCATACATGACTGAAGTGCCCTTTTGCCAATCTAGAGCAATTAATATGCCAAAAGGATTCCAGAGGGGATGGCCGTTTTTTAGATCAGATCTCTTTACAGGCAAACAGTAAAACAATGAATCAGTCCATCCCCACATACGATTCCAAGACAATAATTCATGTATTTCATTTAATTCAATGACTGAGATCATTTCAGGATTTGAAAGAAAAGGCAGAAAGAAATCCATAAACTAATTATATTCAACAAGCAATATTTATAGATATCTTATATGATAGCAAGATTATTAATATAATAATGTTTCCACTTCTAATCAGCATCTTCTTTTTTTCTTTTTTCAGTTACCGCTATTCTACTCCATTTTCAAACAAAGAAATGCAATAAAACAAAATTTTCCTGTGCACAGATGCCTTTCATGAACATTTTTTTTTATCTCTTTTTTCTTTTATCACATCCTATATCAGTATTTAAAATTATTCTTAGAAAAGGTTAAAAAATACCAATGCAGCTGAATCTTCAGATTTTTTCTGTGAAGGTTCAAGGGACGGCTCCTCTTCAGATGGTGGTTCCTTCCTTTCTTGTGAAGGACTTGATGGGAGTTCTTTACGAGATTTAGATATGGATGAGCGATGTTCTCCTCCTTTCCTGTGAGATGATTTTCTGTGTTTATGGTACAGTTTACGAAGAGGCTGATGATATTGGAAACTTTCCCTACGATGCACTGCATACACAGGAAAAGAAAAAAAAAAAATCAAGAGATGTTTTCAGACAATAAAATATCAATTACTTCATAAAAATTTAAAGATAAAATTGAAACATATCAAGGGAAAAATGAACACAAAAACATATGCTTGTTAAAAAACAAGAACTACAGAATGAGTAATACAAAGTATCATTTGATAAGCATTTAGAAGAAAACAACACAGAGTATTAAAAACAGTTAAATTTAATTAACCAAGTAGACATAAAAGTTACCATTTTCAAATTTATTTCCATTATATGGCATTCAGTAAGTAAAATATAAGTCACAAGTATTACAAGTAAACTTATATAATCCGAGCTTAGCGACTTCTGAAAAGATGGATAAGAATTCTGTACAGAATGAAAATTCATTGGTAGAATAATTAATGCAGCACAGGTAAATATAGTAAGAATTCTACTCTGACAAAGAAATAAAACTGTTAGTTTAATTAAATAAAAAAGAATATATGTAAAAAATTATTACAATCATAATCGACTTCATCTAAATTTGATCTTGTATCAACTAGCTTTAAGTCCAACTTTGTTCTGGATTCAACTGGTTTTTCATCAGTAAAATCGGGAATGTCAAAATGATCTGATGCAGGATGAAATATTTCTTCCATTTCCTCATCCAGATCCTTATGATCCCAATCATCTTTTTCAGCTTGCCTTGGCTGTTAAAATTTAAAACAAATTTCAATCAAATTAAGGAGAAAAAAAGAAATACATATATACATTCATGTAAAATAAATATAATATTATTGCCAACAGTCATGAAACAGATATTTTTAAAAATATAAATTTTTCACATAACCTCTCAGCATAGAATTTAGTAATAGGAGTAAAAGCACTTTGTAATTTTATATAGGAAGTCTCAAAACTCAATAAGCATAAGATACAAAATAAATATAATGTGGCAAATTCTGGATAGGAATTTAGTGCAACAGTAAATAGTTTTATAATTTATTTTTAATACAAATTCAGTAGGTTATTCAAAAGGATACTCTGCCCTACCTAAGCATCCAGAGGGAACAAATGACCATCAACCTATAAACTGTCCACATATCATTCAAAGATAGATCACTTAAGGCACATGAAACGACTTAGATAGAACAGCGGCAATATTTTTTTCCCCCATTTTCGCCTTTAGATGAACTACCAAGTCCAACAAGCCAAGTGAAAGAAAATTTTGGGAAAAGTACTCCTTCCTAATGGCATCAAAATTTGAACATCCAAATACCAGGTGGCTAACTATTTCCTGGTCCAAACCAGTGTCACAGTCAGGAAACTTGCCAAAAAATTTATTTTGGTAGATTGAAAAGCATCCATGAGTTAAGGGTTATTTGAGTAAGCAGTTAAGATTTGGTTGATGAAAAAGTCACCATAACATCTTCCATTAATTCACCACAGGCATCATTCCAAAAAGAAACCTCGTTTTTTGTGACATATCCCACCTTTGTTGCCATTTTTCATTTGCAAAAGTTTTTAATTGATGTTTTATCCAAGACATTGGAAATTCAGTAGGTTATGAAGAATTGATGTTCCAACTCTACGTTCTTATAAAGCAGTTGTCCCTCCCTTTAGAAAACTGTAAACTATGCAGAGGGGAAATGCATCCTTTTTGTATATAAAAAATGTTGGAAATTCATGTAGTAAAACACGGCGATTCAAAAAATTAAGAATAAAATAATGTTCCATTTTAAATGTTAATGTATTTTCTTGCAAGTATTTGTGCACAAAAACATGGCCACTGACACTCTGAGTAGAAATATATTAAAAATTCTAATGCAAAGTAACTCAGACTATTCAGATTGATGAGAAGAATGTAAAATAAACAAATGTAGAATGATATAAAGTTGAAAAAGAGCAACCTTTGTCTTTCCAGCACTCGATTCTTTTCTGTCCCTACCATCTTTGGATTTTCTTCTGTCCATTACGGAGACGACCTATCTAAAAAAAGGTAAACATTTTAAAGAATTCATGAATAGCAAATACTGACATTTAAAATTCGTCAATGGACGTTTTAATATTGATTTTTTTAAAAAAATTAAAGAGTGTTCTCCCGCAAATTTTTAGCATACTATATGATAGTTGCTTGCGCATCTTCACAGTACTATGGAGAAATTCGAATATGCATATTAGAAAAATATCTCATCCCGTAGACGAATTTGTCCAAAATTTCATACGGATCAACATATTTAGTTTAAGGATTATATACCTAATTTCATCCTTCTAACTCATAATGTTTTTGAGTTATCGGATTCTCATACAAACTTTGTGGATGATTTTAATCCGAAAGAACTATCTCCTACGTCCTAAATATTCGAGTGTAATTTAAAGTTATTTTTAAACAATATAAGCGTCAGTTTTGCAGTGTACAAAATGTTAATGATTTTTCTCTCCCAAAAATGCGAGATTGCTATTAAAACTGCTATAAAGAAATAATGACTAAAATAATAATTTATTGTTAGCTCTGATTACTCTAAATAAAACCCATAGCGATTTCTCTAACATCTACTTAAGTGAAGAAATTAATTCCATTCAATGAAAAAGTAATTTTACACTTTTAATCTCGGTACAAGAAATTTTCTTATTTCGCTGTAGAATTCAATATCAATAATTTAAATCAGCAAGGACATAACCGATTTCGATTATTAAAAATGCATCTATAGGCGAACTGAAGTAAAGGCAAATGATTACCTACAGGTGCACGTAAGTAAAGGCACTTTCAATTGATGAAATTATAATACAAAACGAATGCGTTTTATAATCATAACTTTATTCGAAGTTCGGATGAGGGACAGCGATATCTAGATAAGTTTTCATAATCTTTAATCATGTAGATATTCTATCTGGAACATTAAGATAATTTATACCGACATCGTAAACTATGCAAAACTGCAGATGCCTCGGTGTAATTTCATCCTTGGCAAAGACCATTCTTGTGAAACAAGGTTGGAGGCGCATATGCATGTATTTGAAGAATCACATCTTTATTAAAAAAAACTGGGAGTTAATATTTCAAAAACCAAACAAGTTCACTTTGATTTTGTAACATAAGAAAAAAAAAATCACACCGAGCGAAAAAGAAAAACCGATCTAAATATAGCACCAACAAAAGTCATCGCTTGAACACGAAGTTCAGTAATACAAAGTTGACCCAATCAAAAGATCATGTTCTAAACCTTTAAGTCTTTGGCGTTAAATTTCGCTAGCGCGAACACTAAAATCACAGCCAACTTTTCGGAGAGGTGATTTTTTTTTCCAGAAAATAAAATAAGTACAAATAAAGATCATTCACAAAAATTCGGAAAAAAATGTACGAAAAGGAGGAACCTCTTCACTTAAGAAAGGGAATTTATATGAAATAATATGGTCATACTCAAGAAATGACTGAAAATTCATCATTATAAAACTCACGTGCAAATAAACAGCTCATTCTCCGCATTTTTTTAAAGACAAGTTAGATTAAATGAGTAAACTCATTGCAATAAGTGAAATTTCAATGTTATTATGATAACTATATATTATATAGAATTTTAAAATTCAATAAAAACAAAGAATTTAAAGTCTTTAAGAAGTTTATAATCCGAATAACAAAATTATTAAAATTAAGTCCGCTTTACGGAAATAATAGAAATCCTTCCTACACTAAATTAGTAAATCAAGTGGGAAACAAAAATAAGCCGAGTTAAATTACCGCCGAAAGCGAATCAATTAATATTAACTGACACTGATTCAATTGAGTCTCGAAAAGGACAAATGACAAACCAAAAGTAGTTAAGAAAACACAATTCTTCAACACTAATTTTTTAAATGGGTTTCTAAAAAAATTATTTTTAAACACGAAATTTTTGTTATTTCAAGATTGAAAACGAAAGAGAATAAATCGAACTTACGCCAATTTGTTTAAGAAGTCTATCCTAAGATTTCCATAAAAGTAAAAAAGAAGGGAGTGAAGAAGAGAAAAGAATTCTTGAATAAATAACTAGCAAAGTGAAAACCAGATAAGTACACCCGTAAACGCCCGTTTTCAAATAGATACCCAAGAAAAGAAACTTAAAAAACCTTATAACACAGGAAGGTCGATTGGGCGGTACGTTAAACACGAATCAGTCCTTTGCTATTGGCTGTTGACGAATACGCATGCAAAGAGAAATTTAAGTGAGAACAATTTTCGAGACATGAACATTAACTCAATAGTACGTCCAATTTCTAAAGAACATTGTCTAAATCTTTCTTTATTACTTTCGGCATTATTATTCCAGCACATATTTGCCTTTATTACAACACTGATCATCCTCATTCATATCCAAGAAGTAAATAAAAATTATTGCGATAAGCGTTTATGAGATTTTTCCTGGCTTCAAACTAGCAACTTCTTGCACAATAATGTGGCCTTGGAAGAAGACATAATAGAAATGGATTTTGAATTTTACTAAATAACATAGTATAAATGTAAAATTTTACTTTGGCTAGTTATTTACGTGAATACAAATGGATTCATTTGATAATAAACGAAATATTTATAAAATAAAAACAATATTGTTTTAACGGACTTCACGACTGATACCATTCAGAAGCATCGGCATGCTTTCCCCTAAATCGATGGATAGTACTGGATGGCTAACTAACTCTAGAAATGCCCTAGACATCTTTTTCCGGCAAATTGCAACGGGTTTACAATGAATTATTACAATTAATTGATTAAAACACAAGGTATAATTTGAAATTAAAATATATACATAAAGCAAATATTTAGGAATGTTTGCAAAACATTCAATAATGAATAAACATTTCGCAGCGAAATTAAAGATTCTAGAATGAAAAAAAAAAGAGATAGAAAATTCTTTCCCTTTTCTAATACCTACGCATTCGTTTTTATTTTTAAAAATTTAGTATCTGATTATTTATTAAAAATAAGAAATCTTGTTCCTCAACCAAGGTTAACTGGGGCCATTTAATACATCTAAATTGGAATTGTAATCTGGAGGCATTTGCGAGCATTATTCCGACAACAGATGAACTGCGCAAATCTTTTTAGGTCAAAGATTAGTATTAAAATCAAGTAGAAAGCTCACTGCTCCCTAACTTATTTGAATTAAAATAACATGTGACCATCATGTATATTGCTCTCTAAACTCGATGGCTCAAATATTATTGTGTTGCAATTAAGATCTCAAGCAATTTCCAAACAAAGCAACATATATAGAGCTTGTAAAAAAACAAAACAATAATAATAATTAAAAAAAAAACACGTGGCCAAAATGAAAGGGTGGGTCAGGCATACAAGAAAAAAGTCGTTTCCGCAGTAGAACATGGGGTCCGAAATGCAAAGAGGACTCTTTGTCAGCGAATTCAATGAAAGAAAAAGATGCACCAGACGAAAAGCACAACACAGACTGAATAGAATATAATTTCACAATAGCACAACAACCCAGTTGCATGAATAACAACATCACAAGTCATATACGGAATGATAGATACGATAATGGCTAGTAGGATGCAGCATCAACAACTAAGGTTTGGAATACTTAAGGCGTGTTGGAAGAAAATAAGTTGGTGTTCAAAGGGCTTGCCGTCCGAGGCGACACACGGTTCGCATGTTGTTATTCACGAAACTGCGTTGTTGTGCTACTGTAAATTTATATTCCATTCAATCTGTGTTGTACATTTCATTTGGTATATCCTTTTCTTTTATTTAATGCACTGACCAAAAGCCCTCAGTAGCCAATCCCCTTTTCATTTCTGACCCTATTCTCTATTGCAAAAATGACTTGTTTCTTTGTACGCCTAACTCATCCTTTCATTTTGGCCAAGTTTTTTTTAAAACACCCTGCATAAGTATGTTTCAATTTTTTTGATTTAATTTTATATTTACCACCGAATGCTTTGAATGAAGGTTTAAACTGAGAGTCTTTACAAGTTCATGGGCAAAAAATTATTGGCGCCACCCATATGAAAATTCTCAAATAGGTGAACACAAACATGATTTTCAGTTCCTTCATCCGTTAACGCCCAGCGTCCTATTTATAGGACAGTTACATTTCACTTCCGTGGCTGAACCGAATGCATTCCATAGTTTCTTTTTTGTTTTGTCTATGAAGACAATAGGTATTACCATCTCCTAACAATTTTGAGCAAGTTTATACCACCAGTTATCCAGATTTTGAAGTCAAAGTGTCGTCCTTTTGAAATTTTTTGATATTTTACTATATTTTAAAATTTTTCAATATTTACGTAAAAAAAAGTTTAAAAAAATGATTTTTTGCCGAATTTTTAAATTTTTTTCTACAAAAATAAAACCGAAAATGAAATTTTTTCTCCGATTTTAATTTCACTTTACAGTTAACTTAGTATTGGTGTTTTAAACGTAATTTAATAGAAATTTATTGAAATCTATGCTTTAAATTAATTTGGGCGTTAATGGGTTAATGCAATTTAAGGAGAAATCACTTCTAGACATTTTAACTGCAAAAAGAAACAGAATATCTGTTGAACAATTTTTCTACAACAGGTTAATTTCAATCGACTGTTGCTCAATTTTTAAGATGCACAACACCCCTTCACGCTTTTTATTTTCTCGTATACGAAGTATACGAAGAGAAAGTATTGTAATCGTCAAAAATTCGAACTCGAGATTTTGACGAATCTCCACGTTTTAGACCTCCCTGAGTCCGAACCAGCGGGAGTGGTCTCCCCTAAACTTTCTCGTATACTTCCCAAAAAGGTGTCATTTTCCCTCTAACTAGGGTTTCCATACGTGCCGTATACTATTTGTCCCGTTTGCTTCCTAAACTCTGAGTCATTATAATTTTAAAATGACCTGCACCCATTTTTATGATTATGTGTAAAAGGAAAATGATAAAAATTAAAAAAAATTGTTTAAGTTCTCAATTTTTACGCGCGCTGAGGTACAAAACTTTATTTAAAGTTTTTGAGAACGAAATCTTACTACATTTATCAAGCAAGATTTCACCATACCTTCCATCTGGATAATGTCCGGAACGAACTTTCGGGTTCAGGGGGTTGCCATAATTTCCGAATCTACAATTTCCTTCGCCAAGGTCAAATGCCAACTATGCTAACTTGCGTAAAATAAGCGAAACGCTCGCCAACACACAGTCGCAATGTGCATTTTGAACCAAATATGCAATTTGGACAACTTTTTTTCAACGGATTGAAACGAGATTTGAGCACAGATCTATAATTAATATTAGCAAACGTCATACCGATTTTTATTTATCTAAGCCAATGGGTTTAGGAGATATAATTTTTACAAGTATGCGATTATACAGACCTTTATACGATACGATTATACAGACAGCATTATACAACCCTTTGACGGATTTGGTCCAAAATTTTATACGGACCTACATTCATGATGATAAAACTGTGTATCAAATTTTATTCATATAGCTATTCAAGTGTTTGAGTTATAGCGTTCACATGACCGCGGACAGACAGACAGATAGACTTCCCGTGGACGGATTTTATCCAAAATTTGATAGAAACCTACAAATTATGTGTCAAGTTCACATACCAAATTTCATCCCCGTAGCTCTAATAGTTTTCGAGTTATCGTGTTCACAGACAGACACACATACACAGACAGACACACAGACATAATTCCAAAATTGTGTTTTTCGGACTCAGGGAGGTCTAAAACGTGGAGATTCGTCAATATCTCGAGTTCGAATTTTTTGACGATTACAATACTTTCTCTTTGTATACTTCGTATACCAGAAAGTAAAAATTACTGATCAGCAATGCAGATTACTGAAATAGGTACCTGTTGCAACTTCTGTCAGTCGAAACAAAAGTGGATTTCATTTCAATGTATATTACCTTTTTTTTTGTTTGTACTACACCCAGTGACGAAACAAGAGGGGGGCAACCGGGGCATTTGCCCCGGGCGCCAGTCAGGAGGGGGCGCCAGCCCAGGGGAGGTGAAAAATTTAGGGGAAAAATAAAAAAAAATAGTATAAAAATAAAAATATATTTTACTAAATGTCAATTTTCTGTTTAAATTCTAGCCCGGAAACAAAACCAGTTGTAATGTTATTAAATAATTACATAAAATTAAGATGTGTCTGTTGATAAAACCCAAGCAACGCCAGCGCAACGAGACGCAGGGCGCTGAGGGGTGTGACTGATGGATTCGCGTAGGAATGTGGGTACGTATCGCACTACAGCGTCCTTCCGCGTATGCGCCTGTCCGGACTCTGGAAATGGACTCATATGACACCCCCTATCACCCCTTTACTGAGTAAAATTGTCCAAAAGGGGCAGTCTTCGGATATTGAGACGGACGGTAGAAGACAATTACGTAACGTAACCTCACTCTGCTACTCAACGAAAGATGTCCAGAAAATTGTCGGGCGCTGAAAACCGTAAAAAAGCTAAAGAGAGAGAGAGAGAAACAAAGTCATTTGTCCTCCTCATTTTGTCATCGTGGCTAAAATCAAATACCAATGAAGGTAAGTGGTGTTAATATGCTCGTTTTCTTTGTTAAGTATTAGTTTTTCAAAATTATCATTGGGCAAGTTGTTTTCCATTTGAATTTTGTCTACATTAGGCACACATTAAAGCAGTGGTTCTCAAAAGGTGCGCCCTAGAAGATTTTCGAGTGAGCCCTACGGTATTCCAGAGAAATATGTGTCCAGATATAAAAACAAATATATTTACCATTTTTGTTATCAGTTCTCCAGTTCAAAGAAAGTTTTCATTGCAAGGAGCTAACCTTTCTGGTTGCTTTTTTCCCCTTATGATTAAACACAAGGAATTGTCTCTTGAAACCTTTTTGGCAGGGCCGTCCCGAGACTTGGCCAAACCGGGCAACTGCCCGTGGCGCCGAAGCGGGAGCTCGAAGGGGAAAAATTGTTTAATAGACACGAGAGCTCCGGAAAAACGGCAAATATTGTATTTTTAAAATAAATTTGTTAAATTATTTCAAATTAAATAAGACCACTATAGAATCTTAAATATATCTGGAGTTTATAAATTTTCGTCATGATATTGTTAAGTCATATTTGCAGGTAAAACATGCATAATTCTATGTTCTAAAAAATTATGCTTGTTCAACTTTTAGAATACAGACATTATAGAATTTTAAAAAAAAGCATGGTTTTGTGTGGGGGTGGTGGTGTCATACTGTTGCTTTGCCCTGTTGGTAAAGTTACCAACCGGGCCGCTTCTGCTTTTTCGTCTTCCATAAAAGAAGAATATGTGTCAATATCTAAAAAAGCTTTAAACTTTTTACTACAATTTTCAACATATTTAAGTGAATTAGGATATTTTCCTTTCACCACCATTATGTGTAAAAAGAGATGAAATTTTCAATGTAATGATGAGGAAATGAATGTGCCTTCCAAATATATGTCCAAACATCGAATAAATCGCTAGGACACATCAGGCTGGTGTTTCTCATAATCACAAGAATGAATAAACTTAAGGTGTGTTTCATTTATCTTTTATCATCGCTTTATTTTTTGTTATATTTGACTTAATTATTATAACTATAACAAATTTCTCTGAAATTTGTATATAGTACGCCTATAAAAGATTGTAGAGGTACAATTGTGAATGAAGTCCTTGAAGAAGCAGAACAATCTTGTAAGGAGGTAAGGAAGAGAAAGAAGAAAAGATTTTTTGACAAAAAAATGTGAAGATGAAAGCTCTGAAATTTTTCAACATAAAAATTCAAACTTGCCTTACTGCAAGTGAATGATAGAATAGAAGCTCAGTTAGAGAGACGATTCCAATCAATGCAAAAGGTGAACGAAATTTTCGGATTCTTGTCTCCCAAACAACTGACGACTCTTGATAACAAAACTTTAAGAGAGAAGGCTAGTACTTTGAGAAATTTGTATCGAGACGACCTGGACAAGGATGAACTGTCTGTTGAAATAGAGAATTTTAAGTATACTGTGGTAAGTAGCGACAATTTAGCTGGAAATGAATCAAAAAAGAGTAAGCTAAATTCTACTGCCCTTGACTTTTAAAATTATTTATATACAACTGGTCTTCATGAAAACTGTTCAAATTTGACCACGACCCTAAGAATCTACTTGACTCTACCAGATTCTGTCGCATCGAATGAGAGAAGTTTTAGCAAACTTAAAATCATAAAAAAACTATTTAAGAAACTTAACCAAGCAAGACCGCATTTCTAATCTTGCAGTGATTTATATTGAGCATGAGAAGGCATCAAAGATTTCTTACGATGATGTAATAAAAACTTTTAAAGCAAAGAAGAGGAAAATTAAACTAAAATAATTTGAGTGTTTAATGGTTAACAGAGTAAACTAACCTATCCATCTGAAAAATTGTTTGAAACATTAATTTTTCAAGTGGAGCACTTAGTTAGGATATTATCATTGTTATATTATTGCACATGTTTTTTCTAGCGTACACTATGCAAAATTTGAACTTGGCGCATTTGTATTAAGTCAAACAAAATTAATTTATACACGTGGTTTTTTTTCTTTATTAAATATTGCAACCATAGTAGTATTTTCCTTTTCTTATTTTTAGGCGCCAGTCCTTTTTCAGTATAGAACGGTAGATTTTAATTAAGATTTTAAGCAAACTAATCTATGTGTTATTTGTTGGTGTTGAGGGCAGGTGTAGGGGGCGCTAATCGCAGATTTTGCCCCGGGCGCCAAAATGCCTAGTTCCGTCGCTGACTACACCCAGCGACATTCAAACAGACAAACATTCCTGTAAACATTCATTTAAAAAACCAGTCTGAAATTTCGCTCGTGAAAGAAAGATTGTTGAAAAATTTAAATATCCTATATATTTCTGAAAACTACACACGTTTTATCATGGAAAAATTGAATAGAGATAAAATAGAATTAAAAACTTCAAGTACAATATTTTCAATCTAAAAATAAACGGAGGCATTTTACTTACAAGATAGTTTTTTTTTTTTAAGAAAAAGAAAGAAATTAAAATATTTTTCCAGTATTGTATTCCACACAAAAATGAAGAAACTGTTATCACAGCATTCCAATACCTTCGTTTATATGCTTTGTCTCCCGAGCCAGACCATAATACAATCTATTTTAGGTAAATTCTTTTTTTCTGGTGAATTGTCTCCGAGCAGTTTTCTGAAAATTTAGCTTTATAAAGAAACATCTGGTGTGCCACTAAAAAGACATTACTAAGCCGAAGTAAAGAATTCTATATTATACTTACCTTTCCTACGTAAAAAAAGAAAGCAATAACATTTTACAGCTTCGTCATAAACAAAAGGTAAAAAATTCACACAAATAGACTAAAGCATGAACATCAGGAATGTAGTTACAAACTACTCATGATAAATATCTGTTTCCAGCAGATTTAAGAGTTATAAAACACAAAGTTGGAGCTAAAGAAAGAAACAGCAATTTAGTGAACGCAACAACTACCACGACTGTTTTCTACACACTACTAAACAACATATTTCGTCACATTGTGTGGTAATAAAGGTAGTTTTAAGCTAAAATCTAAGCAAATGTATTTTACGCTCTGGATAGAATGGTAAGTAAAGTGATATCCATGACGAATGTTAAGAGTTAACACGGCGTTCCGTTAATTTCAGCACCACAATCGACCTGTATTTGTTACAACACTAATATGCTAATGTTTGCCGTATTTCATTACAAAATATGAAATCATAACAAATGAAAATTGACATTTAACTGGAGCGATATATATGTTTTTAAATCATGAAGGATAGAATACACTTCGGATATTTTATTCTCGTTTTGTAGATCTATTAACTGATTGATTTAATCTCATTCTGAAGAAGTAACATAGCTAAGAGGTAGAACTTCGTAATTTTAAATGACAATCAGATGGCGAGGAAACAACTGAATCGACACTAACTCTCCGAAAGTAGAAAAGGTCTGGACATCAACAGATTTAATGTGCACTATCTGTGGAACAACTCTAAACCTCGATTACAATCGAAGCGAAACTGAAACACGCAATCCTTCGATTACGGCGTCCGTCGAGACGATTACTCGACACTGCGATCTGCTTCATTTTCTTCGAAACAAGAAAAGAAGTTACTGCAATGCAACAGAATTATTACTGTTAAATGTTCCCAATTTCAATGAATTCGTGAAGAAATGCTTACCTACTTTGTCAGATACTTGTTATACAATAGTTCAGCTGCACATTTGAAACTGAATTTATGGGCTTTTATGCGGCATGATCTGAATAACTCAAATTTCTGTAATAAAGTTTAAAAATATTGAACGCATCGTAGGGATAGAAATAATTTATGTGTCTAAAAGCACACGTCAAAAAAGTTGCTGTTAGTTAAAAAAAAAATAACATCAAGGCATTACGGCTTTCATATAAACATCAATCAATTAAAATTTTCTTTCACTGGCTTCTTCATTGCTTTTTAGTTAGATACAAGTACAATAAGAAATGTTAATTCTATTGTGCGTTCATTAATCTTGTGATACGAATAATTATTATCATTGTATTTCATATTCTGTTCTTAAATTGACATAATTCATTAGCACATAAATGTTACGATTTGCTACATTCAATTTTTCTGATTGATATTTAACTCAAATATTAATCAATATTAAAGGATAAGAAACGTGGCTTCTCTTTTTATATGTGTGTACATGCATCGTCTATTAGAATGGGAGTCCTTGGTCGAAAGTGGTAAGCAAATTTGACAATAAAGAATTATTGAAAATAACTGCTTGGCTTTTTTTTTTAGTGTTTCAGTTATTTTCAAATATGAATTCATTCGCTCCGAGTACTGCCTCAAATATGAATTCATTCGCTCCAAGTACTGTCTTTATCGAACAATTTTGATTGGATTTCAATTAAGGAAAGATTTCTGAGCAATATCAAAAAGAATAACAGATTAACATGACTATTACAGAATTTTTGTTAATTAAAAAAGATTACTATAGAATAGAAAATGATTTTTTTTTTTACATTTGCTATGTGAAAACTCTTTCTTTTAATTCTGCGAATCATCCATTAACAATAATTTAAGAAACATTCTGAAGATAATCAGTGTATGAAAAAGTATCTTTATTGTTCGAAGTGTAGCAAAAGTAATGGGGGAGGGGAAGCAAACCATTAATCAAAATCATTAATGTTTCCAAGTAAAATTAAAATATTACATAAAAAAATAAACGAGATATAAAATCTCTGGCGACGTGAAAAGTCCTTGATACGAAAAACAAAGTTCCTTTTCAACACGATTTATTTATAAGTCAGCAATTCTCCAATTTGATCCACGATTACACGGGAAAAGTCTAGCACAATGGAAAGCTGACTGACTCGATAAACAAATAAGTATATAATTTCTTTTCGAAATACAACGATGACATGGGAATTAATTGATCTGGTGAAACTCGATCTTTATCAGTGCAGTGATTAGACATTTAATCAGCGTCTTTAGAGCGCAAGGAAAAGACCAGGTCAAAATAAAAGTACAAATATATTACTCATTTAGCGAAGAAAAAGTACTCATATTTTGTTATTAAACCTTTTTCTAATTACGGAGCAGTCGAGTTATTTCGCATCAGCTAAAACATTTAAAATGCAACTGGTCTTTTTGAATTTCGTTCGCTCTCAATATTTCCCAATTTTTTCTATACAAACTTCCGATTAAAAGCTGCTGTGAAATGTGAACCATTACCTTAGAACAAAAAAAAAAAAAGGCAAATCAATATATCTAGATCAGAACTGACTTTTCAAACATTCTCTACTCGCGAATTAAAAAAAAAAAAAATCGCGCATTACCTATCCAAGAAATATTTCTTTATAACTAAAACTATAAAATAGGCAAGCAGAGCATCAATTAATGATAAATTTCAATTGATAAATAAGGAAATCATATAATGCCAAAAGAAGCGTAGTTACAACAAATGTCTAAAGTAGGCTGTCATGCTCTGTGTTGTACACCGTTTGATTCAATAATGCTTCATACATTGTACGAAACAGGGATTTGTCTAGGATCCTGAACTGAAATTCCTCTATGGTAGGGTTCAGGATAAAATTTCCAGAATGAAGATTAAAAGAAACTACACTTTTGAGTTTGATTAAATGTATAATGAAATATTTTGCATCCTGGAAATACATTTGAGTTAATTAAACTACAGAAGCATATATACAGAAGTTTCATAGCACCCGTGGATTCCTCGATCAGAATTAGTGCAACACCCAAATAAGAACGCATTATTGTTTTGATCAAAAACAACATTTGAAAATTTCTACTTAACATGGAATATGCATGATTGAAATCAATGCGTTTTTTTCAATTAGATTGCTATATATACGCTTTAAGTATCGCCGGAATAGGTTTTCCGAACAATCAGATTTCAGAAGAAACTTGCGTCTGCATTTTACAAAATAGAAATTATAATTAAATGGATTTTGCATAATACCTATAATTCTTTAAAAGTTATCATGCAAGCTTCTCCACTTCAGAAATAACCATTTTACAAAGATGAAACAATATTTATCAATAATTTTAAACGCATAAAAATTCAATATTCTCTAAAATTCACTTCGATCTCACAAAGAAACGAGTACTGGAAATTTTGAAATGAAGAATTATCACAACTATTTTTTATAAAAATTCAATTCCAATATTTTTTTCAATGATAAATTGACTTGAATTCTAAAATATAAATGAATTCTAAATAAATCATATCTGAATCCCAAAATAACCTGAAAAATATTCCAGTATGAGATTGAATGCATATTCATATTACACAGTAGCTTTATCTCCTCAAAAACATCAATTTACAACTACTCTATTAGCTCAAGGTCAAATTTCCCATAAAAGTAAATGATTCGAGAGACAGGAAGAGAGAGAGGGTGCTTTGATTTGACAGGCGACCAACTCAACTGTAAGAACAATGATCCGTATTTTGTCATTGGCTAAACGGAATTCCAATCACCAAAGGTGCACGAAAAAGTTTAAACTCATTTTCAAAAGTTTTCTAAAACTTACATGCAATGAGCCCCAAAAAATCTGTAGGTGGATAAAATCAATATAAAGTAATTATCAATTTAAATCCGCCATTTTCCATCGGTTCCTCAGATTATGAGCATCAAAGTATTTATTTGCTTGACATGTCAATGTTAATAAAAAACTACTCTTAGTGTTATTATTGAAATACAGAATCTAAAATACTTACATTTCTCAACTAAACATTTTAGTAACATGATATCCATGAAGAAAAAATATGACAAAATTTGGGCACGTCTTGGGCAGTAGGTGTTCACTGCGAAAGGGTTTTAAAAGTTTTAATTCAATTTTCAACTAAAATTTTATTGAAATTTTAAAGTTTTTTCCAACAATAACTTCGGAGCATACTATCGCGCAAATATATTTTTTTTTACACTTTAAAATTCACATAATTAGTTTTTCAGTGTGACATCAATTTTATTTACATACAATTTGTCCTCTACTTAAATTTTTTACCATTTTAAAATTTATTAAAATGTTTAAGTATAGTTTACAACAATACTTTTCATTGTTTTAGTTACTGCATTTATACACACGCGCGTTGCGACGATATTAAAAACATTTTTTGCATGCACGCTATCGTTGCTAAAATTAAAAGTAAATCTGAAATAAAATTAAAGTCATGATACGACGCTTCGGACTGGAGATTCGAATCTCCTTTAAATTTTTCAAATAAAAATATAACCGAAATCATAGAACTTCTATTTCATGCACATCTTATACATGAACAAAAATAACCATTTGGAAAACAATTCACTGCAAATTAAGACAAAACTAAAGCTATCAAAAACTGTCTCAAAAATAAAAACATATCAATTTTATCGCTCAAAGTTAGTTTTTCTAATGACATCAAACATTTTATCAGTCTGTCAAATTTGTGTTAAGAACTCTGGATCAGTGTCGAAATAACATGGTTTTATTTTCTAGATACTCGAGGATAGCTTCGAAAAAAAATACGGGTATAAGTTGTTTTCTGTAGGTTGTTTTATGGAGTAATTTTCAGTATTACGAGAGATCCATTCTATAAAAACTGTATAATTTGTATGGAAAGGACTAGAAAGCGAGACAGTTTCGCTACGAGACTACCAAGATAGTGTAGTAAAGTTGTCTTAAAACTGGCAATAGCAGCAAAATTATAATGTTGAAATTTTTTACGATTGAATCGTATGATATTCATTCACAAGGTTTTTACGATTAAAGTACTTTATTCAATAAAAAGAAATTGAAGTACTTTATTCAATAAAAAGAAAATCGGTTTCAGAAGAACTAAAACTTCGATTTAAAAAGAACTAAAAATTCATTTTCCCCAATATAGTATAGGCAATTTAGACCGAAATTTGGCTCGAGACGGAAATAATTATTATAAAGCTAATTCTTCCTGAAATAGATTCTTTAGATCCCCCTGTGTTTCCCCAGAAAAATCCCAAAAAATCCTGCTTGGACAACACCCTTAAATTTTGAGTAAACGCCCGCCATCTTGAATTTCCCCCAAAACGCCATAACTCAGCAATGGACAATCATAGAGAGGTGCTGTTGGTGTCAGAAGTTTCTGCTGTGGAAGAAGAACCCTTAAATTTTGAGTAAACGTCCACCATCTTGGATTTCCCCCCAAACGCCATAATTCAGCAATGGACAACCATAAAGAGGTACTGTTGGTGTCAAACGTTTCTGTTGTGGAAGAAGAACTCATAATTGCAATAAAAAATAATATAATTTTACTAACATAAAACAGGTTTGAAAACACACAAAAACAGCACTTTCTATCTAATAAGTTGTAGAATTTTGCACTGAATTATATACTGAAATTTAATTTTTTTTAAATAGAATTTATCAAATAAATTCGACAAAAGAAACTTTTTCGAAAAATAAGCATTACCATTATTATTAATAGATTTTTTCTTTAACATGATCGTATCCAGTTGGTGAACAAAGGCGGTTTTTAAACAGCTGAATAAAAGATAGAGGAAATTTGCGTTTTCTGCGATGAAGTCGGGATGGTGAATATTAACAATGTCAATGTGACAAGAGGTTTAGAAACTTAGAGGAATATCCGCAAAAATAGAAGAGAGGGTACGGTGGAAAAAATTGAGAGGGTTAGTCAAAATATGCCAAGTGGAAACTGTCACAAAAATTTCAAGTATTCGGAGTAAGTGCGCAAAGAGGTGTGGCAAGTGGGAAATATAGTTCTAAATCGAATTGACAGCGAATGTGATCCGATTCCGGCCAATGTACAATACCTTAAAAACTATAATGTAATGTTTTCAATTGTTGGTTCAAGTATGCCAGGCAAGCCATCTGAAAATGTAAGCAGAAAAACCTGTTGAAGAGTTCAAGTTAGAGGCTTTCAATAAATCATGAAACTTCCTGGATAACAAAGAGGACTGCCAGTACCTGCTGTCGGAACTTTTGGAGATTCTCTTACATTTCAGTACCGTTAGTGACAAGTTATATAGTGAAAAGCGTCTGCGGAAGCTTTTATCAGAACGCTACGGCAATACTGATCTTATTTCAGCCAGCATGAAATGCTTTGGGACTGCTAATTCTTTTAAGCCAGTTGCCTCGAAGACTTTAACGGACAATTGGTAAGACGGCCGAAAAAAAAAGACGCCGTTGATTGAAAAAAAAAGGATTATAGACGCAGCTATGAGCATCCTCTGGGAAGAAATAAGATCTCAAGTTCCTCAAAATATCCAACCCGCGAAGAAATATCGAAAGGGGGAGAAAATCAAATAGGTGAGATGCTCAGCTCACTCACCTGCTTTCTGGTTTGATGAAATCAGTAAAATGTTCACCTTGCAAACAGAAGGTGTTGAGTGTTGCTCACTCTATCGTTTCTTCGATGAGTCCACGGTCATTTGTGTCAGCAGTGCAAGTTGGAATTGGAGTGTTTCTTCATAGGCGTTTTCGATCAAGACATCTAATTAACCTGTTGCATAATTTAAGCTGGTCAATTTCCTAAAGCGAAATATTTAAGTATGAAACTTCCGTGACAATGAACACTTCAAGTGAAGTCCAGGACAATGGATTTGTTCAGTTTGTCTTCAACAATGCAGCTCACAACGCTTGAACTGTGGATGGACATGGAGTTTTCCATGTTATAGGAGGAATGCAGTGTGTGAAGCCGTCTTCAGCTGTTCAGACGAGTTCTTGTATTCCACGACCAAAGAGATACCAATCGTTACTCACGAATGACCCAAGAACATGGATTGAATCGCCTGGTAATGGAAGACGTCCTCTCCCTGAAACTGCAGTCGATGGATGCCAAAATGGGAACGACATGACACCGGATTTGGATGGCTGGTCCCAAGTCAGATGAAGAACCTCATACGGGTTGGAGTAGTTTCATGGAGATTGCCGAAGGAAAAAGATATTAAGAAAAGTCAGCAGTTATACCCTTGCCCTTCGTCAATCTTCAACCTTCTAACATCACCTCAATTAACACGTCTTCGTTTTACAGATGAAGAATGCAGGAAGCGGCAAGAAAAGTGTATTGTCACATTTGATCAGTCGCTTTCATTAAAGCCATGGACATAATAGCCTCTCAGGCGGACATAATAGCCTCTCAGGCGGACAAAAATTGATGAGCTGTCCAAGGTTATATTAATATTAGGTGGATTTCATCTCCTTGTAAGTTACATGGGTGCGGTGGGCAAAATCATGGATGGTAGTACCGCGAAGAAATGTGGTATGACGTATATTCTAAGAACGCTGTTGTCCACATGACTAATGGACATAACTTATGCAAGAGCACAACGAGCGCATTCGCTTTCTCCGGCAGGAAATCGCTCATTTGACTTTGGTGTATGGTGAGGAAGACGGTTTGGTGTATTGTGAGGAAGACGTATTTTTAATTGGTTCTGATTCTATCGGTCGGTTAATTCGATTATTTAATCGGTTCCAACTCTCAAGGGAATTCACAAAACGAGGTGATAAATTTTTCTTTCTCGAATAATCTCTTCTATCAAAAGTCAAACCCTTACTGAGTGCTATATCCAGTGTCATGATGACAATAGAAGAAAGAATCCGCACAGATGAATTATGGCTGCAGTGTTTCAAGCAAGTTTCTGTAATGCATGACTTCATGAGAGCGGAATGAATAGGTGACTGGAATCTTCATCTCTACTCCGTCCAACGCATGTTAGTTCATCTCCATGCAGCTGGGCATATTCATTACGCTAAATCAGCCCACTTGCGATTCCAAAGATCATGTCCAAGTCGAACGTACCAGCGCCTCAACCAGAGGCTGTTTATTTATACGTGTTTAAATTTTTAATGAATTCCATCAAGTTATAAGTTTCTAAGGGAAAAAAACCATTCTTTTGTGAAAAATGCTGTTTTTGTATCTTTTAAAACCTGTTTTATGTTAATAAAATTATATCAACTCTCTATTTTAGACTTTTTAATACAGTAATGAGTTCTTCTAAAACAGAAACGTTTGACACCAACAGCACTTCTCTATTATTGTCCATTGCTGAGTTATGGCATTTTGGGGAAAATCCAAGATGGCGGACGATTACTAAAAATTTAAGGGTGTTGCCCAAGCAGAAATTTTTGGGATTTCTCTGGGGAAGTACATGGGGCCATAAAGAACCTATTTCAGAAGGAGCTTTATAATAATTATTTCCCTCTACAACCTTAATTTGCCTATACTAATAAGTAAATCAAAAATCACGAATTTGCACATTATTAAATTTATCATAGATTTCCAAGAAAATACTAGCAAAAATCTATTATATAGTATTCATCTATGTCTTTGTATAACATAGATGAATACTGAACCTTAATGAACTCTTTGGAGAAAAGGGAAGCTTAGAAAACATGTCGATCAATTTATTTTCATTTTTGTTCAAATTACTCCAATTAACCCACTGAACGCCCAATTATTTTGAACTTTTAGGTATCAGATTATAAAACTTAGCCTTTAAAGTAAATTAATCGATCTTTTTGTATTTAATTATATCTCTGAAATCTTAAGAATATTTTATCCATGACTATTTAAGAAAATATAAATACGAGCTAACTGCTTTTGAACTGAACATGGAAAACGGAAAAAGACGTTTGTGCAGATCGGAGAATTAAAGGTTTTTAATGATACCAAATGTTTCCGGAGAATGCTTCAACGTTCAAATTAAATACATAATGTGGCATCAAACGCTAACTTTAAAACTAAAATCTTTCGATGGACCAAAAATAAATTAAACCTATTTGCTTGCGCTGCATTCGAACCAAAGGAAAAGTTTTTAGAGCTTGTTCGACAGATGGCTTATTTGAAGTGGAGCAATGAGAGGAACCAACGCACCAAATCACTCTTCCTTAATTATTTATATTTAAATTAGTAATTCTGGAAATTGTCTAAATTCTGATTTGTGATGTTTTACATTCACCAGACAAACATTAAAAAATTAAATTCTAAAGACAATGCTTGGTTAAAAATCAGTTTAAAAAAACACTATAAGTGTATTAATCATCATAAGTATTTTTTGTTGAACAAAGCGGGAGACATTTTTCAACTAAAATTTCAACAATTAAAGTGAATCAATTGAAACAGTTTCTTCCAAACTGCTCTGGCCGTTATAAATAAACATTTCTACATGCCTTTACGGTAGTTATCATCCCGAAGGGGAGATTAAAGAAAATTTAACCCCACCATGTCGAACCCACTATGTTTTTATAGTTAGCTATGTTGAAACATGTAAATTTTCATTTCGATCAGTCCACTTCTTGCATGCATTTAGGCGACATTGGCCCATCCTACCCTGAGGGACTGGATTAGGGCTGGTATACTCCGAATTCAAGTCGGGTAATGAGGAACATGCGTACCAAGCTTTTTATCTAAATCGCCACAGCCATATCAAATTTCATGTCATTATTTCATGTTTGTTACATATATTAAAACAACTCTGCTGCGCCTTATCCTTATGAATGCGGTAGCGTTCATTTACCCCAACAGTATTTTTAGTTGGCTAATGAGAAATGAGGGTACCAAATTTCATCAAAATCGCCAAGAATGTCAATCGACCCAATTTGTTACATGCATTTAGGGGACTTTGCCCGCCTTACCCTGAGTTACTGAATTAGGACGTACTTACCCCAAGAGTATTTCAAGTCGGCCTGTAAGGCAATTGTGTACCAAATTTCATCAAAATCGCTCTAGCCGTTCTGAAGTTATGCTGGAACAAATACACAGGGTGACCACACTTATCGTGGTACAATAGCTAAATTCTAAACCCTTATAGATAGACATATAGTTCCAATTGGAAAAATGCTTTAAATGAAGGAAAGAATTATATTTTATGTTTTTTGAGTCACTAAATAAAATTTCTGAAAAAGTTACGATTTCTAATTTTTTACACGGTCCCATCAGTCATATTTAGTAAAATATTCTTCACACACTAACACTTTAACCAAAAAAACGTTCCACCCTTCTGCAACTAAAACTGACCAAGTTATGGAGCTTTGAATTTCATAATTTTAAATCAATCAGCAGACTCGTCGAGCAAGGGTTGCGCATTGATTGATGGATAGTCTTCGAGGCGACTATTGAAATGGTGTAAAGTAGTCTAAGTCAGCGATATTCAAAGCTCAATAACTCGGTCAGTTTTAGTCGCAGAAGTGTGGAACTTTTTTTGTTTAAAATGTTATTGTGTGAAGAATGTTTTACTAAATATGACTGATAGGACCAGGGTACCGTATAAAAAATTAGAATTCGTAACTTTTTCAGAAATATATTTATAGACTCCAAAAACATAATTTTTCTCATTATTTAAAGCATTTTTCCAATTGGAACTATATGTCTATATCTAACAGTTTAGAAATTACCTGTTGGACCACGATAAGTTTGGACACTAGGGTGGAGAGAAAAATATTCAAATTTATATTTCAGGGTTGCTATAGAGCGGAAAAGTTGCGATTGGTGCATACTTAAACAACAAAAAAATTATTCAAATCTGATAATATCTTCCGATCGCGCAAAGCGTCTAAATATTTGAAAAAATGGAGATTTTCATAAAAATTTTTGAATTTTTTTCCGTATTTTTTGTTAATGCTATAGTGCAAAAATGTTTCAATTGGCCTGCTACATAAGAAAAAAAATTATTTCTCTATTGAGAGAATATCTTCCGATCGCGTAAATCCCTTAAAGTTTACCAAAAAAAAATGCAATATTTTGATCATTTTTACAACAAATTTGTATTAGTTTTCAAACATCTGCAATGAGACCACGGAGTTAATCAAACAACTTCAAAGTGGTTTTTTTTTTAAACTCCCAAGACCCACTCGCGCCTCCATCTTGTATTACTTTTCAATTATTTCTATGTCTAGGTGTCAGTCGTCATTAGTGAATGAGTAGCATTCTACGTTATGCGTCATGCTTGGCACTCAATAGTGTTTAGGTCTATTCTATTCAGTTCACCTGTGAAATTGATTCGCCAAAGTCAAAGAAAATTACAAGATAGTCCATTAAGTGTCCTATGTTTGGCCGTCCGAGAGATTTGCTACGAAATAAACTCCCTACATACGAGAATGTGCTCCGATGTTGTTTTGGAGAAAGGGTTGAGTTATCAAGGAAGAACAACAACGCAAAATTAAGTTTTTCAGTTTTTAACAACTCAGCGGCACAAAAAATACAAATTATTTTTGACAAGCAGTCAATACCTACAGTTTTCTATTATTCGATCGTCCAGCTCATCAATGCCTTTTATGATAAATATTGTAATCTTAGGAAATATTACAACCAAGATTAGGAGAAACAAGGTTTTAAAAAAAGGATTGACGAGTTTAAAATCCAAGCAAACAGACTCTTTGATGCCACTACCTGTAAGTGTGTATTATTTTTGTAAAATGAGCCCAGATATTTACGACAGTTCAATTTGCATTTACTGTCTGTGTGAGAAACCTAACTATATTCCCGTCATTGAGCAAAGATTTATCTACCTTCCGGGGAAGCATGGATTAGGAAATGTTGGTATACTTTGACAAAGGAGACAACAAAGTTGAAAACTAGAATTAATTTTAAAAAGTAGCAACTATGATTTATTTTAATGCCCCATAGGCTTTATGATTATGACGAATGTCAGATTGCTCCGGAGTCGCAACATTACTAGACATTTGGACAGTTGCCACTTTTGATCGCCTGACATATGTCTAAAAGATACATCTGGTCTTTGCTCAAATATTTTCTGTCCACTTCTGAGGTTGCACAATCTATTGGTTGAAAATTTATCATTGGCAATTTTTCGCACACCCTGATATTCTCTGCAGTCAGTCCACAAAAGATCTTGGGCCAGTTGTTTCCTCATCCAACTGCTGCAAAAAGGTAGCTCAATGAAATGCAGGAAACAGATAGCCCATCGCAGTGTGTCGTCCAACACAGACTTCGAGTTAACGAATAGCACCACCAACTTTTCCACCCAGTATTAATATTAGTACAATCACAGCCAATGACCTCCAAGTCTTTTAGGGAAACTCCTTATTCATTTTACATACAATACTAGATGCAAAGTCTTTGTTAAATTCGGAGACACATGGGCAACATAAACCGAATCAGGTTCGTTGATGAAAGAATAATGCTCCTCCTTCTTTGTTCGTTTTAACTGTTTTGCTTCAATCCTTTTTATAACAAAGGTGTGATGTTTTCTTCATTAAAGCAAATTGAATAGAACAGATCAATACCAAACACTATCGAGCAAGACTAATGCCAAGTATGATACACAACGCAGAATGTCCAGAATGCTACTCATTCAATAATGACGACTGTCACTTAGACATAGACATAATAGACAACTAACACAAGATGAAGGCGCAAGTGGGGCGTGGGAAGAACCGACACTAGAGTAAACGATAAGAACGAACAGAAGTCTCGCACGGTGTTGCCAGTAACGGACAGGGAATTCAAATGAAATATGCAGTTTAATACTAAACGCCATCAACGCCATTTATTCTAAAAACACTTTGGAGTTGTTTGATTAACTCCGTGGTTTCATTGTGGATCCTTAAAAACTGATACAAATTTGTTTAAAAAATTTTCGAAAATTGTCGAAATATTGCATTTTTTGGTAAATTTTAAGGGATTTGCGCGATCGGAAGATATTCTCTAAATAGAAAAATAATTTTTTTCCTTACACAGTACCCATTGAAACATTTTTGCACTAATAGCATTAAAAGAAATACGGAAGCAAAAACTTTAAACAATTGTTAAAAACCGCGAAATTCTCCCTTTGCCCCCCCCCCCAAATATTTAGACGCTTTGCGCGATCGGAAGATTTTATCAGATTTGAATAATTCTTTTTTTGTTATTTAAGAATGCATCAATTGCAACTTTTCCGCGCTATAGCGACTCTGAAATATAAATTTGAATTTTTCGCTGCTGCACTTGCATACATACGTTGAGTTTTATATATATAGATAAGCAGTGATTTAAAGGACCCCACAAATTCTGTATAAAATTGCGGCAAATAAACTGTAACATTTCGCAGAAAAAGAAAAGAAGAAAAAATCCCTTGAGTTTGGAGGCATTAAGAATAAACCAAGATAAATTTTTCAAGAGCATAATAGATTTTGCACTCATTTTATGCCGATTTTATACAGTTAAAAGTAATTAATTTGTAGGTTATACTTATGGAAGAAAAATTAAATCGAAAAGAATGTAAATTATCGATAAATAATATTTTATCCACAGAAAATAACGCTATCTTTTAAATATAGCTATTTTACTTTTTTGCTCATGCTTGCTCTAGCATATGGTGGGTAAATAATTTATTCTTCCTTTTTTATTGAAAAGTGCTAAAAATGATGGATGAAAGATAAATCACCTGTCTTTTTCATAATCATCAATACATCTTAAAAATACAAAGAAAACTACACGTTTGTCACTTCTATTCACGATTTAAAAAAAAGTGACGCCTGAAGGTGAGCTTCTTTTAAATTAAGCACAAATGATGCAGCAGAACAATTATGGTTATTTTATTTTAAAGGATGGTTCAACTTTTCATAGTATTTTTCATCTTACATGAAAAAGTAAGGTCTTTTAAAATTATTTTCCAAGAAATTATTAAAAAATTATTAATTATAATTTATTTATTATTGTTAATTATTAACTATTTTTATAATTATCATTTAGCAAATTATATAAAGCATTGGGCAGTTTTAACACATTCACCGCCACCGACGCGCTGGCGTGTCCAAAACCTATTATCTAATTAGATGACCCCTTCTCTACTGTAGTTAAGAGATGGCAGAAAAGATGTCATATAATTTGCTAGATGGTTCGAATTTCGGGCGTGAGTAGTGGCAGCGAATGTGTTAAAATGCTTCGAAATATTGAGGAAAGCGTTTCGTTCCTTAACGCACATAAGAAATATTATATGTTTGTTGGAAATACGAATTAAACATTCAACTTGGAATGTAATGACTAACAAAATATTCAATGTTTTGAGCACCAAAATTGTTACTGCCGCGAACTATTTAAGATGTACTACATCAACTATTTCAAATCAAATAAACGGCTTACAAACATTACTGGCATCATTATTTTAATTTAACTGAACTAATAAGTTTCATTTATTGTTTGCTCATTTATTAATATGATTACATGAAATGAATAATGGTCAATAAAAGCGGCTCGTTTTTCAATAAACGCCAGAATAAATAGATTTAACGCTTTGCATGCCGTTGGCTCCGCTATGGCGAGGTTGAATTACACGTGTACTTTAGGTTCAGAAAAAAGTCACTGACACGTAATTTTTCAATTCAAACAATTTAGAAGCCCTTTTACTGAGGTCAAAATTGCTCGTCTTGGTTTCCAATTAAAGTAAATTGGTTAAAGCTAGTACCAAACAAAGTTGCGAAAACAGTTATATGTAATAAAAATCAAGTAGAATTCGGAGAGCAATAAGTTAAAAGTTTAGGTATTCATTCTCGGTAATATATTACATGCATCCCATTTAAATCTTGAGAATTAAATTCAAACTGAGTGCCTGAGCCGCATTTCTAATAATACATTTTTTAAAAAACAGAATCTTGAAATAAACATAAAATTAGTAGATTCTGATCCCCTCAACCCTGTTTAATATTGAAACGTTTTAGAGAAAGATTTTAACCCTTTAACTATGTGGTTTCTTGTAATATCTAATTAAATGGCCTCCCCCCTCTGTTTTGGGGATGTGTTGTAGTATTAATAGAGCAACAAGTTCATAGAACACTTCAGATGTTATTAGATTACCAGTCATTTTTGTATCCAGTTATAACGTCTATATGTGACTTAATTTTAGCTTATAAGTTTGGAAATACATAATTCGAGCACGAATGGAGATCGGGCAAAACAATTAAAGGGTTAAATTAAAACGAGTGTAGACAAGAGCAAACTACAAAACTTGGCATGGCTTCATTTCTAAAATAGGTAAATACGCATGAAATGATTTAAAGATAATGAACCGAGTTTCCAAAAATAAACAAAAAGGATTTGGACATCGAAAACTATTAACTCTCCACTTAAAAAAATGTGATAGATCAACAAACGCATTTATAAAAGAAAAATCTCACTATTTGTGGTTGTTTTCATTTATCAAGTGCTGAAAGGTTTTTGAGATAAAAATCATACTAATCAAAATTGACAATACACTTAAAAAGCTTCTCAAATATTTACTCATGATTGTCATGCCCACGCTGAGGTATCTGCGCTGTAAGAAATTGCTATTCTAAGAGCAAATTTGCGATTACTCAAATGGAAACAAAATTTACATCAGTACTATGTTTTTTTATCCGTTCGTGTCAAGGACAACAGGTTACTCAATCTTTGAAGAGTTCCAGTTTAAGCTGACAAGCATTTTACATTCACATTTATCGCTGACACTTTTCTGAAATAATACTATGAATTATTAATAATATACAAAGAAAAACTTTTCTAAAAGTTACGACGCAGTAGAAGTTTTCATTTACTTGATAAAGCACTAAAGAAACAACACATTCTGATAGTATATATTTAAGAAAATACTGTGAAACTCTCGTACGAATTGGGATTCTTGAAATCTATTGATGCAGCAAATATAGAAATAAAAATAATACAAATTATTAACTTTTAAAATTCAGAAATTGCTATATCCTAAAGAATATATAAAGATAACAGTATCTTGGGATCAATTTAACCCCTTGACCTACGAATTTATTTAACCTCCTAATTAAATCACCCCACCCATTTGGGATATTTTTTATTATTTCAATCAATTTAAGATGGTAAAGGATACTCGAGACATTTAAGCGTGTTCAAATGATTTTTGTATTTAAAATTAATTGTTACGTTGACTTAATTACGGATTTAAATAGCAAAAATTCAGTAATTCGATGTACGCGTTAGACATGTCGTAAGCTAAGGGGTAAATGAGGAAAGTCACGTGAAGACATACGTAAAATAAAGTAGTCGTTTCTTTATATATATCTCTTACCGCTTTGCTTTGTTACGAACTTCGCCATAAAATATTTTAAATTTGAAAAACTGTAACATCTCATTAAAAAAGTTCAGGAATTATAACATCTTACTAGACTTTTAGCATCTATTACGATAACGAATAAGATTCATCAAAATATCCATAACCCGGGAATGGTAACGTTACTTCATAGAGTTCGCAGTTTGAATGGGAAAAGGAGTCAATTTGCATCAACAGTATCATTCCAGGGTTAAGAATACATCTGATCACATCCATAACAGAAATTAAGATTTATCAAGGACTTAGAAAAACGGCGGGAATTAACTCAAAAACAACCGATTTTAATAAATCAATAATCGAAGTTTACTGTTCTTAGACTTATCAAACGTTAAATTGCCCAGTAACCTATTTACACATTCTTGATCAGTCACATATAACTAAATGGACACATTTATGTCATTGAAGCACTGAACTGAAACGAAGAGCATGCTTCGGTTACTTCAGAGTTTTAACCGCAACTGATGAAATCGAAAAGTAATATTGCTTTGACTGTAGTTTTCATTGAATTAAATAAGTAGTATCACGAATTTATCTGTGTAATTACAATATATTTTAATTATGCAAATTAATGTTTAAGAACTATCATAATTATCTAAAAAAAGTTAACAGCAGAATCTAGTTTTATATCACCATTTGAAATGTGCTTTTTTCAGAAACAAACATATTTTACTATAATATCCAAAATACAAGCACCGGGGCAAATTTTCCATACGAATTAAATTTTACCTGAAAATTAATAATTTATTTATCTTATTAGAAGGTTGCAAGCTGAAATTGAATTAATTGCACATAATATATTTAATACATACCACAAACGCGCTAGCTTGAAGATTAAATTGTTAACATTAACAATTTGGGTCATGAAAATCATTTGATGACATACAAAATATTGTATGCATTATTAACACGATTCATATGAAAAAATTGAAAAAGATATTAAAAAATGTAATTTTTACTTTAAAAAATCTGTTGAATATCTTCTTAAGAATGCAATTTTATGTAAACACATGATTAGAGATGGATTATAATAAGACCTGAGGAAGATGGTAGTTCATCTTTTTATTTTTATTGATTTATTCCATTTCACAACTCCAGAAAACTGGCGTGGTGTGAAAATCTGATATAATTTGGATGATTCAGAATGTTAATGTACTGCACACACATACATGCATATTTTAAAAACAAATGGATTTTCACTAATTTATGTTTATTTTATCTTTGATATAATATCTTAATGTACATTTATTCTAAAACAAAATTACAGATAGATAATGAATCTCTGACAAAAATCAAGAATACCGGATAAATCCGGAAATCAATCATCCCTGTATAAAGTAATTTATTTATCGATTTAATTATTTTGAGGAAGCATTTTTGGATGTATTTTTTTACTAAAAGTTAATGAAGAGGAAGGAGACATGCGTCGATTAAAAATGCATCTTTTGAAAAAAAAATACACGATACAATACATACCAAGAGTAAAAAGGAAGGTACAGAAATTCGAGCACAGTTCGCAACCAACAGATCGAAGCATTTATGAATACAACTTTAATTAGAATTCATAATTCATTTATCATCTGCTTGCGTCAACAGTAGCTTCGAGCTCTGCTTTTTAAAGCAGGATGTCTGCAAGCTTCGTTGTAAGGTGTAATTAATATCCTGAGTTAACTAAATGGTTTCCCCAACAAAAAGTGATAAAAATTGAAGTTCAGAGAAAAAATAATCATTAAATATGACAAAAATGTGAAATATTGCTATGAATCAAAATGAATTTCAAGGAAGTACATAATTTCCGAAATGGGAAAAAAATATTTTTGGAAATTATCACCACAGAAAATGACTTTCCACAGGAAATTATCAAGGCAAAATCTAATTTTAACGCAACAAAGTAATCACTGAAAATAGCAAGATCATAAATATTAAAAACAAACAGACAGTAACGATGACTTTCATGTTAAGTTTTGGATTATTTTACAAAATTAAAGCACTATTGGCAAAAAATTGACTATCATAAAAAGAAAATTACATTTTTCTCGTAAAGTACGATAACAATCAAAGGCTAGGATTTCAGTTATTTCCTCTTATAAAATAGGGTAAGATGTGGTAAATCGGTGAACAATTCAGTTTTCTTTTTTAAATAAAATCGTGCTCATATTCTTGAAATATTTCTTATTATAAGAAGTTTTACAATAGGAGACTTCACTAATGTATCAGATTAATATTGCTTTGAAAATTAAAAAATAAAAATTTACCCAAAAATTACCCCCACTTTATCTCAGTTGGAGTAATTTGGACTAATGGGTTCAAACCCTATTCTAATTAATGTTAGAAAGCTGGTGCTAATTGATGCTCAAACAACCAAAAACATTATATAAAACGCTTTTTCACTAAAAAAACAATTTCTTAAGGCAACAAAAAAGAAAGAAAACACATAGACACAAAACAAAAATTCTGTCAATTCCTGTTTGACATAGGCCTCCTTATGAAAGGCTACGACATTTTTAAAATCTAGAAACTGTCATGAATTTTCTGTGGCAATCGATATTTTTAATTTATAAATACAAATCAATTCATTCCAAGTTTATTCTCTTCATGTGAATAAATAAAAACAAAATTGAGAATAGGCAATTTAAAGATCAAACAATTCCATAAAATTTTCCTTTTATTAAGCTATCTATGACCATACTTATGTTACTTATGTTTAAGTATTCTATGCTTTGTTTTCGCATTTTTTTTTCAATATAATTTTTTTTTCACTTATTTTTACATGAGTTTTCTTTCTAATGTACATTTTTTACAATTTTTTGTATGTTAGGCTGGATGATGATTTCGTTACTTAGCACCTAGAAATTCAAAGTTTAGTTAACAATTTAAGTATATAAATATAAGAAATTGAATATATTAGGATTTGCAAAACATGTAATTTATTTTTAAGCAAATTCTATGTGAAGCGTTGGATTGTTTGAAGAAGAAAAATGTTTGGCTACAGGATTTCACAACGCGTAAATCAGGCTTAACTAATGAAAAGTTTGAACTTAAAACAATAAATAAGCTCAATAATGCAGAATAAAGTACTGTAAACCACCCACACAAAATTCATGGAGGAAGGAGCAAAAATATATTTTGTTTACATTTTCTTTTTACACAACAAAGAAAAATTAAAAGAATCACTCACAGTATAACATTTCGCAAGCACATCAGCGGCGTCCTGAAAAAGTAAAATCAATGCTGCAAGAAAAAAAAAATTATAATGCACAAGTTATTGCATACGTTGCCTGTCTGAACCATTGTTTGAATCGTCACCCACGGCAAACATGTTTTTAAAAAAACGAGAATTGTTTGCATTACTCGTATTCATATCTCTGACATTCTTATTGCTGACACATTTCATGTGAAATGCTTACTTTCACTTCTAACATTTTTTTTAAACCAGCGGGGTCTCCCCGAAACTTTCTCGCATACGACCAGTAATGTGGGATGGATAAACACCCAGTGGGTAGGTAAATATTTTGGGGGTATTTACCCAAGGCCTGGTTATTTTGAGAAAAAAATTATGAATGGTTATTTACAATGAAACATATAAAATTTATGAATTCCCAAAAACTTAATATTTTGCAAAAAAAAAAGCACATGTTTGCAATTTTTACGCGCGCTGAGGTACCACAACTTTATTTAACGTTTTTGAGCACGGAATCTTACTATAGATATCACACAACATTTCACTACGCCTCTGGTTAATCACAGGAGTCCATCTGGAGAAGGTCAGAACGAAATTTCGTTTTAGGGGGTTGCCATAATTTCCAAAGCGCGTGTTTGTGGCTCGCTGCAACTTCCTTCGTAGACCGCCAAGGTCAAAAGCCAACCATACTAAATTAAGTAAAATAAGCGAAACACACACAGTCGCAATATGCATTTTGAACACTTTTTTTAACGAACTGAAACAAAATTTCGACACAAATCTACAATAATGGTTAGAACGCCACATACCAAATTTCATATAACTAAGACATTATCTTAAAGAGTTATTGAGTTCAGAAGTTTGCGATTTTACAGACCAACAGACAGTCAACCCTTTGACGAATTTCGCCCGAAATTTTATACGGACCTACAATCATGATGATAAAACTGTGTACAAAATTTTATCCATCTAGTTATTCAAGTTTTGGAGTTATAGTGTCCACATGAACGTGGACACACAGACAGACTTTCCGTAGACGGATTTTGTTCAAAATTTGACAGAAACCTTCCAGTTATGTGTAAAGATCACATACTAAATTTCATCCCCGTATCTCTAACAATTTTCGAGTTATCGTGTTCACAGACAAACATAATTCTAAAATTGTGTTTTTCGAACTCATGGAGGTCTAAAACGCGGAGATTCGTCAAAATCTTGAGTCCGAATTTTTTGACGATTACAATACTTTCTCTTTGTATACTTCGTATACGAGAAAGTAACTAGCGGGAGTGGCCTCCCCTACACTTTCTCGTATACTTTTCAAAAATTTGTCATTTCCCCTCTCCCTGCGTGAATAAAAAATTCGAACCTACTGTAACCCAGAATGCAATGACTATCAGAAGGTTTTTCATTGTAAATTATAGCGATTGTAAAATATTTAGGTAAAGAATCAAATTCAAAGAGATGCGTTTATATTAAAACTTAGCAATATTTATCTTCTAACACACTCTAGCAAGCTCCGCTAATGTGAGGGCGTGCCCGACCGAAAAGAAAACAGGAGAAAATGACCTCGTTCGCTATCGCTGAATACCTTGCGAATGTGCAGAGATTACTTCCAGTACGCAAGTTAAAAAATTGAATTTGCAATTTGAACGCCTTTTTTTAACCGATTGAAACGAAATTTGGGCACAAATCTATAATTAATGTTAGCAATTGTCATACCAATTTTTATTTATCTAACCCAAAGGGATATAATTTTTACAAGTATGCGATTATACAGCCCGACAGACAATCAACCCTTTGACGGATTTGACCGAAACTTTTATACGAACCTACATTCCTGAAGATAAAACTGTGCACCAAATTGTATCTATCCAGCTATTCAAGTTTTTGAGTGATAGTGTTCACATAAACGCGGAAAGACAGACTTCCCGTAGACGGATTTTGTCCAAAATTTGATAGAAACCTACAAATCAAGTATCAAGATCACATACCAAATATAATCCCCGTAGCTCTAATAGTTTTCGAGTTATCGTGTTCACAGACAGACACACAGCCAGGCAGACATAATTCCAAAATTGTATTTTTCGGACTCAGGGTGGTATAAAAACGTGGAGATTCGTCAAAATCTTGAGTTCGAATTTTTTGACGATTACAATACTTTCTCTTTGTATACTTCGTATACGAGAAAGCAAAAAGAGTCAATTTATGAAATTTCACTAGGGTGTGGTTAAATTTCTCGAACGGTCATGGGAGTGTCACTACTGTGTAAAAGTCAATGTATAGTTTAAAATTAAAAAATAATAATAATAAAATTTTTAAAAAAATGTTAAAAGTTGTGATAGGAGGAGCAAGCAATATTCATTTTAACTTGGACAGAATAATGTCAACATAATTTACAATTTCGCTTTAATTAATCCGTATAAATATATGCCACTGCATAGTAAATAATCTATACAGTACAACCTCGATCAACCGAGCTTCGATTAACCGAGGTTTCTGTTAACCGAGCAGATACCGAAGTCTGATTTTGTTGGGTTTTTTTTTCCCCCTGAATGAGCCGTGAAAAAGACCACACTTTTTAGTTCACTGTCCGTGCTACAGGCTCTTCTGCTCCCAAAAGCATTCAACTTCCAAGAAACATTGCACCCTGAGAAGTCAACAGCGAACAATGCTTTTGTTAGGGGTGATTGAAGCAATGAAGAGACATTACAAAAAGAAACTTATCACTCATATTCTTGAATGCGAAGAAAATCTAAATGAAACTCTGAAAAAAATAAATGTGAAAGACGTAATCTAATAATTGCCCAGGCATGGAAATTAGTAAAAGCAGTTACGATCCGAAAATCATTCCACAAAATAATTGTTCAAAAGAGGAGAGAGGATGAATCCCAGCAGACGGAAAACCCACTAACAGAAGAACTTTTTGAGATTATCAATGGCACTGAAGGGTGTGAAGAAGTTTTGGAAGAGAACAATTTCGAGTGGCTGGACGTTGAAAACCAACATCCAAGTTTTCAAATCCTTAATGATGAAGAAATAATACAAGCCGTTGATCCCTCATCGGACATTAATGATGCTGACAATGAGGACCAGGATTTAAAGACTATAAGTCATACTGAAGGTGTTCAAGCACTAACAACTGCCTAAAATATTTGGAGTAACGAAGCGATGTTACGCCGATAGATCTGTTGCTCAAAAATTGGCGTGATCGCGCAGCCACTGATAGAAATTCTGGACTTTTGCAACGAAAGGTAACAGAGTATTTTAAAAAATAATGCAAATTTAACAAATAAATGTATATTAAATTTAAAAATTATAATATTTTCTTCAAATTTGTGTTATTTTTGAAAATGCATCTTTCAATATTTAACTTGATATAGTTAAAAAAATTCCAATTTGCTTTTTAAAATTTACTAATAGTAGTTGATTTCCTTTTTAAATTTGTGGAGCTGTGAAGCTTAACTTTATATATATTTAGTTTTATCATTTAAAAAGCGTTCTATTGTTTTTTTTTATTTTAAAAGATGTTACATTCGCGAGCACGGCGAGTTTTTATACACAGTTTCTATTAACCGAGATTTCCAAGGTACTAGCGGTCCCAATTAGCTCGGATAATCGAGGTTCTACTGTACTTATAAAAGGCAGTGTTTGTGTGTGAACGCGCGATGTCCGGACGAATCTATCACACTTACAGCCATGAAATTTGGAACACAGGTAGTCGTAATGGTGACTCAATGCACCTCGAAGCCGGAATTTTAAAATTTAATCTACAAAGAAATCAAATTCTCGAATAGAACCAAATAAATAATCTTAAACGTTACTTAAAAGTTGGTAATTTAAAAAATATATAAACAGTTTTTCTGAAAGCAATCATATAATTTTCACGATTTCTTACAAGCTTCCTCGTTAAAAATATATTTTCATGTCTAATATAAATAAATATGTTTTAAAATTTCCAATAACAAACAATGGTGTATGTTTGCTTTAATCTGTATCTACCAAATTTTAATTATTTGGGTAAAAATTAAAATGGTATAGAGCCATCTAGTGTCCATCTCGATGTTTTTCTACGGAAACATAGTCTTTAGTTAATAAAAAAAAATTACCTATTTGAACCTAAAGCATACTAATTATTTATGAATTTTCACTTTTACTTATGCAGACCCATAAACTCGTACGAAACTATCGCACATTCGACCTCCGCCCCTCCTTCCATAAAAGAGATTTGGTCTTTTGTCGCGTTGTTGAAAATAAATACTCAACGAAAAGAGTACACAAAATACCAAAGACGGTTTATTGATATGAACCTGTATACAACAGTTGATGTAAAAATACAATCATCTTGAATTTTTTGTTTGTCAGTTTCGACAATTGATTCAAAGATATTGGATATACTGACTCTTGAAAAGGAAACATAAGTTACGGTATTTATACAGATTTGATTCGTAAACTAGAGAAAAGGTTCTGATGGAGATACGCATCCATGATGCCTACGATATTTACGAAAATGACAACTAGTAACTATTTCAATAAAAGCAAAAGGTTTTATTATTAAATCTCATTTTGAAAATATGACAAAAAAGAAAGCACGGATTGCATAATTGCCACTCTCAAGATGAAAGCTCTCCTTGATCTGAAAACGCACGAAAGAAGAGCACTGCGAAAGCGCGCCATGACGATGCGCGCTCGTATCCTTAGGCCCATTTATTGCTAAACTGTAGATTCACCACAATATCTGTTTCAGCTTCAATTTTAAAGAAACAATGTGTTTTAACGTGAATTGAGTATGCTACCGCAGAAGTCTGTAAAAAAATCCTATCCACTAATACCTTACTCATCGCGATAGGCTTTGGAATAAATGAGAAAAAGGATGTTGACAATAGAAATAATACAAAGGATTGCTATAATTCATTTTTAAAAAAAAGACTAAATCATATCTGCCAACGTGTGGATATCATCAGCTGCATTGAAACACGCTGATAAAAAGATTAAAGAATAACGAGTGTAATCTTTCAACGCATCGGATATATTATGTAAAAGCTTAGAAGGCTTTGTTAATAGATCCCATAAATAACTTGATGTAAAAAAATAAGAAAGCAAGATTTCATTACGTCCAACCAAAGAATATATCTCTACTAATAATAAAGGAGAATGCCTGCGTGTGTGTTGGCACTCTACAGGGTAGACCACTGGATTTAGAGCCACGAAATTTGGCACAAACGTACTTTTTAGAGTGGGAACGTGCACCTCAGAGCCCTTTTTTGAAATTTTAATTAGAACTTTATTTTATTAAAAATTAAGCGAAATTTTGGCGTTTTTCCTTAATAACTTCCGTATGTATTACAGCACAAAAATGATTTTTACGCCATCTTGAAAGTGCAAAAGATTTCCTTTTCAATGATATCAATCAAGTTGATGTACGATTTTTTCTCTAATCTTAATAAATTTAAAAAAATATTTTTTGACATAATTTACAACAATACTTTTCATTATTGCAACGCAATTCAAACCGTTTTTCATTGTTTAAACAAACATTTATTTGAATGTTTCTCTATCATTGTTGAAAGCTAAGATAATATCTTAATCTTTAATGCTACGTTTTAATCAGCGTGTTTTCATCCAGCTAACATACGGCTGGAAGAACAGGTGCAAAGCCACTGAAAGAACATGGGTTAAATGTCTATCACAATTTGAAATTTAAAATTGTTAAGGGAACTATGAATAGCAAATTATACATTAGAGATTCAATTGGAATTATATTCCCGGCGAACAAGCTGGTCGCCGAAGGCGGCTAATATATAAAAAATTAAATAAACGGAATCTTCATTTCTTAGCTTTCAACAATGGAATTAAAACACACGATTAAATATTTGCAAAAACGATTTAAATTTTATTTGAAACAATGAATACTTTTGTGTTGTTGCAAATAATGCATAAAAATATCTTTAAAGAATTGTCAAAGCTAAGGAAAAATTGCAAACTATATTGGTATCATTAAAAAGCATTTTTGAGCTATAACATTTTTGTAATTTATAGTAGGAAAACGTCAAAATTTTGCTTAATTTTTAATTTATTAAAATTTCAGAAAATTTGCTTCGAGGTGCACATTCCCACCTTTAAAAGTATGTTTGTCTGTAAATGTGATAGCTTTAGGCCTAACAGTCTGCCTTGTAAAGTGTCAACAGACTTATACACATTCGTTTCTATTAGTAGCAGAGATATGTTTGTGCTATTAGGGTTAACGCTGGCTCATAACAAAAACTCAGTATATTTTCAAGTCTGTTTTTGTTCATTTATTTTAAACCGTAAGACGTAGCCATTTCTTGAGGAACTTTCATGGATCCCAATGAACCGATCTTGCTCATCGGGGCAACCTAGCGGAGCTCAGGGATCATTTTCCCCATTTGGGTCCATTTTGTTCATGCAAGTTTTCTGTCGGGCTACTTTTGCCATTATCTTTCGTGTAAACTTTGTTTTTCCTTAAGCATTCTGAACAATAAACGGTTTAAGGTATAGTTGGCTTCCTGTTAATGAATGTCTTGATGTCAAAAAGGCAGTTTTACACCAATAATGTAGAATGACATGGTTAATGGAATTTTCAGACTGCGTTGGAATGTTAGATTATTTAGCGCTCTTTCTGCTTCTTTTTCTTGATATACAACTTATAAATTTTTTAATTAAATAATCAAGCAACCGTTAAAATGCTATTTTTTAAAAAGTTATGTAATGTCATGAATAGTTTATATATCATACCAAAATCCTTCGTCAAATGTCAGTGGCATAATTTAAAAACGTAAAGCAATATTATCTTATTTTTCTTTAGGGATGATGGTTATTAGGTATTGGCGAATCGCGTTTGGCGCCTTGGCGGGACGACTAAATGTATGATGCCAAAGATTGTTGGTTTTTCAGTCAGATTTTAGTTGTAGAATTGATGGAGAAAAGATGCCTGTACGACTATTGAACAAAGGGTTCGATATTTTAAGTTAGAAAGTTAGCTTTTGAGAATTTCCTTCAATTAATTAATTCAATTACAGTCCATTAATCATCACTAAGTTATTAGTCACGGGCAGAAGGATTTAAATTTATACAGGTAAAAAGCTAATTTCTTCCGAGTTCGGGATAGAAGTTACACCATATAGTTTCTATGACGGCTGTATATGATTTTGCTTTTATCACTAGAATCAGGAGTCTTACATCAAAGGATGAAAAATGATACAAAATGTGACATAAAAAAGTGGCATCAGAGATGATTTATCATCTCTTAATCAATGTTTTGAACGTTATATAAACAAAATAATGTTTTTTATTGCCCAGCACGATAGCTACTTCTCAAATTTGCAGATCATAACTGCAAAAAGAGAACAAATGTAAATATTTGCGATTAAAAGTACGATTTAATTCAGTAGAATTCGTAAGAAGCGACTTAACTAGTATTTTTTTCAAAAAAATAAATAAAAACAATGTCTTATTTACGCCAACTAAGCAAGACCAACAGAATGCGCAAATGGAAATTCTGGTTTGAAACCTTGATTTGGATACTGCGCAGTACTTCCAAAAAAGTTAGTCCGAAATTTCACACTATTATTCCAATCGACTGCACAAAATTTATTTTCTAAGCAGCAGCACATTGTCATTTTCTTTCTCTAACATTAAAAAAAAAAAAAGTTTCACTGTCATGAATACAGGCTAAAGTTTTTGTTTGTGTCGTAATTCAAAAATTGCTAGAAATTTAACTCTAAAGAAAGTACAGCTATTTACCAGGCTTTTATTTGTATTTTTTAAAAACTTACCAATAAGTGGCTCGTTTTCTTTTTTGCGCATGGGAAATGGATTTTGAAAACTCTTTATTTCTGCACAGTCTGCATCATTTGCCGTTCAACTATATGGAATAAATGTAGCAATATGCAATATTAAAATACTTTTAAAATACATTCACAAACAAATTCAAAACATACATTAAATTCATCTAAAATATTAATTTGATTTACTATAGGAATGAAGTTAAAATGTAAATAATTACAAAACATAAAATAATCAGGAGTTGCAACGAAGTTTTGTGATTAAAAGAAAAAGAAAAGAAATGCTAATGATTAAAACTCTTCTAGAATATTTTAGCATAGATATAGAACTACAGTTCTTTTTCTTTTAATATAAATAGCAGATTTGAAGTTACTGAAAATAGCATCGGACACCGTTTAATCATACAGTTTTGTAATAATTCAAAAACAAAGTATATGCTAAATCTGCAATTATAATACACGGTATTATTATTAGAAAACCCTTAAACATAGCCAACAGGCTTGAAGCTGAAATAAACTAAACTAAAATGTAATTACTAAAGATGAATCTAATCGCAGGACACTGAATAAATTTATATGTTTTCGAAAGTTTCTTTAACCCTTTACAAGGCCATTTTTTCTAGTAGTGGTATAGTAAAATAACTTTGGAACTGAGATTGATTTAAGAAAAGAAAATCATTTAGCTTATTAGATGATATTATGTTTTGTTAATTAATTTTATTAATTAATTACCAAGTTAAGACACTTCGTTATGGTTTGAGATAAGAAACTGGAACATCCAGGTCTTTGTTTCATCTAAAAATTTGGCGAGAACTTAGTCAGTCTTAAAAAATACATTTAAAAATTGATGAATTCGGTGAGAAATATATTCCCACGGCCTTAGAAAGGGTTAAAATAAATCAGTAGACAAGTCTTTATTACGCAAGTCTTTTTAGTCTTCGTTATTTAAGTTCATTACTAAGGGATATCATATTTTAGGAAATTTGATCTCAAAACTACGTAAAAACCGTTGAAAACAGGCCAGTTTTATTAAAGACCTAATTAGTAGATCTAAAATAGCTAGATTTTGAATAAAAATGTATATAAAGATTTCAGTGATGCAAATGATTTCATAATTCAAATATCTTTAAATCCAGTAATATATTATACACAGATTTTTCACCAAATAAACTGTAATCGTAACATCCGAAAAGCTAGGTTCGTATTTTAAATAACGTAAATAAACATTTTATTCCATTTTTATGAAGTTATTACATTCAGAATATGCATAAAAAACAAAAAAGAACATCTTTTCAACTTTTTATTTCCAATATTTTCTTAAAACAATTCTAAAACAGTCGGACATTGCAGTGTTACTCTTCCATAATCTTTTTTATTATTATTCTACTAAAGAATTGCGTCATCACGTCTGAAATGTCACATGATGCATTTGAAATATTATTCGAGAAGAAAATCCTGTTACAGTCGCAAAAGTGATATATCAAAAGATTTTCTGGATAAAATTTAGTTATCTGCTAACAGTTTAGTATTATTTTTACTATCTCATATTAAATATCTCATATAAATGCAAAAAGGAGTAAGACAAGTATTTCCAGTTCAAATTCATAAGTACCATTATCAACGATACCTTCAATGCCAAAATATTCTTTTCTATTCTGAGTGAATCCGTATTAATTAGTTAGCCAACTTTAGCTTATCGTTGATAATGCACATATTCTGCAAGTAAAATGAAGCTTAATTTTTCTGAAAGGTTCTCAACAGCTTTCTATTCACATTTAATCAACTATCTGAAGCCACAACAACTGCATCTTAGCATCACTGATAATCTACTTAAAAATCGTTTTCTTATCATCTAGTTTTATATTTACTTCACCAGAAATTTTTATACCCACCCTGAAATAAAATGAAATGAGGAAAAAGGAATTGCGAAATTTAAAAATATTTCAAAAGTCTACAGAAATAGCCAGATATTCTTAGAATTAAAAATTTTTGCGATATTTTTGTTAGTAAAATCGGATTTTACACTTTTCGAGTTATCGTGTCTTAAACGACTCTTCTCTCCCCACTAGAAAATCACCCGTCATGGTATGAAGGGTGCAAATTGCCTCTTCATTCGAGAGATTTCCGGTCAAATTTGACGTGTTTAAATAGATATATATGCGAGAGAAATGTTTAACATTGATTGAAAACAAATAAATTAAAAATATGTTTTATGACAGGAAATATTTTTTTGTATTTACATATTTGCATAATTCTTTATTCAAACTATATCACGCGAATAATATACCACTGACGTAATTTACTACTTTCTATTTAAAAAAGGAAATTAATTTGAAATATATGATTAATATAATTTAACATTTCTCTGGAACTATTGATCATAGCGAGACAAATTTTATATCAATCGATAGCAAATTTTATTTCACCATTTTAGAGCTATTAAATTTGAAATTAGAACGACAATTACTCTTTTAAATTTAAATTTACTGAAATTTAGGTTCTCTAACAATGAAGTAATGCTGTTTAACGTCTCGCAGAGCTATGGCCCGAGTTTTATTTTTGGTGACGTCAGAACGTTACCGAGAGACAGATCTGGGTTATTATATTAGCAGTAGTAAATTGTATACCAATGCACGATTGTAATGATATGAAGAACTCCTATCTAAGAAACCCATAATGTTTCTCAGTAAATCTGCTTGTATATTTGATAACTGACATTGACACAAATGCAGTTCTGAACTTAAGAGCCACGAATTTCAGTACGTTGTCTAATCACGCTCGAACTTATAGTACGGACATAAAGCAGACTCAGATCAATTAGTTCTGCGCTGTTCAAATTTGTATATTTTAAATTTAGAAACAACAAATTTAGTATGTTATACAATCAAAATGTGATTTACAGAGTTTATTTCACGAAAAAGAAATTGTTATAATCACGAATAAACGAGATCAGCCTAATATTATTGCATAAATTTTTGTGAAAAAGGTCAATAAAATACTGCAATCTTCTCTGGACAGTTGTCTTTCCCCTATCTATTAGTTGGCGGGGAGGGGGAGAAACATCAGTAAATTTTTACCGAACTTTAAACTATCTCCCAGAACATTTTTATAAATTATTTCATTTAGGAGATAAATGATAAAGATTCATTATCGCACATATTTCACTACACAGCACTCCTCGCAGGAAGAAAGACATTTTATGTATAAAGATTGGCAGAGTGACTTATAACACATTCGAAAAAATGCTGCGATTGTAACGAATAGTTTAATGCAAAAGATAGACGAAGACAATAAGGTAAATTAAGCATGCTCGCTGAGTGAAAACAATTCTTGAAAACAAAATGGATGATTGAATTGGTGAATAATTTAAAAGAATACAATCAATCTTATTGAAATCAGATTGATTATATTCTTCTAATTATTATTCCTACCCTTTCCCACGGTCAGTAGATCACACGTCGTTATCAGAAAAGAGACAATTTCCCTTTTTGATAGCATGAAAATTGCGTATAGCAAAACTGATACAGCACTTACCACGACTGGATAATTAACATAATTGCATGCATCGAAAAATGAATAATTTATTTCTTACATTCTAAAAACAATCGGTATAATTTTTTTTAACAAAGTGAAAGACGTGCGATATGATACTACGAGCAAATGTTCAGAAGCGTTACAGCAATGGAAATTAGACAAATTAATAAACTACAAGAAGATACACGAAATTATGATGCACATAACATCATTCAAGAAACTGTTTTGAAAGACCTGGTTCGATGACAAGTCTTGAATGAGTAAGTGTTTTACATAAATTTCCACAAAGCCGTGCGCAACAGGCAGATCAGGATAGTAGAACCAAGAATAATGGGAAGCAATCCGATTAAAACAGATAAACATAAAACATTGGTAATTCAACAGAAAGTGAGTATGAGAATTCAACAAGAAATCGTGCTTTGAAAAAAATTGCCAAATATTACAAATCTTTTTTTCAAGATCATATTTAGTTTTTACTCTCGTTAAATAGATTCCATTCACGTTCTAAAAACAATCTTATTTTTCATGAGTGCTACTCCACGCATTTAAAAAGAGACGTCTAAGAATAACCTAAATAACTTCCAAAGACACTTCGAAACATTTATTACAGTTTGTGATTAGCAGAGCGCTTTTCTAAAAACTGCTTTTAAATTCAATTAAAAACACGTTCTCTACTTTGCTCAGTACGGCTGATAGCACTCAGAAAAATAACTTTGGGTTTGGCCAAAAAAATCGATAACGGTTAAAGCGATTCTTGGAAAGATAATTTGCGAAGCAGCAGGACTTGGTGACTGATGAGATAATTTAAATAAAATTGGCCACATCTGCATTAGGAGTAAAACCAGACAAGCTTCATAATAACCAAGTAGCGTATTTAAAAAAATGAGAAAAACTAAACTAATGAGCAGCAACAACATAATTATAAGAAACTAATATAAGCAGACAACTTTAGACAGTTTTTCTTTTTAAAAACGTGAAGCTCAATAAAATAAGTTCCCGAACTAATTCAAAAGAAATTTGAATATTTTCATAAATGCCACACATCCTGTTTTTGAGTTTTCATTTCAGCTAAACCTGCAGTTAAATGACTAATAAAATGTTAATTGGTAGAAATTCTCACGAATTTCATAAAACTACAGTCCTATGAACAAATTCTAATGCAAATATATACAAAAGAAATTACTTCCATATTTTCATGCAATATCAAACAGATTCTGTTTCACAGAAGTACGATAAATTCCTATATTAAATACTGCACAAGCAAACTATAATTAGATCAAATTCAAAAGTTGAAATAATCTTTATTGTGTACTATTATAGGTTCAACAATAAAAAATAGAATTTCCATTATCTTAGCATATAATATGTTCCATTTTATGAGCAATTAAAAATATACACCAATAATGGCTTGTATTGTAACACAAGATGTCTTGCAGGATTAATTTTGACACCTCACTTCCACATTATAATTTTTAGATAATTTTTCTACGAGTTATATTCATAACGAATAATAACGAATTTAGTACATAATTTCAATAACAGTAAAGCAACGTTTTTTTATAAGTATCGCTGAAGAATAGGGATTTTATTTTATTGAAATAAGAAAATAGTAAAAAATAAATTTCGCGATTCAGTAGCAAAAATAAATGCTTATTTCCTAAAACCAATCTACAAATTGAATTAATGTAAAGTTCCTTAAAAATAACGTCAGAAATTTTTTAGGTATTTTCTTCTCCTTTTTTAAAGACTACTTGACAGTTGATCTAATATTTCGGCGACAAAATCTCAAACCGCAAAATATACGTCAAATTTAATATTTATGTACTAGTGGATATTCTTTATAGAGCCTGTCTCCAATTTCTGGCTTTAATCAATAAAAAATAAATGATCAAATAAATGATATTTCTATGAATATAAATATGTTTTCTATATCAAATGGGCCATTCACTTTGTCATAGACTGTGACGGGGTCGTGAGTTAACTCCACTGCTCCATTCTACGATTAAGAACAATAGCACTTTAAGACGCTTCGAATGCACATAAAAATCCCTTAGCTTATTAAATATAATACGTAATATAAAAAAATATTAAACTGTTTATTAAGAAACATCCAAGCAAATTTTCTTCGAGGAATCAAACAGTTATTAGCTAATACTAAAATTAAAGTCAACGTCATTCAGCAAATTCAATATGTTTCCTAATTTTACCATAGAAAAAGAAGGATGCACTAAGTCACTTCTTGGAAAAACATCTGTTTGCACCACACGCAGAAACTCCATCAATGCTTATAAACGTAATTTAGAGTTCTTGACTTTCACAAACACAAGTACAACGGAATAAAGATCAATTTTAAATAATAAACAAAAACAGCTACCAAAGAAACCCACGAACAACAATACCAGCTAATAAATCAAGTGACAAAAGTAATACGAATAAATATATTACGAGTCACGAAAGCAAGCATTACCCTTCCTTCAACTTTTCCCGTTCCTTCGAAAGAATAACATGAGAAGGAAAAAAAAAAATAAGAATGTGACGACTCAAAGCTGTATGTTATTAATGTTCCGCAAGTCTTGCTCGAACAACAGCGTAATTTGGTGAAGACAGCGGGCTCTCAAAAAATATGATGAAAGACTTTGGAAGGTACGTTTTCTTTAAGGCTTTTGTGATTGTAATGTTCGGTCGTGACACTGCGGTCAGTACTAAACAAAGAAACATAATATTGAGAAAGGGAGAAAACAGATCTAATAATTCAAGTGACAAGCCAAATGACGAAGGCTCTGAAGACCCTAGCGTCACTTCATTAAACATATAAACAAGTTGAAAGAAACGCAATAAATTGCAATTGAGAAAGCTTATGAGGTATTATAAAGAACAATTACTTTGTTTCGTTCTCAAGGGAACACGCTAGAACTTTTCAGCGAACGAATATGCCTTTATAAAAAATTTTATTAACGTTAATGCAGTGAAAAATATGGAAATGTGAATCATGAATAATAAATAAAAAGGTCATACACATGCTATCTTACTTGTTATCAATCTGCAAAAATAGAATTTTAAAAGCAACATATATTTAAGGGATGTATACTTCAGAAAAAAACATTTTTATTTCTTTGAGATGATTGGGATATAATGTACATGCAGGATATAACCGCAAAATTGGCATCCATGGCATTCCGGTATTACCGTTTTGAACGTTCAACACATCTTTCTCTTTCTTACCAGCTGAAATAAAATTTCTATATATAATTGCATGTAACACGGCACTTCTATAACACGTTCAGCACACTCTCGTACAATACGACATCCTAGGACAAAGCATCACTCTATCACGGTTCAAGAAATAGAAAAAAAAAAAAAATTGAACACTACGGAGAGTAATACGATCTTTAAGAAATCTAATCCAGAAGAAAACAAGTTTTTAGGAAAGGAAAGTTTAGATGATATGACTAAATGCAATAATTACTGGTGCAAGCAGATATTGCTGAAACAAATATTGGAAATGATACATGGAGCAAGTTTAGTTTAAAATAACCAACCCGTTTTGCAGCTAAGCGAAGGGTATTTTTGGATGTACCCTTAACCTTGAACAATGGTCACCCGAATGACTTAAGCGCCTATGACCCAACGAAAATACCTACTTAATAAAAATAACTGGGGAGCAACAACAACAAAAAAAACAGTCGCCTGTTCTATGATTAACGCCTTACAATTTCGCAAATCGGCGCCTTTTCAAAATAGGATTTGTGAAATAAATTCTGATTTGGTATTGCAAACTCAAATCATCGCAGAACTCGTTGAGTAAATTGCTTGTAATCGTAGACCAGTAATGTAAAAATTGTTTATAAAGTCTTTAGTATTCGCCTCTTTCAAGACAGGTAAAGTCGGTTTCCTTACACTAATTATTTTCCTTATATAAAACATTCTTCGCAAAATCAGACGAGCTTCGGCGATTTCTCTTCTTGGCGTCAGAAGGAAATCTCGAATATTAGAGAATTGAGATCATCGTTGCAAAGCCATGCCACGAATTTAATTTATTACTATTTTATCAAAGTCGTATTATGGGGTTGAGATGGGAGGGCTGGGGTATCATAAGCGAATAATTTATGGCATATATTATCAACGGAAACATGACGAACTATCTTTAAAAATTTTTAGTCTATTTCGAATTTTTTCAGGATAATTTACATTGTGTGTGATTGTATAATGAATGTGCAAATATATCTTTGCTTGTTGCTTGTTACTTCTGACTTCTCAGTATACTAACCCGTTAACGCCCAGCTTAATTTAAAGCATAGATTTCAGTAAATTTTTTAAAAATTATGTTAAAAAATCCAAGATTAAGAAAATTGTGCAGTGAAATTAAATTACGATTCTTTTTTCAGAAAAAATATCAAAAAATCGGAGAAAACACTTTTTTTATAGATAAATATTGAAAGATTTTTAAAGGGTAGCAAACTATCGAAAAATAAAGATTACTTTCGAATTCCTTGCATTGCGTCGAAAATAAATGAAAGGAAAAAATAAATATCAAAATGATGACACTTTTTGACTTTAAAATCTGGCTAACTGATGGTATATGCCAGTTGAAAGTTGTTCAAGTTTTTGGAAATATACATACAGTGAAACCTCTCTGAGCGGCCACCCCTCCGTTCCGAGAAAAATTGGCGGCTCAGAGGGGATGGCCGCTCTGAAGGGTTTTCGTTACAATTACAAGATAATTGCTATAATACATAATATAAACAAGTATGACACATATTTCTTATTTAAAATGAAGTTTGAGACTTATCTAAAGAGAAAATAGTACTTTATTTAATAATATTTTACATTTTTTGAAAAAAGGATACAATTTTTGACAGTTATAAATTTTTACCCTTCTCGGGAAAAAAAACATTTTTTCCCAAGTTCGTTTTTCAGTTTAAAAAGTAAATCTCTAACCGATGCGTTTGTTAAATGGGATGGGCGAACCCACCCGGAGGCCGTTCAGAGGGGTTGGGTGGCCGTTACTAGGGGTTATTTTAACATTAGGTCTATGGGCCGAAAAATCCGTGCCACGAAAAATTGGCCGTTAAGAGGGGTGGCCGCTCGAAGAGGTTTCACGGTACATTGACTTGTTAGACAAAACAAAAAAAGAAACAATGCAATGCGTTTCGTTCAGCCACGGAAATGAAATGTAACTGCCCTGTAAATAGGACGCTGGGCGTTAATATCTCTTATTGCAATTGAGAAAACACCGAATGAAGAAAACCGTTCAAAAATATGAAAAAGGTTGAGTTATGAAAAGGTTAAGAAGAATGAAAGGAATCTCTTAACATGTGTTACAATCATGTATATGATACAGATACGTCTTTAAAGCCTAAGGATTCTGTTACAATTTAAATTTTACAGATCAGAATTTAAAAGGAAAAAAAAAAGAAAGAGAAGTTCTGAAGTGTCGAGAAGGAGACGGATGAAAAAAGCAGTTGTAGAGAACATACAGTGCAAATATTTAAGCAGGTATTTCAACCTTGTCTAAAATTATTGACATTTCAATCAGTATACAGAGAATTACAGACAAACAAAAAACATCCTACGTGGAAAGGAACATTAATAGAGTTCATTGGTTAATTTCTTTAGAAAAGTACAGCAATCCATTATCAAATAATTAATGCATACTAAGAAAAGAAAGTTGATAGATGTATAACCACGCTCAATTCATAACAAAAAAAAAAAGAAAAACATCATCAGAAAGTATTTTGACTTAATGACCAGTTGGTTAAACTCAGAACTGGACAGGTAGGCCGGGGCGGGGGAAAGAATACGATATTCATGAGTTTCGCACGTGCTGTTCCTTTCAATGACCTAGACCCAGTGATTCAGAAACGTGTACATACGTCCACGTGTTCAATGATCCGTGAGAACAACGTGTTTACAAACATTCCCATTGCAGGATATTAAAATCATTCAAAATAAGAAGAATAATCTTCTGCTCCAACCGGTTTGAAAGAAGAATTTTTCACATCTCTCCGCTCGTTTGCCTATGCATGCAGCTGGAACTCATTTGGTATTCCTTACATTACGAGTCGAATTACTTTTATTTACGAGAACATATCCAGTCAGAGTAACACGCGTGGTTTGAAAAAGAACTGTAACAAATCATGTCAGTCTAATAGAAATAAGCGTTTAGATAACTGAATTTAAATTAAGTTTAATTAACTAACCAGAAAACGGTCAAGAGTTCCAAAATGATGAGATGTAAGTAACAAAATGAAATCTTAATGAAAAAAAAATGTTAATCATGCAAAGGTCGATTAGACAAGCAAGTTTCCTCGGGAAAGTGAATGAACTATTAAAAATACCATCGGCGTTTTATCATTTTAATATACCACCAATATTAATTCTAAGTTTCAAAGAATGTTTTTTTCTAGTTGATTTATCTCAATCTTTTTTATCTCCGACACAAATAAAAGTAAAGAAAGAGAATTATAAACCATCGTACCGACAGAAATTAGACAACATTCCATTTTAAAAGGGCATTGTCAATTATTGAGTATGAACGCTGAAATTTTGAAACTTCTTGAGCAAAACAAAGAGGCTATTGCAGACAGCATCTCATTTTTCTAACTTTAGTACCTCATTAAAGCAATGGCACCTCTAAATGATAGTAAGTTGAAAGTCACGAGCGAGTGTGTCACCAGAGAATTAGGGTCGTTTTCGAAAAGTTTGGGAAAACACTGTCCTTGTCTTCTCTATAACAATTTTAATATTTAATAAAACTGAAAATGCATTAGTACTCTAAATTATACAACTATTTTCAACATAATGTTTCAAAAATTTTACTTCCTCAAAGATCTTAACAATAATTTTAAAAAAATAAAGAAAAGCAGGAAAAATTAGATTTTTAGCTGTCCGTACTCCATTTTTTTCAACAACATATATTTTTAAAGTAATTTAAATTATTCATATAAATAAATTAGGTTGACATATTACGCAGCAAATTATCTAACATAAAATTGTATTTAAAAAAACCGCATTTGCATATATAAATATTAAGCTTTAAATGTCTGTCCTTGAGCTGCAACATGAGTGTTACTTTTTTTGTTTAGTTTATTCACAGTAGGTAGTGCCACTATATATAAGTTATTTCTATTTGTGTCTTACTACTTCCATATTGTAGAACACTTTGTATTTGATTTTGTAGAAGTTTGAAGAATATTATAAGAAATATTGCCAATCAGTGTCCATAGAATAGTGAGTATTTTTATTCATCATCATGAGTGTTACTTTATTTTTTACAAATAATTATCAGATAAAATAATATTGTTTTTAATGTGTAACTGATGCAGGAATTACTTTTTTACCAAGTCTAACAGGGTACATTTGAAATGAATATCTCTATTACAAAAACAATGAACTATAGTTTTGTCATTAGTGACAAAAGTATTATACTTATTAGTGTCATTTTGTCATTACTTATCATGAGTGTTACCTTTTCAGATATAACACTCATGATGAAATTGTGTTTGATCTATGTAAATGGAATTTAAGTATACATATATTCTAAAAACAAAAGTAACAAATCAGGCTTTTTTAAAATTTCAATATACTGCTAACTTGCATCTTTTGACCTTATTTTTAGCCTGTGATAAAGACTTTAACAGCACGTTCAATATTTGAAAAAATTGTATTGAAAATAAAATCCCAGTATCAGTTAAAGATCTAGACTTTATAACTTCCTGGAGAAAATGGAGCGAAGTAAAATAAAAAACATATAAAATAAAGAATGGAGTAAATGTGCAAAAGGTTATAACCATTCATGGAACCCTTAATGAACTGATTAACACCTTTTAGAGCAGCATGAAAACTTTCAAATCGCATTGTTGTAAGATTAGACATCAAAACAAGGCCTTTAAAGAATGTAAGGATCAATTAACTGCAACTGAGACTGCAATAATTATTGATTTCTCAGAAAACTATAATTGCAAGCTCTGAGATCACTTTGGAGCTTCACGCCATCAAGCGACTCTTCACACAGGTGTCATATACTTGAAGGAGAAAAATTCTCTTTCATTTGCATCCATTTCTCCAGGCAATGAACATGATCCTCCTGCAATTTTGGCTCATCTTCAACCTGTTTTAGAACTATTACAAAAGGAATTTCCTGATGCAGATGTTCTTAATTTCTTTTCTGATGGGCAATCTACTCAGTATAGGCAGAAAAAGAACTTTTATCTTTTTTCTAAACTAATCTTTAATTTCGGATTTCAAGCAGGGACATGGTCATTCTTTGAATCTGGTCATGGGAAAGAAGCTGCAGATGGCATTGGTGTAACATTAAGAAGATGTGCAGATCAAGCTGTAGCACATGGTACTGATATACCTGATGCTGAAACGTTGTTTTGTGTGTTACGAGATCAAGGTTTGACGATAAAACTATTCTTTATACCTGAAGAGGAGGTTTGCGAGGTTTTTCAGAATACACCACCCAATCTGAAAACAGTTAAAGGTATACATTCCAGTCATCAAGATGTATCAATAAAATCAGAGGAATTTCTTTACCGTGATGTTTCATGTGTCTGTAAAAACAATCGGTGGACAATAAAAAAATTTAAACATGTTTCACTGTTAACAAAGACTGTTCAGAAAGAAACTAAATCAGAAGAGAGCAAGCAAAATAGATCTAAAAAAATTCTACAACAGTGAATCTGATGACACTTCCATGTCTTCTGTCGATTTCAATAACAATCCAGGATTTAGTGGCTGTGATGCTAAAGATAAGCTTCAAGTTCGACCTGGAGCTTATGTACTTGTAAATATTTTTGGAGATAACCGAAGTAAAAGTCACTCATTCATTCAATACCCAGGAGAGCCGACTCAGCCTTAAGATTTTAGAATGCAGGTTGACTCTCCGAGAGGAGAACATTCCAGCGGACATGGGGAAAGTGTGGCCAAAATTTACATCAAAAGGGAAATTTAAACGTTGCTAGCTAAAAGAACAAAGATAAATTAATAAAAGTGTGAGGCCCACAAAAAATTTAAAAAATAAATAAAAATAAAATACGCACAAAGTAAATGGTAGAAGTTACTGATAACAAATATAAAAAAGAGATTTCACACTAATTTAAACAAAAGGAAACGGCACAACATAATCGAAACAAAAAAAACGAAAAAATCCAGCACACACCCACAAAAAAAACAATACAAAAGTAGACAAAAACAAATTACAACACCATATAAAGGGCAAAAGATACAAAAAATAAAATTAAAAAACCCAAAGTACAATGTGGAAAACATCAAAATACAAGGTTCATGTAAATAAAAAAATAAACAAATTAAATTAATAGTAAAAAAATACACGGCATATTAGTAATTGGCCGGAACATTCAGTGTTTTGTTACAATTTAATTATAACAGAAATTAAAAACATATAGCATCACAGGAAATATACATATACAAAAAAACAGTAAAGAACGACCAATACACGAGCAAAACTCAAAGTCAGCCCCCACAATCGGTAATTTGATTGCAAATTTCCCTGGAAATTTCACAGCACCTTCTGATCCTGAGAAACGATTCATGATTTTTTAAAACATTCATAAACCATTAATTTTTATTATCCATTGAAGGTTTTGTTAGGTGAAAATCCGCTGTAAATCAACATTCAAAAATAAAATGGCCAGCATCACCAAAGATACCATACAAACATAATGGAGTAGAGGAAATATTGAAATGATGTAAGTACGCTATAAATGGAACATGTTCTGTGACTGAGTAAACCAAATATTTATTAATTGTCAATAACTCAAGACCAGGAGTTGGAAGAAAATCCTTGACACAAGTAAGTCATTATCGATATGTTGGAAGTTTATCACCAATATGAAGATGGAGAGCTAAAAGTAACTTAGAGCAACAGATGAAAATTACCAGCTGCTACGATTTATAGAGGACGACATTTCATATGTAGATTAGATCAAGTAATTATTGTTTTGCCTAATCCCGATATTGTAATGAAAGAGAATAGAGTATTTTACCATTTCCCTTACTCAATTGATGCATTTGAAAAAGCGTAGTGTGCTATGTTTTCTTACTCCTCAACTCGTCAAGAGTGTTACTATTAGTCATGAGTGTCACCTAGTAAAAAAAAACTTTAAAATTCAATGAAATAATTTTTAAATCTACCGTAACTTCGCTAGAATTTTAAAAAATACTTTTAAGAATAAAACATTATCACTACTATAATCTCCAAAAATGATTTTCACAAACATTTTCAACAACGACTGAGAGTAAAAATATATATAAAGTAACACTCATGACACTGAATATTTAGAATTTTTATTAAAAATTAATAAAATTCCTTTTTCTGTTTGTAAAATTTTCAAATGACATATTTATTAGTAATTTTTGGGAAAATAGTTGTGATTTCAGAAATGTTGTCATGTTATCCAGTAACACTCATGATACTAAAGCTCAAATATTCACTTTTCAAGCTAAGTATCTCTGGTTATAAGAAACTTTAAGCTCAGATATAATTGTATCCTAAAAGCAGAACTATTTTAAAGCCCCTAGCCTAAAAAAAATTGAACTTTTGATCATTTTTATTTTTACAAATTTTAAATTGTTGTTTTCCCAAACTTTTGGAAAACGACCCAATAACGTAATTTGCGTTTCTTAACGTCACAGACATATAGCATGAAGTTTTAAAATAATTAAAGAACCTTTGTTTCATCAGTACACAAAATATCGATCGCTGGTATTTTAAACTAAATTTTGTTCAAATATATCATTTAATTTAAATGTATAGGGTATCCCAAAATAACTGTCAGTGACACTCGTATTTACCAACGACGACATCTGGTGACCCGACTACGATGTAGGCGTGTAGTTCAACTCATCAGTTAACGACGGGGCGTGTTTCAAAAATGCAGGGCCATACTTCGAGAAGTCCAACTTTTGACATACAGACGCATCCTTTCTTGCCATTTGGCAAGTACGGTCATCCTATATCCTTCTGTGCAGGTGGGTACTTCGAGATGGAAAAGAAATGCATTGCCATTGACAACGTTAGGAGAACAATTGTTGAAAACTTAATCGTAAAATAAATATAGACGGTGAAATTATTAAATTTTTCTAAAACGTCTTTTTATTACCTAAATTATCTTCAAGACCGCTCTATCTTTATCTAATGAGTTGAGTTACGTATATCTAGTCCATATCGCTGTCAGATAGTCGGATAGCGTTGTTGGGGAATACGAGGGTTACTGACAGTTGTTTTGGAGCAATCTATGCAAATTTGTATCATATTCACCACAATTTCAGAGGGCAAATCCATCGAGATTAAATGATAAAACAGACCTTTAAGTTCTTTTAAAATGCTTTTAATAAATTAATTCTATTTTTGGAAACGAAATTGTGATAGCACATTTTAGGATTCAAAAAATAACTGAAATTCACATTCAAAAGATATAGAAAAGACCAACAATAAAGCAGATTTAAAATTTCCAAATGCGTGAAGTCCACTAATTTCTATTTACCTTACCCTTTCAAATAAAATAACAAAAATGTACGAAAATAATTATAAAATGTTATTTTAATGCCAAGCTGAAAGTAGTTATCATAAAAATGGGAAAACAGTTTATTAATTTATAAAAGGAATAAAGAAATTCTGGTATTCCTACTCAATGTTACGAAATTTTCACATTAAACCTTTAACCATATAATAACTAGACAAAAAAAACTGGTAGAAAAACGACCACTTATTTCATTTTAATCTATTTAAAAAAAAAAAAAGGAATGAAAATGCCTACTTTTTAAATCAATGGTAATTTTAATATGATCCAACTGGTAATTTTAATATGACATACCCTCAAATGGTAATTTTAATATGTACATTTATCATCGTCCCGAGATCTAATATCGAGTCCAAACAACCAAGGAAAAGAAATCCAAACATTATTCTCTAAGACGTTCCCAACATTTCAATGGAGGAAATACAATCAACCATAATGGTGCATACGGGAAATGATCAACCCCTAAACCCTCGGTTCCAATTCTCAGGAAGCAACCCTTATACTAAACACTGGGCCTTTGAGACTCCAGCACAGGACTTTCGAATTTTGACCCGACACAGGAAAATTTCCCATCCACTGGTATATGAGGTACTGCATCTTTTGAGAGAATCAAGAGATGCAGCAACTGCCAATCTTTTGGGCACACAACGATAGAATGCTTATCAAGCAAACTATCGTGACTCTTGCTAAGTAGGGTTGCCATAACTGCATTGATACAGGACGTTTAAGTGTTGAATAAATAAAACATGAAAAAGTGAGTTGGTAATGGTCTATTTCACTTTGATAAAAAAATGAATGAAGTTTAAGCAGTCTAATAAAATGAACACGTAAAATAATAATAAAGATGCAAGGCTAGGCTATGGCTGCTTTTTAAGGCAGCCATATTTTAGGATTGATTTTATTTTCTTAATTATACCATTTTCTTCTTTCACATAATTATAAAATTGACCGCTAGTCATTTTAAAATTATAATGACAAATTAAAATTGCCTGAATTGTCTCCACTGACAACCTGTTTCTTTCGTTCGACCATTGAGTTGACAATAGGGAAAATATTCTCTCCACATTTGCATTGTGGGCTGGAATGGTAAATACGTATTCGCATAGCTTTATTAGACATGATCATATTCTCTCCACATTTGCATTGTGGGCTGGAATGGTAAATACATATTCGCATAGCTTTATTAGACATGACTTCGGATCAATACACTTTGTATCTGCAAAACACTTTAGCCATTTCTCTTTCACACTCAATTTTATAGTTGCCCCGCAATTTTGGTTGGTATTATTTTTCTCTAAATATGTTTTTAGATGTACAAACTGGTTGAATAGAATCTCAGTGATGCCAATATCGATGTTTCTTACTTTGTAAATAGTTTAGTGAGTTTAGGAAGAAAACGGGACAAAAACGGGACAGATAGTATTACGGGACTAAGTCGTGAAATACGGGACGAATGGCAACCCTAGCTATGTATCATGCGTCAACTGTCTTCAACACAATATCAAATATGGCACTCAATATGATCTTCCTCATTCGGTAAAGAATAAATCTTGTCCTTGTTTCTTAAAGTAGATACAAAGATACAAAAAGTCAAGGGATTAAGTTTAGCGGATTTATTAAGACTTCATAACATTTTCAGAATTTTGGTTAATTTAATCATTGGAAGATGTTATAACTGTTTTAGTAGAGTATAAAAGAGCCTATATAACAAATCGGATTTCAATAGGGAAAGGTCAATATAATTAAAATTGTAAAGTAATTTTTTCATTTTATTATTACTTCTAAGCAAATACTTTCGGCCTGAATGGATTAATTAAATAACATTATTATATTGAGTTTTAATTATTAATTCAAAAACTTATATTAAACACTCTTCAATTAAATTTCAGCTAAATGCTAGAAACTATACTTTTCCTTGGTAGTTGCTACAAATTTCTTATTTTCTTAGTTTAATTTTTAAATATTTTAAAAATATATTTTGATTTTAAATTCAGATCCAATTCTGGTTAAATATCCATGCAAAAAATATTATCAAACAAACTTCAAACTACCTAATTGAACCACGTTTTATCATTGATATATTAATAAACGTATTGCTTGGCTACATTCATTATCATTATACTGTAAATACAATAATAATAATATATTCAAATATTATTTGAATGATGTATAGTAACTATTCTACTCCTAATTTTACTATTTAATTTCATGCTCATTCTATTTGATTTTCTTTGTATTTACTTTAATTATGCTAGTAGAGATATTTTTTTCTTATTATGTTTTTTTTACAATTTTGGGAAGAGTTTTCTAAGTGTTTTTCTAAATTTTTCTTAAAAAGTTATTGTTTTCGCGTTTTATTTTCTTCATCAAATTTTGTTATTTGTTCAAACTTCACTATTGCTTTGAGTTTTATGCTACTTTTGTTATGTTAAATTTTTAGAACTCAAAATTATTAAAACATCTATGTTCTTTTAATATTATATATTTTCCAAATTATGTTATTCAAATTCTAAATTTGTATTTTTTTGGGGAGGGGGAGGGGCTTTCAATAAAGTTTCACGTATACCCATCCAACCGACAGGGAGCCGTTCTAGCTTCGAGTTCGGGGGTACGCGTGGTGATAAAGTATATTTGTCACTCCGTTATTTCCTTCGGTTAGAAGTTTTATCAAACATCGAACATGTTTGTTGAAACATGTTCATTATCGAAACCGTAAAGGAAAGAAGTTTTATTAGTGAAACAAAACACTATTTCACCCAAAATACATGCGAAATATTCCCAACTAATAATTTTATAAGATAGATACAAAAATTTCAAATCCAGCAATTCTACTGACTAGTGCTTTCTTCGCAACAGGATCTGGCAACATTTTCCTTCCCATTATGATTTTTACAACTCTTATTCTCGTAAATATTTTTTTTTCTGCGAAGCAGACAAGACAGGTGTTTCGTAGAGAATTCTGCTACGCTTGAATTACTTTGCGGGTTCTCGCTTTGCATCTGCACTATGTACACACACCAATATTAGTAGAAAATTGAAGCAGGATATAACATAATGCAAATTTTCTTCGCGTGTGATAACTACTCGACAGAAAGAGAGAAGGGAAAAAAAAAAACTTATTTCCTATTCTTCCAGATGTCTAAGACAGCTGCTATCCTTATTGTAACATATCTAAACACAGTTCAGATAACAATTAAATAGTATGATCGTCGTTTATATGTGTATAAATAAGCATGGATGAAGTTAGTAGCAGTCAATTGATTGAAGAAAATTCCTCCTAACTTCTTTACTTGCATTTGAATATAAAGAGAAAATATCAACTAAAAATAGGAGCTTCAATTAATTCTGGCACATACTTTGAAAGAAGGACTACTTCTATTGTTTGAGTCTTTTTTTAAAAAATATACTCATGATTCTAACCTTGGGTTAGTAGCTTTTAGGAAATTACTGAATGCATAAAAAAAGCTAAAAAAAAAAAAAAAAAAAAAACTAGCATTTCATTACTGAAAAGGTCATTTGATGACATTGGAACAAAAAAATCCAATGCAAGGTCATTCTAACCTTTCATGTCAGTGAAATGCCCAAACGGAGTTCTTTCACTCTTTTAAACTTAAGGTTATAAACAGCAATTGCAAAAAAATCATAAGTTATGCAAAAAAATGTCGACCCTTGTTTTGGCCGAGTGAAGCGAGGTTCTGTTTCAACTCGACCGGTCGGCGCGGCGTTTCGTTTGTTTATAAATTTGTTTGTTACGCAGTCACGGCCAAACGCGCTGTTCAATTTTCTGAGAATTTAGCATGAATGTTCCTTAAAACCATAAAAAATGACGTATATGCAAGAATTTTTAGTTTTTATTTCGTTTCCAAGATGGTGGCCAATTTAATGATTTTTGGCGAGTTGGCGCCATTAAAACATTTGAGTCATTTTGGTAATGGCGAGACATTTAATTGTAATTTTGTTAATAATGATAAAAGGAGACATTCAGTTGTAATTTTGTGAACACTGATAAAAGCAGAGACTTGCGGAAATAATTCCCATTCTAAAAAAAAGTGGCAAAACCTTTAAAAACTTCGATGAAGAAGCAGATTTTATTATTATTATATATCTTTTTTTTAATACGATGTCTACTTTTCACAATATTTCTAGTATCAACAGCTTATGTTAAAAAAAAAATACTTCCATTTTAAAACACTTTTATTTAATTTGAAATGTTTCATGTTTGTAAAGTTTTAATTTTGTAATCGATTTTTAATTAACCTCTTGATGTGGTAGAGTTACAAAATTTTATACACTTGCGTGTTCTCTATGACAGTACATCATTTTAATATTTTCAGAACTTAATTACTAGTTAATAGATTGGTTTAATTAAATTTTGATTCCAGACCAGCGGCGCCGCCTGAAATTAAAAAAAATAATGATTTCAAAATGCCATAATATTTCGTCGCTTAACAAGCAACACCACCTATCATAATTTTTTGAAATTTCAAAGAAGATTCAAATGAATTTTCCGCAACCAATAAAGAATATTTCTGAATTTTTTTAAGATCCACTATGAACATGAGAGCACATGTTCCAACCAGACGTGAAAAAACAATTTAAAAAATTCGTTATTGGTTGCGAAAAATTCATTTAAATCTTCCTCTTTGAAATTTCAAAAAATTGAGATATGTGGTATTGCTTGTTAAGCGACGATTTATAATAATGAATTATACTTTAAAGACTATATAGTGGGAAATAACTAAAAAGGATTCTTCTTTTTAGTGCAGTAACAAATATCTGTTTGTAGGAACTGTTTTTATTAAATTTATTATTTCAATATTCCAACTGTTCGATATGGAAAACAAATCTCAGTCAACATTCACTGCTATGACTTTTGACATGGCAATGAAAATAACAGCAAAATATTGCCATGAAATATGCGCTTTTTTCAATAAGGTCGCTGAATAATGGTCGGTAATATTACTGAAAAGCTTTCACAGATAAACTTTATTCTGAAAAAAATCTAAAAAGAGGAAGAAACCCTACGAATCCTGCACAAAATAAAAACACTGTGATCGAAACAACAGGATACATTAATCAGTCCTTCATACAAAAAGCAAAGAATAACACAAGTGCTAACTTAGCATGAGGCAAGTTAGGTAAAAAAACACGGATGTACAAAAACTTCATTCTATGTTCACCTTTCTAACTGGAATATATCGATGGTTAATTCAATTGTCAAACAGCGCCATTTACAAAAATTGTTTTTGAGTTTATGAACTGTATGCACTTGAAAAGCATAGGGGTTTCGTCCTTAACTCTACTTCCGTTATTAGGAGAGAATCTAATTACTAACAGAGAAGTAGAAAACAGCTGTTTTAATATCACGGAGTCCTTCATTTTTCAGGTTTACTGTACATTAGCTTAGAAACAATATTTGTAGACAGTATTGTTCGACATTAACACCTTAAGTCTCGCGCCCGTCATATTGACGTGCATCGAATTATCGCAATTTTAGGCTTAATAAACTAAAATTTAATCATTAATTATTTTTATAATTTGACACAAAAATTATGTAGAATCCATAAGCATCCCAAGTATTCTATGCCTTCTAAAATGAATGAAAATGACAGCCCCTTTCCAGGAGGGGTTATCTTATTAGATAGCAAAAAAAAAAATGCGAGATTTAAGGTGTTAAGGTGACGATACTATGGATTAGATTCACTACCATGTTTTCAGAAGTTATTGAAAAGCTTATAAAAATGCCTAACAATCAAAATGTAGTCGCAAGCTTTAAGTTACTGAAAATATCCCAGTGCAAACATTTTTACATTTTAAAACCAAGATAATTCACATTCACGCATTTCTCTATACTCAAAATCAGACAGTTCTAATAATTTGAACAGCTCATCTGAAAACATAATATTTCGTACACTGGACAGTTCCGCACATTTAACAAAAATATACAAGTCGTGAAGCTCTTCGTTACAAAATTATACACAAAAAGTGAAACACTTTATTATTTGTTAACATCATCACTGTTTGAAACATATGCGTTTAAGAAACATTCCATTTTCATTCTATGAATTTTAAAAAAACTGTTAGAAAGCAACTGATAACACTGAAACAACTGAATAGCTTCTGGTGTTACATTATGTTATGTATCTAAAATTATGCATCTTGCTACTTGCACACATAACGATTTTTTTCTGTGTACAGTCGTTTAAGCCTCGTTACCGAATACAGTTGATTTAGCTGCAGTGAGTACAATAGCTGCAAAAAGACTGCATCCTTTATGTTCTTTCACACCAATTTAATTTTTAAGAATCTGAAGAATGAGAGTTTCGAAAGTCATTTAGATTTAGAAAAGAAATGGAATCATACAAATTTTATAAAATTTCAAAATAATTTTATATAAGTACTTAGGATTAGCGCTACATTCATAGTTTTATAGAAAGTTCGTGTATTAAAACTAACAAACTATGTATCAAGTGAATTAGAGCAGTTTTCGATAAAGGATAAAAAAAAAATCAGTACATAACTGAAATATATAAAACCTCAAAAAGTGCTATCATTAACGCATCTTAAAATTCTAATTATTTGGCAAATTATTTGACTTAGCATATAACGAAATCATCAGCAGGAAATGAATCAAACACTGTTGTCGAATTTTATGCAGGCTAAATGGTATAGTACTGTTATACGCAGAATAAAATTGATTAAATGATACTGATACATCTAAAATCATTGAAGAATTTTCAAGGGAAATATCTGGGGGGAAAAATTTAACTTAGATTAATGTTTTACATATTATTAATTTATAAATAATTACAGCTCTTTTCCTTCGATGCTTTGAGCATGGATTTTGTATACAATGCGTGAAGTAAACATGGGGGGTTTTCAAGTATTGAAAAGTAACTGTTAATTGTTTAGAATTTTAAAATAATCTTAACAATTCTAATTTCATCAAAGAATCATATTAAATTTAAAATTATTGAATTCAAAGCATTGCAATTATTCAACAAAGGCTGATTAAACTAAGTAAAAATAACTAACATAACAATTATAAAACACACTTACTATTAATAAAAATAGAGATACAAGGATAGAAAATAAGCGAAATCATTAATATTATTTTAAAACATAATGACTCGCAAGTTGAAATGTACAAAAACATATGTATATTTTCAAAGAGGACCCAAATGTTTCAATGCAAGGAGCTTTCAAAAAGCTTAATCCACCACTGAGAATTAAAAAAAAGAATTCTGATTTTAAAGTAATCTCCTCATTATTAAATTAATAATATCATTAAATATTTTCAGAGTTCAGTTGAAATGTTTAACAACCCTTCCTCTCCCAAAACTCATATTATTAAAAAAATATTTTAATAATTTTTTAAATATTCAATAAAATATTGTTAATTTTATGGAAAGAAAAGGAGAAGGATCTGGTTGGAAGTAACAGAACCAAAAGAGAGGAGGTTCTCACTCTCTTTCAACGACAACTTTTTCCGACGACCGAAATCAATGTTATGTGGATGACATTAACACCACAGTATATCCCCGAACTGGAAGCCTGTCGGTTGGATGGGTATGCATGAAACTTTATTAAAAAGCAAAAAAGAAAGAAAAAAATTACAACCTTATATATTTTAACATGTTAATCGCCACGTGAAGCAAGTGTGACTCAGAAGTATTTGTTCGAGCCGTGTGAAGCACGCATGCTTCACGTGAATTCTTTTGCCTTTTTATTCGCAGCTCAGCGACGATTCACACTGACCATATAAATAAATAATGAAAGGTAAAGCGTGGTATACCAAACAAAATAAGCCGATTGGCTTACGTAAAGGCCGCCAGTTTTGTTCTAGGAGGCCGCGCCGAACAAATTTGCTTCGTTCGCTTGGACTACGTTCAAAAACATTATTTTTGACAGTTTTTACCAAAAAAAATTATGTCACTATTTTTATGATTGTTCATGTATAAAATGAATCAGTCGTTTCCCATGGGCCAGCAGGTAGAATTTTTTTTTTGTATTGTGGCGATTAACATGTTAACAAGCGTCTTTTACAGTCTTTTTATGTGAATGACAGCAAACCGATAATTTGCCGTGTTGTGAGGAGATGGGACAGTGTGTAAGCTCCCACTCTCTTCTTCCTTTCACTAAAAGAATACGGCCCGCCGACCGAAATACATGTGTGTGAAAGACGCCTTAGCCTTTACATTATGGACGAAAAACAAGGATTTTGATGGGAGAAACAGAGAAATGCTTTGCTCCTTTTCAAGTCAATGGAGCATAGGATTAGTTATCTTTGTTAATCACTCCAAGAGTTACTTATTCTTGTCATTCCTCAATAGCAAACAATCTAATCGTCGCACATGTGGTGTTACAATAGGATAAGTATGTAAAACCGTATACAGGTGTCAGTAGTGCATCCCACGGATTAGATCCACGGGGGGGGGGGGGGAGAATCCATATGAGTTACTGATACAGCAGTTGTACCAGTTCATTACCAAATAAAAAATCTGCTTTTAAAATATATGTAATGCCCATAAGGAGAAGGTTCAGCTCCTTTCATAATCAAACTGCACACCGTTTATTTCAAAAATACCCAGGGATAGTATTAAAGTAAGATCCAAATAACAACACAATTAAAAGATCCACCAATTAATTTCACCCGCATAACACCTGTTGAAAACAGCTTAAGTCAGCGTTTTGCAACGCACGAGTGCTAACTTCCGGGGTCACATAGCAACTTCTGAAAGTGGATCATAAATTAAAAAGCAGCTTCGACCTTGACTTCTCAGCTGCCACAGACATAAAATGAAAGACGAAATGTCACGAGGAAGACCCACCACCTATTGTGTCTGAAGAAAACTACTTTCATTCCCAGCTATGAGTGTCTGTCATAACGGTAAAAAAGAGAAGATGGAATATATGTGGACACAAAATTTGCATTGTACTCGTGGCGTAAAAAAAAAACACAGGTATTACGACTTCTTATTGCCTTCTCACGATTACGATCATGCATTCAGAGGTCTAAAGTGAATTTTATCGCCAGATATACTTGAAAAGACAAATAATAAAGATAACGGGCACGCAGTATTAGAAATAAAACAAATCTCCAAAGATCACGAAATTCGAAAAAAGAAATGGATAACTTTGCTCGCCATTTATGTATTTATTTATTTATTCTATGTACCCTATTCATCTAAAAATGAGAACATGCATAGCGTACGTGAAGTATAACTCAATAAACCAATAACAAAACAGAAAAAATGAAACTTATTATACACACAAGTACAGCTAGCCTTCATACTTTTGAATAATATATAAGGTGTTTCAATACCGGGTGTACAAACTTTTAGAAGGGGTAGGGTATATTTAGACGACTCCGAACCACAGAGTAATGATGGGTTATAAATGCTTCCCTGGACCGATAGATGGAGTTACACGAATACAGAGTTTTTCATTGTTCCGGCAGGGAAGCTTCTAGGGGTTGGTGCCCCCCAATTGCAACAAAGAGCCATTTTGTGGTAAATGCTTCGTCCGGCATAGTGGGGAATCACCTCATTGGATCTAACCTATTGCCTTTTCGCCAGACAGGTAGCAACGACATATTTCCGGTGCCCATACTGCCACAGCTTTTGGATAATTAAAAGCTTTCTCCATCAATGTGACCTTCCTTGTAGTTAAAGCACAATAACACCCTCCCCCTCCCAATTCAGCCGTTAAGTTCGTAGTCAGACGTCACAATTGAACTAATCGGGTATGGTGGTAGGATGCAATGACATGTTCGATCACAGCACTTATCAAGCCTTCATTGCTTCCTCTGCTGGTATATGAAGACACGGATCCACGACACCCCTGTTGACAGTCTCGAGGAACCGGTTACACACATCACAGTAGGCTGCTGGGGAAAGCCGTGATATATACTTAGAATCTTCCAAAATTTTATAAATTCCATGCGCCGGAGATGTAATGTTTGCGTTACAGCTCGTGGATGATACTTAGAACACCTTCTGGAAACTCTTACCTCTGTAATATACATTTTATTATTAAAACAGTTTTTCCACGCGCATGATGTCTTTCGTTTCCATGTTTTCTACGCACATTTCATTTCCGGCCCAGCATTGCTATATGATTCTGATTCGTCTAAGTGAACCCTACCCCTCCTAGCAGTTAATAAACTTGGTGATGAAATACTCTGTAAACATGGGTATGCACATAAAATGCCATCCACAAGCCAATATATCTGGTAAAATTGAAAGAAAAATAAAACAGTTTTATTTTATCTTTATCATGCTTCCAGATTAAAACAATTCGAGTTTTGATGCTAAAATAATTCACAAATACCATAATCAAATCAATTGTTAATTTAATTGCAAAAACTACACCATATCTCATTAAGAAAAGATTAAATTTTCAGAGTGCCATCCGTTATGAGAACCACAGAAAATTAGCCATCACAAATAATACCTCTCTCCAAAAGGCAACATATTGTTAAGAAATCTGCAAATACCTGCTCGACTTCGTACGTAATCGTTATTTGCTTTAAATGTTTTTACTATTAATTTTTCTTAAAATGCTTTGGAAGAACATTGTAAAAGTTGCCTTCCAGCACTGGTCCTTCCATTGCAGTAAAGCGTTGTACTTGAATATCAATTTCATAATGGAAAGAACTGAATTTATAAGCAATTACAGATTGTAAAACAAAAATACTATTAAACACAAATTAAAGCAAACATTCAGAAATATCAACTATTTTGGACTTTACAAGAGTATCAAGATTTTAGATACATTTCAACTTAATATTTCAGCGGAAGAATTTTTATATATAATTTTGGTACGCAAAACGTTATTGGAGTCAAAAACGTTTGCATTTGGTCAGTCTTTGCAACCTCCATCAACAGCTTCAAACTTTAAACTATATACTTGTGAAAGAATTTGCATTAAGTATGCAATTACACAATGTAAAATTTAAGCTTTTGCTAAAGAATTTTTTTTTCGGTTTAATTTTAGCATATAAAATTAACACGCAGCAAAATGACTAATCACAGCTAATGATGGAACGAATAGTGATTTGGCCGAATAGTCGAATACCGAATATTCGTCCAAATTTCAGGCCGGATACCAAATTTTAAGAAAACATTTCACTTGTGATTGTAAATGAAATATTTTTTATATTTTAAATGAAAAAAATAAAAAATAAATAAAATTGATTTTTTACTATTTATATATTTTAAAATAATGTTAATACCTTTATGTAGTATATTAGTAATATTTTAAATACCTTAATTCCAATAATATGAAATGAGAAACCCTTTTCATTTTGGGATTGCTTCAAAGAAATAAAAGAGAGTCATCATTGCAGAACATGACAATGACAAAAATAGAATAAAGTAAAATGGATAAATTAAAATTAATAGAAGTAAATTCCTATTTTGATAAAGACTACTAATAGGAAGAATGGAGTGTCCACTTAATTCGTGGGGAGGAAAATGCGGAAAAATTTCCAAGGTTCGCAAATTTAGCAAGAAAATATCTTCAGCACCTGCAGGCATTATAAAGTGACCGTTTATATTCTGAAGCTGGTAATATTTATGAAACCACTAGCTGTTATGCCCGGCGTTGATTGGGATTAAAATACTTTCATGTATAATATTTTTTATGTAAAAAACTACTTTTGTATAGAAAATTACAATACCCAAAATTCTTTTATCTCCTGAAATGTTTAATTAAAATGAAAATATCAGTTGAACCAGACGATTTGTAAAAACCGCCGATAGCTAATTATCTCCATAAGTTATTAGTATTTATTGCATAGGTACTTCAAATTTTGTTCATAAATCTTGCAATATAAGAAAGATTTTAACGGATGTTTTGGGACAATTACATAGTAAATTTTTCAATGAGAAAAAGCGTTAAAATAAATACGAATTAAAAAAAATAAAATTCGTCTTCATCTAAAATTCTTCTAATGTGATCTAGCAACAGTTCTTATGCATTCTTGTTCTTCACCAATAAAAAAAAAGTGTTATAAATTGTAAAATTTTATACACAATTTAATTTTTGGAAAATTATTAAAATGAGGGCAACGAATTAAACTGAAATGAAAGTTGTGTCATGAAAAGTTAATTTTTTAAACTTTTATTATGTGTAAAAATAGTGTTTGTGACATAATACATATTTTCGAAAAATATCACGGAAAATACCAAAATCTTGCTTAATTTCCAATTAACTGAAATTTTAACTAGATTTGAGGCTTTTAAAAGTTGACTCTTCTTATATAAAACATACACTATATGCCCAAAAGTATCCGGACACTTGCAGATTTTCACATTTTTTAGAATTTCTCCGAAATGGTTTAACTGACTGCCTTTAAACTTCGGACATGTTAAGAATAGACAATAACTCACATTTTACATTGTAGATTTGGTCCTGAGGGCAATTAGGGGACTGTCTACAAACTGATGAAGACAAAAAAGTTTTTGGCCCACCCCGTTTCACAAAATACTGATAACAAGATGAAACTTTTAGAAATCGTAATGTATAATATGCATAATATTTACAGGAATTTTCGTAAACTCAACACAAATATTTGGGAAGATATAATAGTTTTCTTAAAAAATCTCAAATTTTTCCACTTGTTTTTTGCTTATAACATGCAGAGTTTTCTGTTATATTATACGAAACTTACAGAAAAGATGACAATATGTAAGAAAAGCATTTTGTAAAAATTTTGGAAAAGAAGTTTTGAATATTACAGGAATTATGAGCATTTTTAGTAAATACTATTTTACTGCGCATGCGCGAAACATAGTGTAATTTTTCTTTCACAACTTTAAAGCCAGATATATTGGGCAACTTATATTAAAAAATTCAGTTCAATATCTTTAGTATTCAGAAAGATATCGGCATTACAACTAGCAGAATCTTAGCTCCTGTCGAAGAGAAGCTAAAAGATGAGGGATTGTACACAAATTGATATTTTTTAAACTTATATCCTTAAATAGTTATATTGAATTGTATAGTGGTTAGAATTTGCTGAATACCCATTAAGACTTATCAATTACGCACATAACTTAAATTCCAGCTAATTAGGCACTATAAATAACAAAAATTTTATTACAATAATTATATTATTTACATGATTATTAACAAGTTACATATTGCAATTTTACGGTCAAACGATATTTTTAAATATATTTCTTTTATGGCGAAACGATTTTCTTATGTAATTAATTTCTTTTCTTAAAATATTTTAATAATTCTACACATATATTTTTTATTCGTTACGAATGTTAGATATCTTCATGGGTATTCAGCAAATTCTAACCACTATACAATTCAATATAACTATTTAAAGATATAAGTTTAAAAAATATCAATTTGTGTACAACCCCTCATCTTTTAGCTTCTCTTCGACAGGAGCTAAGATTCTGCTTGTTGTAATACCGATATCTTTCTGAATACTACAGATATTGAACTGAATTTTTTAATATAAGTTGCCCAATATATCTGGCTTTAAAGTTGTGAAAGAAAAATTACACTATGTTTCGCGCATGCGCAGTAAAACAGTATTTACTGAAAATGCTCATAATTCCTGTAATATTCAATACTTCTTTTCCAAAATTTTTACAAAATGCTTTTCTAACATATTGTCATCTTTTCTGCAAGTTTCGTATAATATAACAGAAAACTCTGCATGTTATAAGCAAAACACAAGTGGAAAAATTTGAGAGTTTTTAAGAAAACCTTTATATCTTCCCAACTATTTGTGTTGAGTTTACGAAAATTCCTGTGAATATTATGCACATTATACATTACCATTTCTGAAAGTTTCATCTTGTTATCGGTATTGTGTAAAGCGGAGTGGGCGAAAAATGTTTTTGTCTTCATCAGTTTGTAGACGGTCCCCTAATTGTCCTCAGGACAAATCTTCAATGCAAAAAGTGAGTTTTTGTCTATTATTAACATGTCCGAAGTTCGAAGGTATTCAGTTAAACCATTCCGGAGAAATTCTAAAAAATGTGAAAATCTGCAAGTGTCCGGATACTTTTGGGCATATAGTGTATTTATAAAAATAAGCAAAAATTTCAGAAATAAAGGTAAATTAGTTCAAAGTCTAACCGTCGCCTAGCAACGAAGTAGCTGCAAATTTACTTTATTTCAAAATCGTCTGCGCGCAATTAACAATTATTATACTTTAAAAAATTAATACAAATTGAAGGAAAAATGTCACTGATATAAAAGTGGTATCATTGAAAATGTAAAATTTTTAACTTTAAGAAGGTATAAAAATATTTTTTGTCGGACAATTTGCTCCGAACTTACGGCGGAAAAACGGTTTCGGTTAATTTCTAATTAACTGACTGTTTAATTAACTTTTGGACTTTTGAAAAGTTCATAAGTGTCTTCCCCTTGTCTTGAATAATAAGTGCGCAAAATTTGGTTGAAAACAGTCCATTGGTTTAGGAGGAGATAGGAAACATAGCCACATACCCACAATGACTTTTATTTATATTGTTAAGGGAAGGAACAGATTTTTATAAATGATTTACAACATTATTAAATACACTTTCGTACTATCCAACTAAAAATTGGATAAATGTTAGATTTTTTTTTCAATAATAAATGCACCGGAATGTAATTCTGCAATATTCTTTATTAAATATACTTAAAACAGCATTTTTTTTTTTTTAATATTTTATCCCGGATTTATTCTGCCGAATATCCGTTTAGCATTCGGCCAGACCGAATATTCGAGTTTTGTTTAGCTATATTAACGTCCCATTCTGAAGCAACACGATGGCTATTTTGGGATCGCAGTCAGATAACGAGGACAACACCTGAGCTGGTACCCCCTCTCCAAGCACAGCTTCCTCCTGAAAATGCTAAAAAATTATTGTCCTGCATCATAATTTCAGGCTTTACAATGATAAATTATATGTAACTTTATTAAATACACTTATGCACTATGCAACTTAAAATTGGGTAAATTTGGGATTTTTTTCATAATAAATGTTTTTGTTTTGTTTTAGACCCACGGCGACCAACGTACCCAACCGGGTGTAAAGCCTGCAACGGAATAATAAATGTACTGAAATGTAATTCTGCAATATTCTTTGTTAAATGTACATTTAAAAGTACATTTAAAAAAAATTATTATCCTGAATATATTCGTCCGAATATCTGCTTATTATTCGTTAAAAGAACCTAATTGGCCGAATGCTGAAGAGCTGTCGAATATTCGTTACATCCCTAATCACAGCCTCATCAAGAAAATGTTGAAGAGTTATGAAGAGGGATGGTAATAAGACAAAATTAAACTCTTTTCTAGTGAAATTTTATTTTTGCTCAGAAATATAGGTCAAAATAATTCATTTTAAACGCATGTTATTAATAGTCTTCCAGTAACACTATCAATTTTACGATTTTAAATGTAAACAGCGGTTTCTGGTTACTCGAAAGAACATTCTCTTTTGAATAAGAACCAAGTTCTCTGACAAGATTTTTTAAAACCTTGAAAAACACTCTAATCAATAAAAGATAAAATCAGATATCAACTCATCTTACATTATGCAGGCTTATATTAGTCCTTTAATATACCAATAACGTCGCATTCAGGATTAATAAGAAAAACAGAAAAGTCTCCATTAGTTAAGACTGATGTCCGATCTCATTTAAGTTATCTTATGTCGACACTGTTTCATAATATCCAGATCGGTATTCAGTTGTCTCCACATTTTGAACTTTAAATCACTTCTTCAAAAATTTGCGTTTAACGGAGCATTAAAGGAATTTTGTACAAACGGAGTGCCAATAACGGCTCAGTTAACCCAAATATCGTTATGAAAATGAAAATACTGATCACATGCCCTTTGATGTTAGCTTGCCTAAAATGTTAGGATAGATTGCCAGGCCCGCCAAGAGAGGGGAGCAAAAGAGACAAAATACCCAGAACCGTGGGGATATATAAACTTATATATATATCAATATATTTAAATATATTTTTCTTATTTTCAGGAGCATTTATTTTTGATATTTTATTTTGACGGCATGAGTTAACAATATTTTTACATTCATTTTCTCTGAATATAAAACTCACACATTCTCAGCGGCGTAACTAAAGGGGGCGATCCGCTCCGGGCGGCAAAATCAGACACGCAGGAAAACAATTTTATAACTGCGAAAAGCAACGGCACTAGCTCAATCATTGTGTGTATGTAATTGCATCAACTAATGTGATTATTTCGTATTTTATGTCTTTTGTCGGTTAATTGCCGGTATGTGACTGGTGTTGGACGGGCTATTTCACACACTATCTGCAGGGATCGAAGCAGGGGTGGCGCCAGAGGGGAGACCGGGGGGGGCAGGGCCCCCCGTCGGGGATGCTGGCCCCCTTATCGGGGAAAAATTGTCTTCCGTCGGGGAAAATTTTTATACAGGGTATTCAACTGTAGTTGATAAATAATAAATATGGCGAAAATTTGAGACCAATTTCATTACACTCGTCCCGCCGTACAGCAGGTTGTGCCCCTTGTCGGGGAGACCGTGCCCCCTTGCCGGGCAAATCGCCCTCCCCCGTCGGGCAAACTTTAGCGCCATTCCTGGATCGAAGGCGTAAAACTACAAATTACGTTTCCAATAACATCTTTTTTCCACCCTGGAATTTATTTTTTTTATTTTGAGATTTTTGTGCCTTATATAACTTCTAAGGGAAAGGCGACATTTTGCAAATTCGTCTCCGGGCCGCAAAAGTTGCAGCTACGCTACTGCACATTCTCATTACATTAATAGAAATTACAGTAGATGGCTAGAAGTCAGATTTTTGCAACAATATGTGACGTGACCGGGCAATCGGAGGAAAAACCTCCGTCCACTGACTAGTCACCACAGTCATAATTTGCATGGGGGGGGGGCGTATGCAAGTACTCTGCTCCAGGGCCCAACTTGGCTCTCGCTGGCCCTGATGATTGCTACATTTTATTAAAACAGCTTGTAGATGTACACAGTAACATTTTTTCCCGGCAAAACATCTTCCGTACACGTTGTTAATAATGCAATCTCTGTACCAAAAAAATTCAATTTAATATCAAATACTTTTAAAAACGACGTATTAATTAGTAAGTCAGACATGTAAGCACCATAACTGAAACCGAATTTTCCTTTGAAATGATACTAAATTATTTTTTCAACCAAATTCACACCACATTAAAAGCCCTAACAAGAAGATAAAGAGCAGTAAGAGAAGTTCGAAAGAAAAAAAAAACGGTTTACACTAAGGACTATAATCGAAGAAAAATAAATATTCTTATAATTCGAATAATTCATCGACCAAATATTTTTTAGTTAATTTTAGTAAACTTCCAAATAAAAAAGGAAATCCGAAAAAATTGCCAAAACATTTTTTAAAGCAGAATTCTATCATTCAGCGGTATAAATATATAACGGTTTTGTGACTATTCCTTAACAATGCATTTCGCCATTTCTCGATAAGACTCGAAAATGAAGACAATTCACATGACATCAAGGTATATGATGAACGTAACGGCGAGTGTCATCTACAATTTAAATGCGCATAGTCTCACTCTTATCTATGGCATCAGGTTTCTCTCTCCTAATAGATACGCAATGGATTCTAAAACCGAATCGGCACGGCGAATTTTATGTGTAACGTGAGAGCATGAATTGATTCCACTGCGCGGCATTTAATGAAGTTCAGCATGCACTAGAGTAATGAGCATGCACAACATTCATACTGACTCGATACACATCAAATACGCCACGACAATTTAATTTTGGAATCCATTACACTCAGAAGGACAACGAACAAGACATCACAACACGAAGAGTGCAATTGGATGATTGGGGAGTTTAGTTTGTCATGTGTTTATGCCATTACGTCAGTGTCGGACTGGACAGGCTGCCAGCTTGCCCGCTGGATATGTGTCGACTAAAGATCATAAATACCATATTAAGAAATTCATTGTCTGAGGAAAATATGGACTTCCTGTATGTTGCTATGAAAAGGAATTTCTAGATGATTTGGATATAGAGAACTTATTAACAGGTTTGTACAGCCATCTAGTAAACTCAAATGTTTCCTGAGTTGCCATTAATGAAGTGGACCAAATGTAATACACTTCTGTACATTTGAGTTGTTAATCTTTGACAGTTAGAATTATTCTTTTAAAAAAATTTTAAATTGGTAAATAGTTTGCAATTTATTTTCAATTTGGTTAAAATATTCTCAATATAACAGTATTGTTACAAAATTACAGTATGTAAACCACCAAAATTATTTAATATGTAATCATAAAATTACATTTATATTTGGTATTTATTACTTTCAATAATACTTGTATACTGTATTTAGTAATATATATATAATAGAGTTTTAGATTAGGAATAGATTATATTAACTTACTGATTTAAATTTATTATATTTGTAATAAATAATATCAAAAAATATATTTGAGATGGTATCGTAGATGTGATAAGGGCCCCATTGTCTCATGGCAACCACTCTTTTCAGACGCAGTCCGCCACTGCATTGCGTAAATCGACTCCTCTGACTTCAGAAGAGTGGGTGGGAAAAAATAAAAAGGTTAAAAACATAAATTCGAGAAAAAAAATGTCCATGTAAGATAAGAAATAACTTTCCTTGCAATCCCTTTATTCCTAAATGAAAGCATCCCGTAATTTTCTTAACACTAAGTTTACGGGACGCGTCATTCTGACGCATTTCAAATTTTTCAAGAAAAAATACAGATCTCGTTTACTTTTACCGCTTAAGCTGGCTTTCATCCATTTGATGAGACGAATGTTTATTTTCAAGTTCATTATCTCCTACGTCTCTCCTAATCTCAAAGTTTTCTATGTCTTATACCGACTTCTACGGTTAAGCGTCAAATTAACGCGTAACCGTGCACTTCGGCGTCAATTTGACGTTATGCAATATAGATACTTCAAAATTTAAATTTGCAGTGGTTGTTGAAGTTGGGTTTTGTTTGGGATATGTAGCGGCAAAGGCTGTCATCCCCTGACATCCGAGAGTCACAGTTTTTGCAGTGGTTATTACGGTGTTATTGTTTTTATACGTATTTACACCAGATGAAACACCAATCATTTACATAACATCTCTTGACGCACTATAGCCTTCAGTTTGAACCCGATCACAAATGTGGAAAGAAGCATGAGACAGTTTAGAAACAGCAGGATTGCATCAGAAATACATAATACCGAAAAGTGATAATAAAATATCAAAACCGTTTTAATATAGACATTTTTGATATGAATAAATATGAGTAACAATATTTCTGCTAAAATAAAAGTTGTTTTATTTACAAAATGAGTGTTTTCGTACATGCGTCAAATTGACGCGTGCCCGTAGTGACAGGTATAAGAAATATCCGTAAATCTAGTGTTGAACTCCGAAGTGACATTTCAGAACATTAAGTTATAAATATAATCGGAAATCACCGAAAACTTTTTTTCCGACAGGGAAAACTAACTGGAATTAAATTGCGGTTTTCACAACACACAACAAAAGCGCCGTTCATATAAAAATAAGAGGAAATTTTGTAATGAATCATTCATTCATCAACGTTGCTCTTATTTCCTGGTTTGACATCATTTACCGCATATTTGAAGAAACCGAAACACGCCGATACGAAGCCGCAAATGTTGGCACAAGCGTTACGTTGAGGAATAATAATATTCGAACAATCTGGCCAAAGAAATATTTTCGAAACCGCAAATTGCAAGAAAAGTAAAGTGCATTACATCTACAGGGAATAAAGATTCCTTCGAAGCGTATTAAAACAGAACTTCAATAAGTTGCACACACGTGGAAAAAGATTCTTAAACTAAAAACTTTTCAGAAATATTTTGAGGGAATTTCACAGAAAATATGGATAAATAAAAGATATACTTTTTTATACTGAGTAAATACCAAATTATGACGCATTTTGCATAACCGAAAACTGTAAGGAGAAAAAAATCTACATCATAAATCTTTTAAGCTGAAAACTTTTTCACTCGCATGTCAAAACTCTACTCACATACACAAGATGCAATAGCAGAAAGGCATAGGAATTAAAAATTTCAAGCCCAGAACTGTCTTAAAAATGAAAAAGTATTGTAATTAATAATTTCAATAAAAAAACTTCTTTTTACATTTTCTTTAAAACAAATAGAAGCTTTCACTTGAAACAGAAATGCTGCATATAAATTTCTAGGTATTCTAGAATTCCAGAACTGAAACATATTCTTAACCTCAATTGTAATTTGCAAAACGAAAAAAAAAAAATTATTTCTTCATCAAAATATTTTTAGCCTTCAGAAACAGAAGTGTAAGATTTCAAGTAGAATCCTTATAGGAATCCTACCTATTGCAATGGTTCCCATGATATGACTACAGGAAAATTTCTGCAGATCTTCACCGATCATGGTTCCTTGAACCTCAAACCACCCCTCATTTAAAAGTTTATAAACAGGGTATCTATTCTAATCGTAATAGCTAATTTCTAAACCGTTGGAGATAGTCAAATGCTTTAACCCTCCAAGCAACGCAAACGTCTTTTTCCGTTTTTCATGTTCAGTTCAAAAGCAGATAGCTCGTATTTATATGTATATTTTTTTAACAACCATAGATAAAGTGTTCTTAAGATTTCAAAGATATAATTAAATACAAAAAAAAGATCCATTCATTTCCTTTAAAAGCTAAGTTTTCTAACCTGATAGCTAAAAATTCAAAATAATTGGGCGTTCAGAGGGCTAAATGACGTAAAGAATTATATTTTATGATGTTTGAGTTAAACCTGCGGCAAAAATAACAAAATCTAAATTTTTATACAGTTCCCCCGGTTCTATTAGTCACATTTAGTAAGACATTCTTGACACACATTTTGAACAGAAAAAGGTTCCACGCTTCTGCGACTAAAACTGGCCGAGTTAAGTTACTCAATTAGCACTAGACTTCAACTGTTAAATTTCCATCTGCGCTAATACGAGGGTCAGTCAAAAAGATAGTTGCACTGCTGAAGAAAACAAAACAGGACCGAAATTCTACAATAATGACATACGTACACTAAAGTTCCAGACAAAAACTTTTTGACATAATCATCTCTTTTATTTAAACAATTGTTGAGGCGTGACATATGTTTCTCTATGCTTTCTGCGAAGAATTCCCGTTCAACAACCATTGTTGGGTGGCACCGTCATCCGAGTGATATTGTTGCTTTGAAAGTTCTTGTTTCATAGGACGGAAAACCTGGAAATCACAAGGTGAAAGATCAGGTTTATAACGAAGGTGATCCCATACTTCCCACTTAAAATTTCTCAGAAAATCCCTCGTTAGTTTTCTCGCATGTGGTTTCGCACTATCACGCAGGAGCACAATGCCTTTCAAATATTTCTCAGACCGTATATCTTGAAGTTATTTCCGTGAGCTTTTTAAGGTTTGAGAATAAGACGACACATTAATCGTGGCACCCTTTGGTATGAATTCGGAATATACAACACATTCTCTCTCGAAAAACAGCGTCGTCATCATCTTCCCCGCAGATAGAACTGTTTGACACTTTTTTCGAGTCGAGGAAGTGGAATGTTACCACTCGACGGAGCTGCTTTTCATTTCAGGTGAGAAATGATGAATTCAAGCTTCGTCTCCGGTCACAATTTTCCCCTAAAACTCATTTCCTTCCTGTAGATAACGATTCAAAAATGCAAGAGCAGTTTCAAAACGGTTTCCTCAATGCTCTTCCGTCAATAGATGACCCATCGAGCACAAACTTTAGGGAATTCAAGATGATCGACATCTTATACACACTTCCATGTGAAATATTCAGTTCATTTGCGATTTCGTTTCTTAGCAAGAATGAATTTCATTCACGCGAGCAACGATCTCAGCATTTGTCGAACTTGATGGTCTTCTCTCGTTGTGAGTGTTATCAGAATCGGTACATCCGTTCTGGAACATGCTGCACCACTTTGTGATAGCTTGAAGTGATATTGCATTTTCACTTTTGTATTTCACATCCACTTTGTGCAAATGGCGATAAAGTTCAGTGCAATTACACCTTTTTTGCTCTCAAAAAACGACGTATTTCCAAATTGGCTACCTGCAGCTGCCGACACATGTTCACGATTGATTAGCAGGCAAACTGTCGCGTCCGAGCGACTACGTTACGCGTTGTAGATAAATATCTGCAATTTTGCCACAAAGTTTCAACAAAATATCCTTTTACCAAGTTTTTTGCGAAGTGCAGCTCACTTTTTGAGTGACCTACATAATTAGACTTTTAACATCTCAAATAAACCCTACTGTAGATTTTCAGATTTAAAATTCTCTAATAGCAAAACAATAAATAACAGTTCAAAATACTGTACTATAATCTATCCTATTAAAATTCGAAGGTAAACAAACGTATGTATGTATGTATGTATGTATGTATGTCCTTCTATCTTCTCACGAAGCGCCGAACGGAGAAGCGCGCAGAAAGTACCAAAAGATGGGGAATAATTCAAGGAATCCATTTCGGCCATTTAAATATCGAAATTTTAATTAGTGAAAAAGATATTAATTAAAAACTAATTTACAACAATACTTTTCATTGTTTCGGATACTTTATAACAATACTTCTCATTGTTACAGCGCAATGCAAAATTTATTTTATTGTTGAAGTCGTTTACTTTAAAGAACATTGTTACAACAACAATAAAAAAGTGACGCTGACAGAAATAAAAAAAAATGTATTGATGAAAGTGTATAAATTCTTTTTTTTATCCCGTGATATGACGTCCAACAAAATCATTTTAACGAAATTAAAAGGGGTGTTTTGTTTCTGTAAAGTTATGTGCCGAAAGATGTAGATTAGTTATGTTAGTGATTTTAATCATTATTCATTGATTTAATCAAGTTTAAATATTTGTAGAAGCTTCTATTTTAAGCTGATATTTGGAAGTTACTATTTTTGCTTTGTTCAATTCTCGCTTTTTCCGATGCCTAAAAGAAAAAGAGGAATTACAGGGGATGTTGCCAGTAGATGGGAGGCAATTAGAAAACGTGAAAGGAGAGTTGTTGAAACAGAAGAAGAAAGAAGCCGCCGATTGTCAACTATGGCACAACGTGGCCAGGACAGAAGAGCGGAAGAAACAGAAGAACAAAGAAATAGCCGATTGGCAGACATGGCACAACGTGGGCAGGAGAGAAGAGCCGAGGAAACAGAAGAACAAAGAAATAGACGATTGGCAGTAATGGGACAACGTAGCCAGCAGAGAAGAGCTGAAGAAACAGAAGAACAAAGAAAAGAGAATACGTTTTGGGGGGGGAACGTAACGTTTACGTTAGCGACAATATATGTAAAAAAATAAATCGGAGGCGGGCATATGAAAATTAGTAATAAAAAGACTAGATTTGTGTGTGAAAGAATATTTACATTTCTTGGAGAAAGTAAGTGACAATATTTGTTAAAAAAAACGGAGCCGGGCATATGAAAAATATGGATCCGAAGGCCTCACGTGATCTCACTTCTCTCCGCCCGGGAATATCCCATTATTCAAGATTGCCCGTGCAACGACGGGTCATGCAGCTAGTATAAATTTAAAAGTCAAATAATGAATAGTTCTTTGGAATTAAAAGGGAAAAAAAATGTCAGCCCAGTTGAATTAATATTTTACTAATCTATAAATATATAAAACGCTAAGGCGGAAAGAACGTGGCGGAAAAAGGGGGTTAATTTCTCTTTTGTCGATGGCAACGTCTGTTACCAAACAAAACCGGAAGCCTTCGCCATGTTAGGCATAACTTCATAGGAATAGCCTGTTACTATATTCGTTGTGAGTAAAATAACTTTTTCTGGCAAAAAATGAGTTTAAGACGTAGAGTTCATAATATTTTTTACAATATAATGAAACTTCGAATGAAATTATTCAAAAGAGATCAGTTAGAAATGCAGGAGATGGCTTATGAGAGCCAGAAAACGTTCAGGTCAGTCAAAATAGTTTAAATCAGCGATTTGGGTTTTTCTGGAAAAAAAAAGTTTGAATCAAAAACTTGCAAATAAATTTTTTCAAACCTTCCCCTCAATCTAAAATTCAGCAATCTTTAAAATTCCAAACTACCATATAAATGACAGTTGAAATAAGAAAAGCCCCTGTTTCACCTTCCAGCCGTGCGTTCCGATAGTACAGTTGCCAAGGCATTGCGCTTGCAATTCAAAGTTCTGGGGTTCTGTCCTTGGTTGAAAACTTTTTCTCCGAGAGTTTTCACTCGCCATTATTACCGTCTCCTGCCTCCCATAGTATCACCTTAATCGATTTATTTTTAATCCTTGAAAATTAAAAACTTCCAAAAAATCTTTACACACTTTTCTCCTCTATCCTCTTTGCCGCATGATTACTATTTTGGATAGTTTAAGTTTCAGATAATATTTTCCTAAAACTTTTGCGAAAATAAATTTTTTACTAGATTTTATTCCTTTTTCCAAACATGGTATATTATCCGATAAATTTAAAATAACTCCTAAAGTAAATTCCATCTCTCCAATTTAAAAGTGTTCTAAATTAAGAAAAGAATAAAAACTGTTTTTAAAAACACTGTTTCATTAGCGTACTAAAAAATATTTTTTTTATTTTAATTATTTTCTGCATTTTAGTTTTTAATTTAGAATTCATTATTATAAACATAAAATTTTACAAAAATTTCTTCTTAAATTCATAAGCAGATGGCGCCACTGGCATAAAATAAGTTAATCGGTTAACTGATAATAAAATTCTGAAATAATTAAAATAGTGTAGTATCATCAAGAAAACATGAATGTACAAGTTAACAGAATGGAAAATACATGTAAATAACATTTTATTCGTTACTTCTGTACTTGCAATTAACGTTTCATCTGCCCGTGCAGTACATACAAATAACGTTTTATTCAAGCCTGCAATACCTGCAAATAACGTTCTTTTCCATTGCACAGTACCTACAAATAGCGTTTTATTCGAATGCATCGTACCTGCAAATAAGATAGGCTAAGGTTCAGGGCCAAAAAATTTTATTCCTTCTTGATTAAGGTGAAAGGATTAAAAGGAAATCAACTTAAGATTTTTATTTATTCATAATATTGTCTTTTTTTTATGTTCATAGTGCTAAGATGTCACACCACAATCTCTTTATTAAAAATATTACATCTATTTTTTTTATAATTAATTTTTAGAATAATTATATTTGTTTTAATTTTGCAACTCTTATGTATTTGTTTATTGATGCACTTTCATAACTTTCTTTGAAAGTTTTATTTGAAGAAAAACATATTTTTTTTTTTTTTTTTTTGAGGCTAAAAAATTTTATTCTGTGCTGATTTAAGTTAAAGAAGAAGAAGCAAAATAGCTGATTCATATATATATATGTAATAATCTTGCTTAATTTTATTTCAAATTCTAATATTATATATTTTAAAATCTTAATGTATTCCAAAATCACTTTTCTAAAACTCCAGTTTCGTTCTTTTCCCGCTCTGGAAGTTTATTAAATCTCTTGTTTTGACTTATATATTACTAAAAGAATATTTTAATTGTTTCCACGCGCACACAACTAACGAAATCAGCGACTTATAGCCGCCATGCATTTTCCCTAAAACACTTACATAATATACTAAAAATAGCTATTATTGCCTTCACTTTGATCACTTGTCTATCTGTTAAATCCCTACCTGAGAAAAAGCAGGGATCTTCTGTTCACTTTTTGGCTTAAAACTTAAACGAAGATCTACGTACATTTTGTCACTCTCCTATAATAAAATGAAATTTAGAATAACTCGGCCTGTGTTTTTTGTTTAACGACTACAACAACGAATACATTTCATATATATATATATATATATAAAGATTTTATTATAATTCTGCTAGGACACACAGTGTCTTCACTATAGCGAGCGAAGTGAGCAGGGTTTGCGTTGCAATCCTCCTGGGGGTTGACAAGCTTTAGCGAGCAGGGGGCAGAGCCCCCTAGTATATAATAACACCTGAAAATTAGAATCAATTAATGAATCTACTGCTTCCAAGTATCTTGTACAGATATTTAGTTTAAAATAAATATATTTCATGCAAAAGTTCCAGACATAGAAATGACATTCAATGTGTTAGGTCCAGAAGAACAGCATCTAGCTAATGGCTATTTTAATTTCTAGATTTTAATTCAGAAAGACTTTTTTCTTATTTTGAAAATCTGTTCGTAATTTTTTATTCATAAAAATTGAGAAATAAAAGTTAAACAAATTTTACTAAATTTATCACACTTATATAGCCATTCGTCAAAATAAAACTTCATGAAAACTACATGCAGATAGAGCAAAATAATAATAATGCAAAAAAGTAAAATATTTTCTTGATTGGTTCAACTAATCTTTTTTCCATTTCAAAACTGTACTCCCTCTCCACACAGTACAAGGTAAATGGCAATGATATGCAAGCATGACATTTAACTTTCTATAGCTATTGACTTTTAAGAAGAAATAATAATACTGCAGTCAATAATTCTTATAATTTAACTTTAAGGCCCTTATACAGTACACATTTATTAATCACTTTTCTTCTTGCTGAATTATGAATAAAAATATGATTTGGCACAGAATTTGCAATTTAATAATTCCTAAACTGAATTAAATTATTAATTTTACTCTTATTTACTTTTCTTCCCCCCTCCCCTTTTCTAAATTCTTATCTGAATGCAAACGAAACTACATTAAATAAGTTTCTCTAATTACCATAATAAAAAAAATCACTATTTCACAAAAATTAAATAAGTCAAAACTGCATTTATGACAACATTTTCAGATACATTTTTTATACACTGTGAGGATGTTAACCAAAATGAAGCAGTTACCATACTAAACACTGTATGGGAAATGAACAACCTGCAATAACAACTAAATTCTTAGTGTTCAACATTTAAAACAAATAATTAAAAAACAAAATACCTACAGAAATTACAAGAAAATTTGGCATAATGCTTTTCAATTATAAAAGCATAACTCCCTCAGATGCAGACATATATTGTTTTGGCACATTTACCTAACATTTTTTAAAACAACAAAGGATAACTTTCTTACATGAACAAAACAATTTTTTTCAATTTCAAGTGTTCATATAAGTAGAAAACAAAATAAAAAAACAAAGAATAAATTAATGATAAGCAAAAAAAAAGATGGTAAAGTATATTATTTTCGTAAAATTTTAATGAAATTTTTTGAATCAAGATGCATTTTCGAATTATTTTTGCTAATTGGTACCCCCTAAATCTCAGAAATGCTAGCTATTAATTTTTCTCCACCCCAAGCTTCATGCAACAAACCCCACTTGGGATCAAGATCTTTAGTTAAAGAAGCATTATGCTAGAAAAATAACAAATGCATTTAAAGACCATCAACTGCTCTTAAGATTAGAAGTCGTAGTGATATATGCATTTTCTGAATTTCAAAAACAGTAAAAGCTAACGCTTACAATTTGAATAGATAAAAGTTTACATACAAGCACAGATATTATAAAAAATCTTTTACAGGATGGGGAATCAAATTTTGTGAGTCATATGAGTAAAACGGAAAAAGCAATCATTTCATTACAATAGATCATAAAAATAGATATTTCCTAGTTTTCTATTGTATATATTATTGTCATTAAACCTCAGTTTCACTTTTCATAATTTATAGACAAAAAATATGTTAATAAGTAACTATTGTTTCAAATTCACTAAAGATAAAAATGTATACAAAATCTATATTCATAATATGTTTGGAGTTTATAATTTTCAAAGTAGATATTTAATTTTGAAATGCTAGTTCTATAAAAATATAAGCATGAAAGTATGTGAACATAAAATACTGGCTTTGATCTAATACAAAATATTAATAAAACATTGAAGAATCTAAACATCATAACATTTAAGTCAAAATTATGCTTAAGTCAATGAACGTCAATCAGATACTGCTTCTCTAATATATGCCCATTTTTTAATTTAAACACCTTATTCTTTTAAAGCTGCCTTCTCAAATTGTGGATAGGAACCTTAAATAACATCACAAATAAAAATATTATGGTAGGAAAATCTCTCAATATCCTTTTATTTTTTCTTTCAAACAAGCAAAAATAAAGAAAATATTTTTTTTAAATTATCAATTGTTATAAATAGTGTCACCCAGAAAAGGACTGGAAGTAAAAAAAGGTTTAAGGTGTCCAGAAACTGTATGTAATACGATTTTTGTTCTATCATTTACAATGTTCTAGAATTTGATGATATAATGAAATTTAGAAAATACTTTAGGAAATAAGATTAAAGTTTAGGAAGGTCCAGTAGAAAAATGAAACAATAAAATCTAAAACCCATTCTAATCTGAACAGAATACATTTACTGGATTATGGGAGCAAATCTTAAATGTAAACAATTTCATATATTCATCAGATAAAAATCCTTTAAAGTGTAATGAATGAAATTCAGTCATGAATCAGCAAAAAGAGAAAGAAACAGTAAAAAATTTTACACAAGTTAACCTTTTAAAAATTTTAATTCAAAAAAACTGTTTATACAATATATCTACAATAAAAAAAAAACAATATATTAACTTTTTTGAAACAGCAACATTAAAAAAGCAAGTCACTAAATAAGGATTGCATTCCATGGATATTCTGAAAACTAAAATCTGCACCACATTACAATACACCATTCCTTTTTCAAAAAATATGCTCTTAAAGAATCAATTGTTAAATTTAAAAACTGTAAATGAAAATAATTCAACAATGATGTACAAATGATGTTGTACTTTTCAGAAGAAACCTTCTGCAAATAATTTTAAAAAATTATAATATTGATTGTATTCATTATAAAAAAAAATAACAAATAGTAATGAATTAAATATCAATAAAATATTTCTTTCACAAATTTAAATTATTGTAAATAAAAAACATAGTAATTCAAATTCGTAACTCAAATATCAATTTTTGAAAATTCAAATTTGAAAAAATGCTTGCTTCACACATATATATATAGTAATAAATTGCGAGCGATTTACTCGCCGCTTGAAGTTGAAGTGATTAAATATTTATTAAAAATATTTCGACAGCTTGATGATCTTTTTTAAGATTTAAAAAAAAAATACAGAGCAGAACAAATATAACTCTACAATGCTTCGTGCGGTTTTCCTCAGTGTTTATGTGTCAATGAAGGAAGTTGTCAAAACTCCGGAAATTAACAGTAAAATAAATACCCATTAGGATAACAATAAAAAAATATAGAAAAATTCTGAAAACAGATGACAGATGCAAAAGAGAAGTTCTTGACACGTCTTATCAAAACAAACGTAAGCCGAAGTGTCAACAAACAGAAAACTTTAAAGAGAAACTGTTATCGCCAATCCGCACAGTTGACTGATACTAAAAATATCAGTAAAATAAACAAATTTTGATAAATTTATACTCACTCAGAAGTAACCGGAGAGATAAGACGTAAGTGACACTAGACGTAATTTGATAATCAAATTCGAACTATTTTAAGTCTACCGTTGTTTTAAATCGCCGATAAAGTTATCAACAACAGCACATGTTCTAAAAGCCGACAAAATATAACATGATGTTGCGCGCCGCGATTTTGGAACGAAATTAGAACGGACATAGCATCAAGTTCTATGCCATAGAGAATACATTTTATATAGAGAATACATCTGCCAGATTCTCCGTAGTCTTTAAGTAAGTCACAAGAGTGCGCTCCATCACAGCAGTATGAACGAGTTTCGAGTTTTATGGTTTGTTTACTTACAGTCTACTTATTTGATGGACTTCCGCGTTGAAGATCCATTGACTTAGCATTACACCGGAAATACGTAATACAGGCTTTTAAACAAACCAGAACACTTGTACATAAACGAGTTTCCTGGTTTGTTTATTTTGGATTCCTATATCTTTTTCCGGTAACCCTCCGATGTTCAGGTCTATTCTGGTACCCCCTGAAGCAATCGCCAAATCCATTTGGATAATATATCAAGAGTCAAGTTCGAATCAGTTCTTTTTTTACTACACAAAGCGGTGAATTCTGCGTTCTTTGAGTTTGTGTAATCCTTATTATTTAAATTGGTTTTTTAAAAAAAACTCTTAAAACGGTTAAACTCCGAATGGGATGATTGTAATTATTTAAATCGTATGATTAAATATTTAACCACCAAACAAGCCTTAGAAGTCTCCAAAAAGGCGATAACGAACAATTATGACAGTCTTTTCACAAAATAAAGCTTTTATTTTAACTAAGCATTTAGAGATACAGCAATAGGGACATGAAATTTAATATTTCCAAAGTATCCTTAAGCCATAACATCCGAAAACTCTAGTTTAAACATTAATTAACATCTTCAAACAGAGTGTTGAAATTTTGAAGATTCCCATTGACTTAGCATTACCACCGGAAGTCGGTGGTTATTGCGGAAGTCCTACTTTAATGCAAATAAACAAAATAGAAATTCGTTCATTTTTAATATACAAAGTGATAAATCATAAAATCTCTTTCTGATGCTATTTTATAATAAATTCCTCTTCTATTTAAGTAAGTTAATGACGCTAAGAAAACAGCTGATAACGTAAGGCTCTGGATACACAAAACGGAAAACTTATATAGTCCAGTCAACGTCTGCCTAGATAATCTGTCTCAAAATTTATAAATATCATAAAATTCTTCACCTGGCCGGGTACACACTTCTCTTCATTTTAACAGTCAAATCGAAAACTATATTGTGCACCTTTTATTGGCAATTTTATGTACTGCAATGTAATTCTTGTATATATCCAATCACTATATTGAGAAGGTGTTAGAGCCATGGGAGGTCAATAAATAGCAAAGAAGATATAAATTTAGAATAACAAAAAACTAAAAATGAATAAATAAATCATAACAAAATTACAGATTTGTTAAGAGTTATAGCAGTGGCGACTAAGAGGTGTCCTCTTCAGGCTCCTCTCCTTCTATTGTTGATGAGAAGAGATAAGCGAAAAACCGAACATAACAATCGCAAGTTTTCATCAACTACAGTGAAAAACGTTTAACACTAAACTGAGCGGATCGAAATATGTTTTGTGTTAAACAATGTATACGAAAAAAACTCACCAATATTTTTGATGTCGCCAAATTTTATTAATTTGATTTCCTGCGAATATTTACACTTGTAGTACATAAACTGAAGATCTATACATTATATATTTCTCCAACACATCATATTAGAAACACTATTTACACTTCAAATAATTATGTTTAATAAAAAAAAA
>BGPR01001083.1:143366-170485 GCA_013235015.1 Araneus ventricosus | reverse complement strand
AAAACTCCCTTCACAGATTTCTGTTTTCGACTTGCGTTTTTCATCAACTGCCTTATGGAGATCCATCTTTATTTTAAGCGAAATAGCGGTTTGTTTTCGTCCTGTCGTTTCTATTATTGTACATGTAAAAAAATAAATTTATTTGAAGTATAAAAATACAAAATTCACCGATTTTGACGCAAAATTCACTGATTTCTGTTGGGATAATTACATCATCAACCCATTTCCCTCACAATCTGATTTGGATTCACCTGAGTGGTGGGCGCCGCCCTGCGTGAGTTGTGCGCACGCTCAGACGCAGAAAAACGAGTCCGTGAAGGACGTGTTATTCTGTGTGTTTATGTCTCAAACTTAATGTTCTATATGTCCGTGTCCATCATAAATAAAAAGGACTTTAAAATATTGACATGTTGCTTTACAGTTATTCGACTCCTGCATATTCCTCCAACCAAATATTACAGGTTATGGGCCCAGTCTAGATTCTAACTGCGCAGTACGTAGTTGAAGTATCATATGGCGATGGAGCAATGCGTATAGAGATTGTTAACTCGGACAAATTACGAAACATGGAAAATACAAATGAGAGCTCTCTACTTAGTGAAAACGATTTATGGACTTACGTTGGAGGTATTAAAGTGAAACCGAGCTCATTGATGATGGAAATGCAGAGTTGAGAGAGGAAGCATGTAGTAAATGAACGGAAACGGGCGAAAAGAAAAGCAGATTTATGCATATCGCCAGCAGAACTGAAGCAAATCAAAATTGCGTGTAACTTCGAGATATCATATGGATTCAGCTGGAAGAGATTTATCAATCCAGCGTCCCGCCCGAAAAGCGACACTTCGAAATCGCTTATCCAGCTCAAAATGACGGACACCGGAGACGTTCGAGATCATCTGAGAAAATTTTCGATATTGTTGTTAAACTGTCTGAAATGGAAATAAAAATCGACGAAAATTTACTTCGTCGATTATGTTGCTTTACAGTTTACCAGCGAGTTATGAAAATTTTCGATGCGCAATCGAATCACTCACGTGATGATCTTCCATCGGCAGATGTCGTTCTCCGAATCAAAATAATCGAGGAGAGCGAAGCGAGGCGCCATGACTCCGGGCGCTCAGTCTGCTGATTCTGGTTCTTTACAGCGTGCCATCACAAACGCAAGAATGCTTCATGGAACAGTAACCCAAATCTCAGAAAGAGGTTGACAATAAGTTCAAAATTAAATGCTTCAAATGTAATAAGTGGGGCGACTGCTGCCGCTCAGTGTAAAGTCAAAAACAATCCACCTCTGCCGTGTAAGCATGAGAATGATAGTCTTTGACAAGCACCAAATGGAATAATAACACAGCTGATGCACTCCTGCGTCTAATAAGGAGAAGCGATGGTGGACAGTGGATGTACCCACATCTAGCAGCGACGAATCCATATTCGTCATCAAATTTCTGGCGAAACCGACGTCGGTGAGGTGAAACTTATAACAATGGAACAACCGAAGTAAAAGGCTGTAAGTAAAGCGGTCATCAAAGCAGAAGTGAACAACAACATTCAGACTGTTGTTGACGTGAATGACGCTTTATTTGTTCCTGAGTTGAGAACAAATTTATTATCAGTGGCAAAACTGTGTGATAGAGGTTACACTGTGACATTTAAAAGTGATGTTGCGACTCTACTAATGCAAAGGCTAAAGTGAAATTGGTAGCTGACAGAAAGGATAACCTTTATTATTTACGAGGTAGGATACAAATCAAAGTGCTAAACACACGCCAGTGAATAATTGATACTCCAAAAAAAACAAAATGTGCCGACCCCAAGTTAAATGGCATTGGTGGATTATTTTATAGACTTGCCAAAGCGCTACTGCAATATGTCCTGTCCATGATATTTGATTAGAAGAGATTATATTCAACGAAGTTTAATATATATTTTGATTTTGGGATCTGTGCGGAACAATAAGGGCAAATTTCACCGGTAAGTCTTTTATTTCATGACTTTCATTACGTTTGAATATTCAAGATATTGTGTAGTTAAATTTTTTGAAATCTAAAGTGACGCGTTAGTTGCATTTAAAGAAATAGCCGTCTTTGGGAAATCAAAAAATCTTGTTAAAATTAAAAATTTTTATGAGGATAATGGGAGAAGAATTCATTAACACTGAATTTGATAATTTCCTCAAAACAAATGGAATAAAAAACGCAGATTAACAGTTCCTCATTGTCCAGAAATAACGGTATAGCTGAACGTAAAAAACAGATCACTGTTGAAATGGCACGTTGCCTTTATCGCAAAGGCAAAATTACCCTTAAATATGTGGGCAGAAGCTGTAAATACTGCCAATTACTTAAGTAATAGATACCCGACCAAAGCTCTTTCTGAAAACCTATTATGAGTTGTTTTAATGAAATTGTACCTAATGCAGTTATTTTAAGACATTTGTTATTGTACGGCATACTTTGTTTAGATAACAAAACCCAGTCACAAGTTTTCTGCTAGATCAAAGAAAGGTATATTTGTGGATTAACTTAATAATGGTTTATGTCGATGATATATTGTTTACATCTCTATGAACCAACCTAGCATGTTACAAAAAATTTAAAATTCACTCTAAAGAAAGATTTAGAAATAAAATATGCATATTTAGCTAAATACATTAGGTTTAAATTTTCAACAAATGGAATTGTATGGCGAGTCAAATAGTTACATTAGAGAACTCTTAAACCGTTTTGATATGACTGAAGCTAAAACTGTTGTTTGTCCAATGATTCCCAACATTCAGATTAAAAGGTTCGATGAATGCGATACGGAGGTACCATATCGTGAATTAGTTGGTGGGTTGTTGTATCTTGCAACATCCTACAAGACCGATATCGCCAATACAGTTAGTAAATTAAGTCAATTTCTAAATTATTATGATAATAATACTACTGGAAAAAAAAGCAGCTGTAAACGTGTCTTACGCTATTTAAAGAAAACAATTAATTTCGGGTTAATTTTTAAAACATACTGGATGGAACCTTTCTTTATTTGGATACACAGATTCGATTGGGCTAATTTTGATGATCGAAAATCATATGGATTTTATTTTATCTTAAGTGGTAGTAATGAAGTTGGGAGAGTCGTAAGCAATGTAAATTGCTTGCTTTGTCATCTACGAAGCAGAGAATACATGGTACCTCTGGATGGCAATAAAAGAAGCATGATTTACGTAAATCGTTTAATGAATTGTGCGGTGCAGATTTAAAAAAGTGTACGCGGCTAGACTTAAGTTTAATGCGTTCGCCAGTTCAATTTTTTTTTCGGGCGATTTCGCCAAACGTTGTGCACGCTAGTTATTTTTTTATTGCAACCTTTAATGAAAATAGGCGGTGACTTTTTGGCGAGTATCTCATAGTTGAAGTGATTTTGCCACCTTGGCGGAAACCGGACATCAAACTTAAGTTCAATTGAGGATATGGCGGTGATGTTTTAACGAAGGCATTACCATCTCCCAAAGCATTATAAATGCCTGAAGCATCAGGGCATTGTTAGTACAGACAAGTACTTCAGGTAAATGTATTGACATTGTGTGTGTGGGGGGGGGTGTTAAGTATTAAATTGCTTACATCATCAACCCATTTCTCCACAATCTGATTTTGACTCACCTGAGTGGTTTGCCCCGTGGTTGTCGCACGGTGACGCAGTGAAAAAACGAGTCCTGTGAAGACGTTATTCGTGTAAGTTTATGTCTCAAACTAGCTTCTATGTCCGTGTCATCTATGCAACAAAAGACTTTAAAAATGTCATGTTGCTCTTTACAGTTATTCTGGACTCTGCAGGTTCCCTCCAACCCAACACTTCACTGTGTTATGGCCCAGGTCTAAGATCTAACCGCGCAGTACATAGTATGAAAGCACAGATGGCGATGGATAATGCGTATAATTGTTAACTCCAGTAAATAGAAACATGAGAAAATACAAGAGAGCTCATATAGTGAAAAAACGATTGTTGGACTGTACTTGAGGTATTAAAGTGAACCACTCATTGATGAAATGCAGAGTCTGAGAGAAGCATGTAGTAAAATGGATGAAACGTAGAAAAGGAAAAGGCGAAAGCAGTTAATATGATATCGCCACAGAACTAGTAAATAAAAATTGCTAATCTCTCGAGATATCAATATGGATTCAGCTGGAAGAGATTATCATCCAAGCGTCCTCGCCGAAAGCGACACTTGGAAATTCGCTTATCCAGCTCCAAAATGACGGACACTCGGAGGCACTTTCGAGATCATATCTGAGAAAAATTTTCGAGTTGTTGCTAAAACTGTCTGAAATGGAAATAAAAATCGACAGAAATTGCACGATTAGTGTTTTAACATTCCAGCGAGTTGAAAATTCTTCGATGCGCATCGAATCACGGATGATCTTCCATCACAGATCGTTCTCGAATCGACACCGAGGAGAGCGGCAGCGAGGCGCCATGACTCCGGCGCACTGTCTGGCTGATTCTGTCTTTTACCAGCGGCCATCACAAACGCAAAGAACTCTTCTAGAAACAGTAACGCTAAATCTCGAGAGGTTGAAATAGTTCAAAATAAATGCTTCCAACTGTAATAAATGGCGATCACAAGGCCGCTCATGTAAAAGTCGTAAAACCAGTTCCTCGGCCGTAAGATGAGAATGATGATAGTCTTTGACAAGCACCAAATGGAATAAATAAATCAGCTGATGCACCCTTTGCGTCTAATATTAGAGAAGGATGGTGGATCAGTGGATGTACCATTAATATCTAGCACGACTGAATCCTATATCGTCACCTCATTGCGAAACCGAACGTCATGAGGTGAACGTTCAAAATGGAACAACCGAGTAAAGGCTGTGTGCAATGCGTCTCAAAGCAGAAGTGAACAACAGCATAGACTGTTGGATTTGAATTGACGCTTCGTTGTTCCTGAGTTGAGAACAAATTTATTATCAGCAAAACTGTGTGATGGGAGGTTACATTGACATTTAATGATGTTGGTGACTCTAATTAATGCAAAGGCTAATGAAATTCATAGCAGAAAGGGGAAACTTATTATTTACCGAGGTAGTGGATAAAACTCAAAGTGCTAAAACTGCCAGTGAATATGATATCCTGAAAACAAAATGTGCCGACCCTAGTAACATCGGCATTTTGACTGGTCCATCTAAATATGAAAGATTTAAAGGAATCATTAAAAGGTAATATTCGTGGGTTAAATATATCGAAATCACCAGTTAATTTTTGATTGTGAAATATGTGCGATTACTGTTAACACGCACCTTTCCCTAAAAAAAGTCTAACTGTGTAACTAGTTTATTGGAAATAGTTCACTTGATCTGTGCGGACCAATAAGGGTACCAATCGGTAAGTCTATTTTCATGACTTTCTATTGATGAATATTCAAGATATTGTGTAGTTAAATTTTTGAAATCTAAAGTGACGCGTTAGTGCATTTAAAGAAATAAAATGTCTTTGGGGAAATCAAAATCTGTTAAAATTAAAATTTTATGAGTGATAATGGAGAAGAATTCATTAACACTGAATTTGATAATTTCCTCAAAACAAATGGAATGCAGATTAACAGTTCCTTATTGTCCAGAACAACTGGTATAGCTGAACGTAAAAAACAGATCACTTTGTTGAAATGGCACGTTGCCTTTATCGCAAGCAAAATTCCTTTAAATATGTGGGCAGAAGGTAAATACTGCCAATTACTTAAGTAATAGATACCCGACCAAAGCTCTTCTGGAAAAAAAACCCATATGAGTTGTTTAATGAAATTGTACCAATGTTAGTTATTTTAAGACATTTGGTTGTACGGCATATTGTTTAGATAACAAACCCAGTCACAAGTTTTCTGCTAGATCAAAGAAAGGCATATTTGTAGGATTAACTTTAATAATGGTTGTCGATGATATATTGTTTACATCTCATGAACCTAGCATGTTAAAAATTTAAAATTCACCTAAAGAAAGATTTGAAATAAAATATGTATATTTAGCTAAATATTGTTTAGGTTTAAATTTTCAACAACAAAATGGAATTGTGCTATGAGTCAACAGAGTTACATTAGAGAACTCTTAAACCGTTTTGATATGACTGAAGCTAAAACTGTTGTTTGTCCAATGGATCTCAACATCTGATTAAAAGGTCTGATGAATGCGATACGGAGGGTGTACCATATCGTGAATTAGTTGGTGGTTGTTGTATCTTGCAACATCCACAAGACCGATATCGCCAATACAGTTAGTAAATTAAGTCAATTTCTAAATTATTATGATAATACACATTGGAAAGCAGCAAACGTGTCTAATGCTATTTAAAGAAAACAATTAATCGTTAATTTAAACATACTGATGAACCCTTATTTGGATACACAGATCTGATTACTACTCTTTGATGATCGAAAATCATATACAGGATTTTGTTTTATCTAAGTGGTAGTAATTAGTTGGAGAGTCGTAAGCAATGTACCGTTGTTGTCATCTACGAAGCAGAATACATGGCACTCTCCGATGGCACAAAAGAAGCTATTTATTTACGTAAATTGCTTAATGAATGTGCGGTGCAGTTTGTCGGTAAGCGGCTAGATCTTAGTTTAATGCGTCGCCAAAGTTCATTTTTTCTGGCGATTTCGCCAAATGTTGTGCACCTAGTTATTTATTCAACCCTTTAATGAAAATATGGCAGACTTTATGAGTATTTCATAGTTTGCTGATTTGCCACCTTATGGGAAACCGCACATCAAACTTAAGTCTTACCGAGGATATGGCAGATGTCCAACGAAGGCATTACCATCTCCAGCATTATATAAATGCTGAAGCACCAGGGCATTGTTAGTACAGACAAGTACTTCAGGTAAATGTATTGACATTGTGTGGGGGGTGTTGGCATAATTTACATCATCAACCCATTTCCTCACAATCTGATTTGATTCACCCGAGGTGCGCGCCCTGCGTGGGACAGGCACGCTCAGACGCTGTGAAAACGAGTCCGTGAAGGATGTTATTCTGTGTAAGTTATGTCTCAAACTTAATGTTCATGTCCGTGTCCATCATAAATAAAAAAGGACTTTAAAATATTGCATGTTGTTTACAAGTTATTCGACTCTGCATATTCTCCTCCAACTAAATAGCTTCACAGGCGTGGGCCCAGTCTAGATCTGAACTGATGTAGTAGTTGAAAGCATCAGTATGGGATGGACAATGCGATGAATTGTACTCGTGGACAATGCGACACATGGAAATACATGAGAGCTCACTTAGTGAAAATAGATGCGGACTTTACGTTGAGGTATATAAAGCGGAAACCTGAGTCCACTTGATGGAAATGTATTAGAGCTGGAGTAGAAGCATGTAGAATTAAACGGGAAGCGAAAGCAGATGTAGCGACTAGTCGCCAGCGGAGAACTGGACCGGTATCGATTGGTCGTGGAACTTTGATATCATATAGGATCTCAGTGAAGAGATTTATCAATCCAAAGCCCCAGCCGAAAGTGATATTCTGAAATCGCTGGATCCAGCCTGTCAAAATGAGGACACTGGAGACGTTCGAGATCATCTGGAGAAAATTCTTCTGATATTCTGAACCTGTCTTGAAATGAAATAAAAATCGAGAAATTACTCGTCGATATCGTTGTTTACAGCTTACCATAGAAGATATGAAAAATCTTTTCGATGCGCAACGAATCCAGTGGATGATCTTCCTTTATCGCAGATGTCTCTCCGAATCAAAATAATCGAGGAGAAGGAAGCGATGTGCGCCAGACTCCGCGTCAGTCTGCTGATTCTGGTTCTTTTAGCAGCAGTGCCACCAAAACGCAAGATATTTCCAGAACAGTAAATCTAAACTCAGAAAGAGGTCTGAAATAGTTCAAACTAAATGTTTCTAATTAATAGTGGCGGCAGTGATCACAGTCGTTTCTAGTGTAAAAACAAAACAATCCACTTCCTGGCCGAAGACATGAGAATGATAGTTTTGACAAGCACCAAATGGAATAATAAACAGTGATGCACCCTGTGCGTCTAATAAGGAGAAGATGGTGGAAGTGGAAAGATAACCACATTTAGCAATGCGACTGATATCATATTCGTCACCCATTGGGAAACCGACGCCGTGCGAGGAGGTGAAACTTGGCAACATGACAACGAAGTTAAAGGCAGGCAAAGCAGTCATCAAAGCAGAAGTGAACAACAACATTCAGATCTGTTGAGTGAACTGACGCTTATTGTTCCTGAGTTGAGAACAAATCTATTATCAGTGGCAAAAACTTGTGATAGAGGTTACCTCGTGACATTTAAAAAAGTGATGTTGCGACCCCCTAATTAATGCAAAGGCTAAAGTGAAATTGGTAGCTGACAGAAAGGGATAACTCATTATTTACGAGGTAGTGATACAAATCAAAGTGCTAAAACACGCCAGTGAATAATTGATACATCTGAAAACAAATGTGCTGACCTAGTTAAATGGCATTGTAGACTGGGTCATCTAAATATGAAAGATTTAAAGGAATCACTAAAAGGGGTAATATTCGTGGAAGTTAAATAATGAAATCACCAGCTAATTTTGATTGTGAAATATGTGATTAATAAGTTAACACGTGCACTCCTTCCCTAAAAAAAAGTCTAACCGTGTAATCCAGTTTATTGGAAATAGTTCACTCTGGATCTGTGCGACCAATAAGGGTACCTCAATCGAAGTCTCTTTGGTTTCATGACTTCATTGATGAATATTCAAGATATTGTGTAGTTAAATTTTTGAATCTAAAAGTGACGCGTTAGCTGCATTTAAAGAAATAAAATGTCTTTGGGGAAATCAAAATCTGTTAAAATTAAAATTTTAAGGAGATAATGGAGAAGAATTCATTAACATTGAATTTGATAATTTCAAAACAAATGGAATAAAACGCAGATTAACAGTTCCTTATTGTCCAGAACAATCTGGTATAGCTGGAACGTAAAACAGATCACTGTTGAAATGGCACGTTGCCTTTTATCGCAAGCAAATTACCCTTAAATATGTGGGCAGAAGCTAAATACTGCCAATTACTTAAGTAATAGATACCCGACCAAAGCTCTTTTCTGGAAAAAACCCCATATGAGTTGTTTAATGAACAAATTTAATGTTAGTTATTTTAAGACATTTGGTTGCATGGGCATATTTGCTTAGATAACAAACCTAGTCACAAGTTTTCGCTAGATCAAAAGAAAGGCATATTTGTAGGATTAACTTTAATAATGGTTTATGTCGATGATATATTGTTTACATCTCATGAACCTAGTGATGTGCCATAAAAATTTAAAAATTCACCTAAAGAAAGATTTAGAAATAAAATATGCATATTTAGCTAAATATTGTTTAGGTTTAACAACAACAAAATGGAATGGCTATGAGTCAACAGAGTTACATTAGAGAACTCTTAAACCGTTTTGATATGACTGAAGCTAAACTGTTGTTTGGTCCAATGGATCTCAACATTCGATTAAAAAGGTCTGATGAATGCGATACGGAGGGTGTACCTATATCGTGAATTAGTTGGTGGGTTGTTGCATCTTGCAACATCCACAAGACCGATATCGCCAATACAGTTAGTAAATTGCTAGTCAATTTCTAAATTATTATGATAATACATTGAAAGCAGCTAAACGTGTCTTACGCGCTATTTAAAGAAAAACAATTAATTTCGGGTTAATTTTAACATACTGGATGAACCCTTATTTGACACAGATCTGGATTGGGCTAATTTCTTTTGATGATCGAAAATCATATACAGGATTTTGTTTTATCTCTAAGTGGTAGTAATTAGTTGGGAGAGTCAAGCAATGTACCGTTGCTTTGTCATCTACGGAAGCAGAATACATGGCACCTCCGATGGCACAAAAGAAATTACTATTTACGTAAATTGCTTTAATGAATTGTGCAAGTAGATTTTCTAAAAGTGTACGCGGCTAGACTTAAGTTTAATGTGCGTTCGCCAGTTCAATTTTTTTTTCTGGCGATTTCTCGCCAAATGTTGTGCACTAGTTATTTTATTGCAACCCTTAATGAAAATATGGCAGATCTTTTGGCGAGTATTTCATAGTTGGCGATTTTACACTCATGGGAAACCCACATCAAACTTAAGTCTTACCGAGGATATGGCGGCAGATGTCTTAACGAAGGCATTACCATCTCCAGCATTATAAATGCCTGAAGCACTAGGCATTGTTAGTACAGACAAGTACTCAGGTAAATGCATACATTGTGTGTGTGTGGGGGGTGTTGGGTATAATTACATCATCAACCCATTTCCCTCACAATCTGATTTGACCACTCCAGGTGGCGCCGCCCTGCGTGGTTGTGCGTCGCTCAGACGCTGTGGAAAACGAGTCCGGTGAAGGAGCACCACGTAACGGAACGAAGCAATGACAATTTAAATATCCTAAAATCGGAACTATCAGTAGGTTGTGTATAATTGTAAATAAGTTTGTGATCTTTTTTTAGTTTTTTTTGTATATGAAGAAATAATTGTTTGGTAATAAGAAGAAATAATGAATTCAACTTTTTTTACTGAAGAAATAATGAGTTCAAATTGTTTTTAAATATGAAGAAATAATGAGTTCAACTTTTAAGAATTCACTTGATAATCCAAAATACAAGAAAATCCCATTCATACATTATAAAATTTTATTTCAATACTGAATGTATGTGCTGACATCGTAAATCGACAAAAAATATTGATAGGGGGTATTTTCTCTTTCAATTGACTGCAAAGCTAAAAGTTATTTTAAGTTTCTTTAGCTTTCATGTTTTGAAACTCTAATTGAAACTATTTTCGCATTCTATAATTTTAATTTTAGCACTGAAAGTTTTCAAACTGAACAATTTTTAATATATCCTCATAAAATCAGTTAGACAGGACACATTTCTACAGCAAGAGTTTGCAAAAAAATAATGGGAGGAATTTTATCTTTTATTTAGAAAGGAATGCTGAATTCAGAGCCAGAGCGAGGGGGTTTCGAAAGGAGCGAAACGAAAATAAATTGCATTCATTTATTTAACGAAATCAAAATTTGACGTCAAGTTTTACCTTCCAGGTCACAATATTGCAAATATTTACAATATTTATTTAAAAATAATTTATTTAAATTGTACCCAAATTTTACTTCTGTTCTAAAATTATATTGTCCTTACCAATAACGCATACCATCTGCAGAAAAATCTTCCTCAAGATTAAAAATAATAAAAAATTACTTGAGATCTAGCACTAAAGACGAACAATTGATTTGCTTAGTTATTTTATCTATCGAATCCGCATTAACCGAACATGTAAATCATAATAATATTGTCAACGTATTTGCTATAAACTTATAACAAAATGAAACAAAATCATATGTATACTTATTTTAGTAAGTTGAATACCAAATTTTATATATAAAGCAATTATTTGTGTTGTTTGATTTATTAACGACTTTTTTGTGTGATTAAGATATTAACTTTATAAAAATTTAATCATTTATTGTTTTCATGTATTTTTTTAGTCTACTTAAGCAAATTGTGAAATGCAATAAGTAGAAAAATGCAATAAATTATTTTGTTGGGCGAAATTTTTTCAAGGCCCCACAAGTCAACTTTGCACCGGGCCCCGCTATTGTTCGGGCCGGCTCTGTGTATAATTGTAAATAAGTTTGTGATCTTTAGCAAACCGAATGTAAAGGTTGCTACTTTGAATTGATGCGGTGGTCAATAGGCTAACATGGTTATCACTATGTCTATAGCATCAGGGTCAGAATTAACTTTAAGTTACCGCGACAAAGAGTAGCTACTGCATCTATTTAGGCAAGGTAACTTGGAAGGTACAAACCACCGTTTACAGGTATGCATGTATATACTGGTTCGTGCAGGTGTGAGGAAATATTACGCAACCCTGAAGAAGGTAACTCATAATAACAATTATAACTTTAATAAACTTAACAAGATAAAAGTAAAAGTAAAGTAAATGATAATTAAATTAACATGACGACAACAGGAACATAAATCATAGCAAGTGCAAGAAGAGAGAGATGACAGATGATGCTTGAGCCTTTATAGTACTCAACTTTCCACTACGCATGAGCAAGGTATACAGCGCACGCAGGACGAAGCTGTTGCCACAGATCAGTCGATTATCTTTTTTCAGTTTTATTTTTTCTGTATATGAAGAAATAATTGTTTGTTATTATGAAGAAATAATGAGTTCAACTTTTTTTACTGAAGAAATAATGAGTTCAACTTGTTTTTAAATATGAAGAAATAATGAGTTCAACTTGTTTTTAAATATGAAGAAATAACGTGTTCAACTTTTAAGAATTCACTTGATAATCCAAAATGCAAGAAAATCCCACTCACACAGTATGAAATTTTATTTCAATACTGAATGCATGTGCTGACATCGTAAATCGACAGAAAAATTGAAAGGGCGGTATTTCCTCTTTCAATTGACTGCAAAGTTAAAAGTTTCTTCAGCTTTCATGTTTTGAAACTCTAATTGACACTATTTTCGCATTTTATAATTTTAGTTTTAGCACTGAAAGTTTTCAAACTGAACAATTTTTATTATATCCTCATAAAATCAGGAAGAAAGGACACATTTCTACAACAGGAGCTTGCAAAAATAATGGGAGGAATTTTATCTTTTATTTAGAAAGGAATGCTTGAATTCAGGGCCAGCGCGAGGGGGTTTCGAAAGGTGCGAGCGCACAAGGCCCCACGCCGCTGTCAGATTGCGCAAAACCAAAATGAATTGCATTCATTTATATAACGAAATCAAAATTTGGCGTCAAGTTTTACCTTCCAGGTCACAATATTGCAAATATTTACAACATTTATTTAAAAATAATTTATTTAAATTGTATACAAATTTTACTTCTGTTCTGAAATTATATTGACCTTACCAATAACGCTCGCATCTGCAGAAAAATCTTCCTCAAGATTAAAAATAATAAAAAATTACTTGAGATCTAAGCATTAGAGACGAACAATATTGTTTTGTATAGTCATTTTATCTATCGAATCCGCATGAACCAAAAATCTAAATCATAATGATATTATCAACGTATTTACTATAAAACTTATAACAAAATGAAACAAAAATCATATATTGTAAACTTATTTTAATAAGTTGAATACCAAATTTTTATATATGAAGCAATTATTTTTGTTATTTGATTTATTAACGATTTTTTTGTGTGATTAAAATATTAACTTTATAAAAATAATTTAATAATTTATTATTTTCATGTATTTTTTTAGTCTTTAACTCGAAAACTATTAGAGCTACGGGGATGAAATTTGGTATGTGAACTTGAGACATAATTTGTAGGTTTCTGTCAAATTTTGGATAAAATCCGTCCACGGGAAGTCTATCTGTCTGTCTGTCTGTCCGCGGTCATGTGAATACTATAACTCAAAAACTTGAATAGCTAGATGAATAAAATTTGGTACACAGTTTTATCATCATGAATGTAGGTCCGTATCAAATTTCGGGCCAAATCCGTCAAAGGGTTGACTGTCTGTCGGTCTGTATAGTCGCATACTTGTAAAAATTATATCTCCTAAACTCTTTGGCTTAGATAAATAAAAATTGTTATAACGTTTGCTAATATGAATTATAGATCTGTGCTCAAATTTCGTTTCAATCCGTTGGAAAAAAGGTGTTAAAATTGCATATTTGGTTCAAATGGCACATTGCGACTCTGTTGGCGAGCGTTTCGTTTATTTTACTCAAGTTAGTATAGTTGGCTTTTGACCTTAGCGGTCTACGAAATTGTAGCTTCGAAAGCGCTTCGTTTCTTCCCATTTGGTTCTTTTTTCTCCCTTTTGGCGAATTTTGATCCTGCTCGGATTATTTTATTTCCGTTTTGTTGTTTCAACGTGTGCTGTACAAAACTTGTTGCGTTCTGGGGATAAGCAGATTCGAAATTTTTATCCGAGCGAGTTTGCGGGGAATTGACTTAATTTCGCTTATTTTTTATCTCCACTGCGCTAGGGGTTTTAGCTTATTTTTTGTCCCTACATGTGTTAGGAGTATACGAGAAAGTTTAGGGGAGACCACTCCCGCTGGTGTAATCCTACTCCTGCAATGCGCGGGTTTCATTACTTTTTAGCACTGCTGCTTATTCTTGTATTTATTTTTGTGAATACAGTCTTTAAATTTGTTCTTTATTTTAAATTGATTTACACAAATGCCGATCTTCAGCTTCAGCAAACTCGCCTTTCACTTGTTTATGGCTCCAGTGTAGTTAATCGGTTTAATTAAGGTTAGAAGACCACACACCATTTATCTAAATCACTGCGTTTAGAATTTATCGTGTTCACAAGCATGCAATTATACAAACTGACAGACAGTGAACCCTTTGACGGATTTGATCCAAAATTTGATACAGACCTACATTCCTGATGGTAAAACTGTGTACCAAATTTTGTCTATCTAACTATTTAAGTTTTTGAGTTAGCCTGTTCATATGAACACGGACAGTCAGCCAGACAGCCTTCCATTATATGGATTTTGGACATTCTTCCCTTATATGGATTTTGTCCAAACTTTTATAAAAATCTACCAATCTTGTGTAAGGACCATACACCAAATTTCATTCGTCTAGCTTCAACCGTTTTCGAGTTATCGTGTTCAGAAACAGACAGACATAATTCCAAAAGTGTTTTGTTTTTTAGAGAGGTAAAAAACGTGGAGATTCATCAAATCTGTAGTTCGAATTTTTTGACGATTACAATACATTCTCTTTGTATACTTCGTATACGAGAAAGTAAAAAAAGAGTTAATTGACTCTAACATTATTTGCTCTGCAGTGGTGTTCATGAATAGGAGTCTTCATGACTAGTCTAAGTCATGAATAAGGGTCCTAGGTCTTCTACCAAAAACATCGTTAAAGCAGTGGATAAAAAATAGAGCTCGATTTCCTCATTTGAAGGGAAAATTCCCCCGTGTAAGGGAACGTAAAGTCAAGGAAGGCATTTTTGTAGATACCCGAATACATTCTTTGATTCAGGATGGAAAATTTGAAAAATCAGCGTGCAAAGCATTAAGAAGTGTTATTCAAAAATTTTTAGGAAATTGTAAAGCACCAAACTACAGTGAGACAATGGGTCAGCTGCTACTATCATACAAAGGTACGGGATGTAATATGTTCCTCAAGATACATTTCTTGGATTTTCACCTGGATTTCTTCTCTGAAAACCTTGGTTCTGTCAGTGGTGTAGTCGAAAAATAAGCAATACCGGGACGCTCTAACCTGTGCGACAAAAATCGGGCCATTCCATTTTTTCTTATTTATTTCTCTTGAGAAAAAAAGCTTGGGAGGCGTCGTTCCGGTGCGTTCCGGCTCCAATATATCCCTGGTTCTATCAGCGATGGACAGGGAGAGCGTTTTCACCAGGATGCCTCTACCATTGAAAAGAGGTAACAGGGACAGAGGAGGTAAGGAATGGCGTTCAAGTTGATTACTATTGGACATTTAAGAGGGATGTTTCAGATACTGAACACCAAAGGAAATCAATGTCTCAAACATTTTAAGCAAGTCGAATAGTGTCAAGTATATATACAGGGTGCCCACTAAAGTCCCTTACCACCCTTTTAACTACCCAATAGCTACAGCTATCTTCATAAGAGTGGTGTCAAGGTATGGTAAAATGATTATGCGCTACCTGATGAATCCACTTACAGCGCTACCGGGTTTAAAACGGTGGAGTTAGCGTTATTATCTCTAAAACGGTACGAGATAGAGGAAAGGAAGTGAATTACACAATTTTAGAGCATCATCGATTTAGTACAAAAAGGCACCTTGTGGACGTAAATGCTTAGAACAGAACGCTTAAAATACACATTTGTTTATTTTCAGCTCCGTAACGTATGGTTCCAACATGACGGTATGCCTGCGCACAAAACATCATCAGTGAAACAGTACCTGGTGGAGAAATTCGGGGAACAAATAACCGGGTATGGTGGTTTCAAAGAGTGGCTTCCACGTTCACCTTAACTGACTCCAATGGACTTTTTCCTGTGGTGATACCTCAAAAAGCAGTTGTATGCGATCCCTCCGCCAACACTGCAGGACCTTCAACGACGCATTACGGATGCTTGTGCCAGCGTGACACCCGTTATGCTACACCGTATGCAACGTAAAGTTCAAACAAGGGTCCAGGTGTACATTGTAGCTTACGGAGAGAAGTTTGAACATCGAAAATAAAGGTATCTTGTGATAACTAAGTTTTTTTTTCTTTCTAAGAATGTTTTGTCACGTGTCAGTGTAGGAAATAGCGAACAAACAAATACGTGTTTTAAACGTTCTGTTCTAAACATTTACGTCCACAAGGTGCCTTTTTGTACTAAATCGATGATGCTCTAAAACTGTGTAATTCACTTCTTTTCCTCTATCTCGTACCGTTTTAGAGATAATAACGCTAACTCCACCGTTTTCCACCCGGTAGCGCTGTAAATGGATTCATCAAGTAGCGCATAGTTACTTTACTATACCTTGACACCACTCTTATGAAGATAGCTGTAGCTATTGGGTAGTTAAAAGGGTGTTAAGGGACTTTAGTGGGCACCCTATATATATACTTGATCGATGCTCTAAAATTCATAATTTAAATTGCAGTTCGAAGATTATTATTGATTTCAAAACTGATTAAAAATAAGATAAAAAGTTGTACAGTAATGGAACAATTGTCACTGAAAAGCTAATTTTTTTAAATTTTAAAATGGTGCAAAAATAATATCTGTACGATGATGCATTCCAAAGTTATGGCGGAAAAAAGTTAAAAATTTCCCTTTTAACACCTTTTCCCCCCATTAGGGAAAAGAAACAATTTTTTAATAGCGTAGTTAATCATTCTAGGTGCTAAGGAACATGTGTGCCAAATTTCATTCTAACCAGTTAAGGGGAATGGAATTGTATAAGGTTCAAACAGGCAAACAGACAGACGGACATTGAATTTTATATGTATATGTTACGGTTAATGTGATTTATTTGTTATTAACTCTGCTGATAATAAAGAATAATGTGTGTATTTGTCCGTTGTCCCATGTCCATCCAAGTGCGGCAACTGTAATGGTTGCAGGAACAGGGACATGGGGCGGCGGTGTCGTGATTTTAAATTAAATTATTATTTTTTTTATTGTAGAATCAAATTAACATTAACACGTTCAACATTTTCTGTAAGCAATAATAACAATTAATATTAAACTGGAGCGTTATGTAGTATATACAATAACCTCAGGTACAAAGTTCTTACCAAACACACTCAGATTAGATATGGATGTGAATCATGGGTGAACAAACAATACTGCAAGCAATAGCATAACAGAATTAATGTTTATTAAAAGACTTTGATTAATTCGTTTACACACTTTCCAGGTTATGATATTGCACGATTATTACACAAGGAATTAAAATTCATGAGTTAAAATGAAATCGGTGGGCACCCAATCCGAATGTCATCAACAGTTAACAATTTAGTAAAAATTTACCTGAGGCGTGAGTTGCGTACATGAATTCTTTTCCCTTTATTTTCTTGTTTTAACCAGAATTAACTTTCATAAGTTACGGATCAATTAAATATAAACAAAAATTTACTACAACATTATTTCAAATTTGCACATTACACCCTATTTGAACACTGTTTGCATCCAACCATGGACAGGCAGAACAAATTAAACACCTTTTTAACGCTTTCCACAACTCATGCCCGAATCAAATTTTACTTAAAAACACAAAACAATTTTTAAAAAATTCATACGCTTGCTAAAGCAAACAGCACATACATGCTTTTTTTAAGCTTACAGACAACTCGACACTTAACTTTAATCTAGGCTATATACATATTGATTTCCCTAACCTACAACATACAATATTAAGATTATTAAATGTTCCTTCTAATAGCAACGGTAAGTTTCTGCATACTAATTTACAGTTCCTCCGTTCTTAACTCTTAAGCAATCACAATGATCAGTGTCCAATTCAAGAATTGTCCGCTAGATTAAATTAGAATTTGGGTGCTGATTACCCATCATTAAGTCAAAGTTCCGATTTTTTTTTTACGCTTAAGGAAAAAACAATAAAAAGGAACCAGAACAATGCCACTTATCTGTTTTGTCGGATGACCCTCCTCTGTTCCGGACGTCTGAAGCCCCCTGGCCGGATAAACCCACCGTAGCGGATTACCGGATTCAGCATATGACCGAAAAATCAGCTAACACCTCGTACATCTGGGTGACAGTTATCGCCATAACCTGTATTAGCTGACTCCTTCGAGGACTCGGTGGCTTACTGAGCCAAGACTTGCTTATGATGACTCATGCTGGTTCTCGTTAATGACAAAGACCAAAGCCACGAATCATCGTTTGAATCGCTAGACATCAAGAGAGGGCGCTTGCCCAAAATTTATCGGAACGGATGAAATTCCCTTCAAGCTATCAACTGCAAATCAACACTCAACTCTCACGTAATTCAACTCTGCCGTTCTTATGCTGATCAGTGAAGGCGTCATCCCGATTAACTCGGATACGTTATCCACATCCTTTGCGCCACCCTTTCTCCTCGTAGTCAGCTAAAAGGATGGGGATCAAAACTCCGACCACATCCTCACGCACCGTACTTGTTTCGCTTGGGGTGAGGTCAAGAGACGAAAAAAGAGCAATCCCTGACCGCTACTCTCTTTAACGGCAGAGCTCAGACATATTAATGTTAAAATAGAATCGAGCATGCGTAAATTTTTTTTTGTTATTTCAGTTCGTAATATTTGACACCTAAAAACTGCTTATAGACCAGTGATGGCGAACTTTTTTGAGAAGTGGGTCAAATGTTGTTCAGTTATTTTTTAATATTAGCCAGTGGGTCACTAAGTCCAGTGGCGTCACTTGGAAAGGGGAGAGGGTTGGAAAAAGGGTACCTATAATTTGGAAACACTAAAAATTTGTTAGCAGAAAAACTTGACAGGTGATTTTTTTTGTTCTCACTTTTAAAAACTCCTTAAAATATTTACGTTTCTTTTTTGTTTTATAACTTTTACGTTTGCAAGTGAAGAGCAGAAAATAAAAGTCGACGTCAAAAAAATTGATATAAATGGGATGATATCATGAATTACCGCACCAGGTGATACCATGCCACGTGGCGCCTCTGCACTGATTATTTGAATGAACAAGGAACGAAGAAAATTACATATATGTTATGAAATATTCTTTATTGATAAGCATAATTACAGATGTGTGTGTATAATAATGTTGATAAAAGTATATTTATTGTGAAATCTGAAAACATCGTTCATTTGGAAACATTTTTTTTTATAAATTCGACATTAGATATTTATACTTTAATTTACTATTTTCGCTTGTCTGTTCTCTTTTATGATATAAAAAATAAGTTTGTAAAAATCAACGCGTGGGTCATTTAAAAAGCTTTCGTGGGTCAGCATCTGACCCGCGGGTCATACGTTCGCCACCACTGTTATAGAAACTAAACTAAAATCAATAAAAATATCTCGTTTTGGAAGTTGGTGAAAGTAATAAAAAATGAAAATGAATGATGAAATTTAAGTAGCCTAAAGACCACTACAGGGTACCGAATATTAAGTATGAACCACAGAGAAGAAGTAGTATATGTGGGCGAGTTTTCTGTTTTGTTTATTCTGAATTCACAAACCGTTTCCCAGATAGCACGTAAGTTTGCAGCAAGTTTGATTTTGACTTGTCATGGCAAACTTTGACGCGTCAAACTTGAATCGAACTTGTAGCAAGTTCGATGTGACAAATAGCGCCACCTCCTTTGCAAATCAAATTTGCTGCAATTTTGCAAAACAAGCTTCCTGAAAAGATAGCACAATAAAGAGATAATTATCTTTGTCTTTGTTTTAAAAACATCCGATTTTTAATAGCATCTCCTAGACCGTAATTCTTTTTTATTAATTCAATAAATCAAAAATAACTTTTTTTATAAAAAAAATTTTGAAACATTTTCCATCTTTTTACTAAATATATCATTCTCACTTTAAAGAAAACTATATCGCCTTTTTCTTAATGTTGAAATTTTAACGTTTATAAACAAAATTAAATCTAAAAAACAGTCAGTGTTTGTTGAACAATAATAACTATACATTTGTCCATTTTAAAGTAATTACTTTTGAACTCTAATTTCATAATTTATTCTACTAGCAAAACGTAGTTATTAGCGAAAATCGCTCTCTCTTTGACTTCAAATCATATTCTCAACTCAAAAAATTAATGAAATCCAGAAAATAGTTAAAAATAAATCGTATACGAATCGAATCGAACGATGTATTAGCGAAATCTATCTTCTACTCTCAGAGTTCAACTGGATCAATGGTTAGCGTCTCCGCTTCGGAACCGGGAGGTCGCGAGTTCTATCCCGGGTTGTGTTTCGTACTCTGTTTTTGCTATAATTCGCAATATGTTTGCACGGCAAGCTTGAGGTAAGATTGCTGCAAGTTCGTTTCATGGTGACTTCGGAGCTTTCGTTAACTTGCTGCAAGCTTACTGCAAGCTTGCACTCTTGTCATGACAAATTTGTGGCAAACTTGCACTCTTGTCATGACAAATTTGTGGCAAGCTTGCTGCAAACTAAAATTGCTATCTGGGTTGATTTACGGGTCTATTCTGGTACCCCTGGTTGGGTGTTAGACGTCACTTTTTCCGCACGTTAACAACGGGAAAAGTGACGTCTCCCAACCCAACCGGGGGTAACAGAATATACCCCTTAAGCAATAGCCAATCTATTTGGACACTGTATCAAGCGGCAAGTTCGAAACAGTTCTTTCTTTAGCACAAAAGGCGGTGAATTCTGTGTCTCTAGAGTCTGAGTTCGCTTAATTCTTTTTATTTAAAACGGCTAAATTCCAAATGAAACTACCCAGATAGCAATTTTAGTTTGTAGCAAAGTTGCAGCAATCTTCTGCAAATCTCCAGGCTTGCAGCAAGTTTGACACGGCAAGAGTGCAAGCTTGAAACAAGTTTGAAACAAATTATTACAAACGAGTTAGCCACCACAAGTCGAACTTGCCGCAAGCTTGTTGCGTCAAACTCATTGCAAACTATAGCAAAACAGAGTACGCAGACAACACCGGATTCGAACCCCCGACAACCCACTTAGTCAGACGCCTTAACCACTCATCCAGCGGAACTCTGAGAGGGGAAGATAGATTGCGCTAATCGGTGCATCTACAAGTTTTATTTTAAACTGTTTTCTTCATTTCATAAATTTTTTAAATTTTGAGTTGAGAATATGATTTGAAGTCAAAGAGAGAGAGAGAGAGCTATTTTCGCTAATAACTACGTTTTTCTAATAGAATAAATTATGAAAAAAAAATTAGGGTTCAAAAGTAATTACTTTTAAAAATATGGGACAAAATGTAAGTTATTATTTTTCCAACAAACATTGACTGTTTTTTAGGTTTAATTTTGTTTATGAACGTTAAAATTTCAACATTAACAAAAAGGCGATATATAGTTTTCTTTAAAGTGCGAGTTATATATTTTTCAATTTTTTTTTGTAAAAAGACTTAGTTAGTTTTTTTTACAAATTATCATTGATTTATTGAATTAATGAAAAGAAGGACGATCTAGGAGATGCCATTCAAAATCGGATATTCTTCACAGTGAAGTCCAACATACAAGCAGATATTGTATAGCAACGGATTCGGAAACCCTCCGCGCTTTTGCGCATGCGCCGGGCGGAGTTATTTTCATCAAAATAGGGGGAAAGTGAAGAATGGAAGGGTGATGTTTACATTTTACTGAGCGTGATCTAAGGACCACGGTAATGCGCTCATATGACTCATTGCCTGATACCCCTTTCCGGTGTAAAATAGCCATCTCCGAAAGATAAGATTCTATAGGAGGTGACAGTAAAATCGTCCAAAAGTGGTAGTCTCGGAATCCGTTGCTGAACTATAAAGTCAAGGTTTTTAAAATTAATAAACAAACAAGAAAACTCGTCCATAGCAATAGGTGCACAAAATTTAATATTTTCAAAGTATCCTTAACAGGAATGGCGCTAGAGTTTGCCCGCCGGGGGGGCGATTTGCCCGACAGGGGGTCACGATCTCCCCGACAGGGGGACAAGTGTAATGAAATTGGTCTCAAATATTCGCCAGATTATTATTTATCAACTACAGTTGAATACCCCGTACAAAAATTTTCCCCGATGGGATACAAAATTTTTCCCCGACTGGTGGGCACAGTATCCCCGACGGGGAGCCCTGGCCCCCGGTCCCCTCTCTGGCGCCACCCTCGATCCTTAAGCCATAAATTTGAAAATTTTACTTAAAACATTAATTAACAACTTCAAACAGGATGTTAAAACTTTTCAGATTTCCACTTACGAGGCATTGCACCGGAAGTCGCTCGGTATAGCGGAAATTCTGATTATCCCATATAAAGAAACCGAAAACTCGTCCTTACAGTTTGTTTGTTTGCATTAAAATGCCTAAGTAATGCAAAAAGTCAAGATTTTTAATGCAAGTAAACAAAATATAAAACTCGTCCATTCTAGAACTGTTTACTATATATATATTTTTTTTATGAACACACGCCAAAAAAATTTTCGCCCTTCCTTTTGGAGGATTCCACAAAGTTCTTTAATCACCATTCTGATTGAGCATCAGTAATCAAATGCACTATACATGTCAAGGTAGAACTTTCTATCTTTTAAAGCAAGTTAAAATGTTTCATTTTGTATTTGCTTTAAAAAATTTCGAAACCGTTTTAATGGAAAGATTTCAACTGCTTTTCTTGAAGCTTTCAATCATAATTAATATTTTTCAGTTACGTATCAATACATCTCAACTCTCGTTAATTTAAAAGTAGATGAAAATAAAAATATTTTATATCAGAGCGGCGGGGCCTTTAAATTGTTGTTATATTGACACAGGATGAAAAATGGAGACTTCTGCCGTTAATAAAAGTATCAGTTCATCTTCAGATAGTTTTCCAGAAAAAGCTGTTAAGGTAAAGTCGTTAATGTCCTCTATATTCACCGTTAAATTTTTATAAATAGGTACTGAATATCGAAATCGGAAAAATATTCAAGAATACAGTTACCTATAGCAGTTCGTTTCTTTTGCTGTTTTTAGTTTTAAACAAGAATATTTTTAGTTTTTTAAACGAATGTAACTAAATAGAATTGAAAATCTAGTTAAATTGGGATGATTTTTCTGAATTTTTGTGTTAGGGTAGATGCTCCAGTTTTGGTCACATGAAGAGAAAATTTGAAATGGAAATTTCACAGTGGATGACTGTTTAAAGCATATTAAATCATACTTATACTATTCTTTAGCAAATTTTATTGGCTTTCTACTAGTTACAAAATTTTTTCTGAAGAATGTTTTAGATTTTGAGTTATGAATTTTTAAATAAATTAAACCAATTTGCACCAGTTTTGGCCACCTTGCTCCAGTTTTGGCCACTTCTATGCACTAGTTTTGGCCACTTCTATGCACTAGTTTTGGCCACTTCTATGCACCAGTTTTGGCCACTTCTATGCTCCAGTTTTGGCCCCACTAATATTATATTTTTAACAGACTTTTTAATGAATTTTCAGCAAAATAAATCATTTTTATGTAATACGTATTTTAGTTCATTATTTTCTGTTATTTTAAATGTGATTTTTTTGATGAATTTATAAAGATATGTAACAAAATTTACTCAAGCTGATTTTTGCTGCAAATTTAAATTTTAAAATAAAAGAATCAGGAATGTAGAAAACAATTTAATTTGGTTGATAAAATACTAAATGTATATACTCACATAACTTTTTTTTGATAAAATATGAAACAAAAAATGGGGAGGCGAATAAACTTACATTGCAAATACTTAAAGCATAGGTGGTGTTTTTTTAAAAAATCTTACAAATCAAGAATTTGCATTATTATACTCACTAACAATATCCATAAATATATATTTTTATAATTTTTAATTGCAACAATCAAATTCATCAGAATCATTTTTAAAATTAGAGTAATCCATGCACATAAAAAATATTCCTCATCACTCGAGTCAGGTTCCTCAAGTTGTAATTTTCTAACATAAATGTGAGGTAAACATTCAAAATGGAGATGTTTTTGACATTCCATTTTGAATGGCCTCAACTGCATTAGCAACTTTAGATGGTGAGTAGCAAAATCTTTTTTATGAAAATGTTACCTGCCTTCTTATTTTTGATTGGAGCCATTACTATGTAAAATTAAAAAAAAAAAACTAAATCGGTTACTTTTATTTTAGAAACAAAACTAAATCAGTTACTTTTATTTCATCCAGATATTCTTAAATTTATGTAATGGCTTAAAACACAGTAATGAAGCATGTGACCAAAACTGGCATATATAGTAAATTTAGAGCATCAATTTTGGCCACCACCTATTTAATCTTAAAAATAATTAATTTTGATATGAAATCAGAATAAAAAGAAAGCTTAACTCATAAACCCTAAGGGTAATCAGTTTTAGATTAATCATTTAATTTTGAGAGCTTGATGATGAAAAACTGCAAAACCTTGTTCCTTAACAAAAACCTTAACAGTTGTGAGCATACGATACATGATCGTGCATTTAATTTTTTTACAAGCCACATGTTTGAGAAAAATAAACCAATCATATTGAAAATAGTAAAATAAGGATTGTTTAAAGTGTTGAAATGCTTCTTATTGGTTAATTTGAAATTACTGGTTAATTATTGGAAAAAGATATCCAATGTGGCCAAAACTGGTGCAGTGACCAAAAGTGGAGCATCTATCCTATATCAAATAGTATTAGAATTTATTTTTAGTAGTAACTAGATCGATTATGAATATTTCATATAATCTTACTATTTTGAAGGATTTTTAAGTAAATATTGTACCATTGGAACAGCTTCGATATAGGAACCCACTGCGAGATTTTGTAATATTGGCGACTTTTTTGTTGCGTAAACAAACATGGCCACAGTTGTGTTGCCTAAACGAACATGACAACATTTTAGTGTTCTCTTGCGTATGTGTTCCAGGCAAATTTTTTAAACTTAAAAAAATATCAGCTGCTTCGCTTTCAGCAAAGCGGGAACCTCGTAGCTTCGAATTTACATGTGATAAAGGATAACATTAAAAATACCATACCATTATTAAACTGAAGAATTATTTTGGTCTGAACAATGCAAGATAAATTATAGGTTTTGGTATTTACGACATGACAAACAAATGATTGAATACTTCCAGTATATGGTTTGATGTGAACCATTCGGCCTGTAATGGATTTTTTCTTATCCGTATTGTCTGACATCTAACCTAAGAAAAATTTTGTCTGAAAAGTCAGGAAAACATTTATCTTACTTTCTAAAATAAGAGCTTTAATAAGTTTATTTATAACTTTTCCTAACCTACAGAAGTAAACTCATCCAAAATCAGCCATTTATTAAATTTTAATGAGGTAAAACTTCTATAATATTGTTGGAACTGTTTTCAGTTGTATATATAACAGGAATGGGGGAACCCAGTGGCTGCGAGTCGAGGGGGGGACAGTTGCCCCCTATATTTTTAGGGGAAAATTAATTTTTTTTATCTCATTTTAGCTGCCTAAAATTAAGAATTATAAAAAAGCAACAGTGTTCAGGAAAAATAGCTAATTTTTCAACTAAATTTTTAAATTTTATTGTTTACCCCTATACTCTTTTATATGTCTATCAATTTTTTTGCTCCCTCACTCTTTCCACCCAATCGCCGCCACTGGGGGGACCTACAACTTTCAGGCCACATGAGGCATTCTTGAGTTTATTATGCAGCCTTACCAGTTATTTACAATTTTCATGAAATTATATAATTGTCTGTAATGTAATAATTACAGAACAATAACCCTTAAGATCTTATTCATGCTGCCACTGTCCAGCTGCTGAAATTTAATGAGTCATTTCAGAGCAAAAAGGTTTCTCACCACTGATCTATAATATAAAGCAGAAAATACTTGTGTCTGGCTGTATCACAGGAACTCTTCCTAAACGGTGAACAGTAGCAGCATGAAATTTGCACATGACATTCTGGATCCATTTCTAGATTTTGATGGAATTGATGCTGAGCGGCATTCTTATGCAATATCATATAGTAAAGGTGTATGTCATGGAGTAGGCAGCATGGTAAAAAGGCTTGCTGTAAAGCCAGCCTTACAAATCTTATTGACACATTTTCAACTTTCCCAGTGGGGAGCCCAGTGGCAGAATCACCGCGACGCTGCGTCGTACGTCACAGATTTTGGACAGCGTCTGCAGACTATTTTGTAATAAAGTTTGTCATGTGCTTATAAAATAAATCCCATCATGAAAAATATCAAATTTATTAAACACACTTTCAAAAGAACTTAACAATTATTATATAACGCACATTGCTGAAATATGCAATCCTCTCGCCTCCCCTCTTTTCTTCCCTAAGCTGAATGGGCTCTCCTAGTGACTGCAATTTGACCTTGAATTACGCTAAGTGCCTCATATCGATATCGGCCGATGTTTTCTACGCGTTTTATTCCGATACGTTTCAGGGACTGAGCTTTTGGTTTCTGGAATTAACACGTGGTTTTTACTTTGAGATGGCTGCGTATATAGATAAAATTCGTTGTTTTGATTGTGATGCTACATTATTACGATTCGCATTATTTACGCCAGCTGAAAATAAACCTCTGAAGTTTCGATCGATCTCTACGGCCAGTGGCGGACTGGCCAGGTTGCCAGCTTGCCCGATGGCAAGTGGGCCCCCTTAGACATGAGTCAATATGGGCCCTCAGAGAGAAAGGAAAGAATTCTTTTTCTAGTAAATTTCCTGTGCTTTTTCTAAGCAAAATAGCAAATAGTTTTATGTTAAAACCACACAACCTTTTCTCTGCAGGACAGGGACGAAATAACCACAAGAGTTTTATTCTCCTTGGAGGCTCCCGGTGGGAAGGAGGGGATAACCCCTTTGTGCATGAAGGATTTAGTCCTTGCAGGTGGCTAAACAACTCGCTTTTTGTTGTTATTTGTGCATTTTACTGTCGTAAAACTGAGGGACAAGCGAACTCGTCTGTCTTCTAAATTAAAAGAAAGAAATGTCTCCGCGGTACCCACTCTCACCCTTCATAGT
>BGPR01001083.1:67171-138366 GCA_013235015.1 Araneus ventricosus | reverse complement strand
TTTCGGCTACACCATTCATTTCAGGGCTGTACGGATTAGTCTTTTCGCAACGAATCCCCAATTTATCAAGAAATTTCTCAAACTCTTGGTTACAAAACTCGAGTCCTCCATCAGTCCTAACAGAAATTACCTTTCTATTCAAGAACCTTTCGGCCCTTTTCTGAAATCTTATAAATGTCTGAAAAGCATCAGATTTATTTCTGATGGGAAAAACAGTAACCTTACGAGAAAAATCATCTACTATCGTAAAAAAGTATCTGTTACCACCCTGAGATAAAACTGGAAGTGGACCACATAAATCCATATGTAACAACTCAAGAGGACGTTTTGACCTTATTTGTCCCATTAATTTGAAAGACACTCTCCTTGACTTAGCAAGTTTACATGAAATACAATCTTCAGTTAATCCAAACAACTTTGGAAGTCCTTTAACACTATTATTCTTACTTGTATTTAAGATATAATCATTATTAATGTGAAAAAATCTTTCATGCCATAAATCACTAGTATTAACTTTCTCTACTTGATTCGCTGATAAACTAACAGATTCGTTTTTAACTTTACTTATGGTTACATACTTAGAAGGTTTTAAAAAATACAGGTCATTTTTTCTTAATGCATAAAACAGCTCATTCCAATTTTTATCATATACATGAATTTTACCCTTACTTCCAACGAAGTTAATACCTAATCTTTATAGTTTACCTCCCGATAGAAGGTTTCTACACAAATTAGGATTATATAAAACATCCTTTAAAATGATATCACTAAATTTACCATCCTTATCTTTTACTAAGAAATGAATTATGCCTTTTCCTTCAACTGGGCTTCCTTTTTCTCCAACAGCAAGTGTCATCTGCATATTACTAACTGGTTCAAAACTATAATATAAACTTTTATTACTGCAAAAATGTGCAGTAGCAGCTGTGTCAAAGACCCAGCTTGTATTTTGACCAAAATCGGATGAATTTGCCTCATGACTATCTGGGAATGTTTCTATTAAATTACTCTCAAGCTCGGAAAAGGCACGTTTTACTTTAAATTCAGTATTACTAGATTTATTAGTTTTAGGATTGGAAAGAGCAGCTTTATGTTTACAATTGGCCATTAAATGACCATACGATTTACAAAAATAACAAGGACCAATTTGTTTATTTTTCACATTTGAAGTCTTATTTTTAAACCTTCTCATTTTAGAACTTTTAGTTTTTAATTTTTCATCTTGCTTATAATAATTACCTGCTTCCTTCTGTTGCATCTCATTAGAAAAAGCAATGCTACTTACAGTATCCAGGTCCTTTCTCGATAATCGTAAACGATTTTCTTCTAACAATAGCTCACTTTCAATCTTGTCAGGTTGAAACTCGGCATCTGTCCACCGATAAATAGTCTGTACTATAGACTGATACTCAGCTGGTAAACTTCTAATCATCTGATATCCTTGATATAGTGGCTGTAGTTGATGACCAACTTTCCGTAGACGTTCAGCACCTTGCTTGACACGACAAAGAAACAATCCCAAAGCCTCTCCGGTTTCGAATCTTGTATTGAAAAACTCATCTAAAAGTTGAATCACCCTTGCTCTTGTGGTCGGCTCGAAATGCTTCTTGAGAATACGCCAGGCTTCAGCACCATCTGTTGTTTGGGAAATTAAGGGCTTGAACTCTGGACCCAAGGACTGATATATTAAGGTGTAGGAACGATCCTTTCTTAATTTAAGATCGTATTCTTCCCTCCAGCTTAGGACTTGTTTCGCAGAAGCGACCTCCGATCTTTCCGACGTTCCGGGTACTCTCGTCTTAGAATCTTCCGATGTTTCTGCCGGTTCCGTCTTGGACTCTTCAATAAATTGCCATGCTCCATAATGAAGTAGTAATACTCTTATCTCCACCTTCCACTGCTCCCAGTTGCTAGCCGTCAATAGGGTTATATTTGGAAAATCCATAATCGGCCCCCGTCTCGGCGATCTCCAGGAAGACAAGGAAGTCAGAAATAAAGTTCAATCGTGTCTCAGTAACAAAACTTCAAACTGAGAAAAGAAAACAACATCTTCACTTTCCACACCATGAACCACTGTTAGAAGAAAGTTATCGGGCTCTGGGCCCATAACCACTGTTAGCCTCTTTGATCGTCAAATGACATTGAAGGCTCAGCAGAGCAACCATAAATAGCGTCAGCGGAATCTTAAAGACATATTCGTTGTTGGTGTGGAAGACTTCTCTGAAGGCAACAAGCGTATTACTGATGACACACATTTATTTATGAAATATATACAGATGAGAAACATTTCGGACTGTGAAGGCCTCACGGCAAAAGCACACAAATACACCAGTCCTTACAACCAAGTACTGATTCACAGAGAAAGAGTATGCACTTTTATTCACCCTTTCTGGGCGATTTACATATACCCGATGCCATCCCGCACACCGGAAAGTATAGAAAGAAAATCTGATTAGTCATTTGTCAGATGACGTCATATTACCATCAAACAATTTGTCTACACTTCCCACTGTGCGAGATGGCGTCAGCTTGTTTATCCCGAAATTGATAAGAATTTATGATACTAATGCCAACAGGATTCAACAATTGCATTCATCCCCCTTGGTAAGCACATAGTATAAACAAAAACATTTTCTTTTCCTGAGAGTACAAAAACTCATAAAGTTCAGATCCACTCTAATGATGAAGATATTCTTTTTGAAGAAATTGTGATATATGTCTATTGTGACCATATGTCCCACTTTGAAAGGGACTTCCATTTTTAGGTAGCGTATACTTAATACCAATATAATGTAATATTAGTAATTTATCGCACAAAGGGTAATATAGGCCTAATATTAATATTATTTACAAGATCGAATGAAAATGAAAAAGTATTTAGATGCATATTTCCTTCAGTTAAGTATTTACTTTTCATTAAAGCTTTTTTAAAGGGAGGAAACAATACATGTATATTTTATTGAAGGGAATAATTCCAAGTTTCTCCATCTAAGTTCTAAAGATTTTTAAATGTTTGCAGAATCTCATAGTAATTATCTTGTATGAAAGCAATTAGCATATTAAAATTTGAAAATCCTTTCAATTGACTGATTGTATTGGCAATAAGACATCTTTTGTCTACCCTATGAGGCTTACTATTTCATATGTAAAACACTTATGCATATTAAAATAAATGTGCTGAAGTTTTTATAATATGCATTTCTTGCATTATACTTAGCTTTCTACTATGTATAGATATTATGATAATTTGATTTTCTTATTTTTTTCTAGCTTCCAAGCATTGCTGACTTTACAATAATAAAACCCATAAGTCGAGGAGCTTTTGGGTGAGGACTTTGATTATTAACTTAGGAATTGCATTTTTTTATATAATAAGAATTTTATTTATTTAATAAAAAATATTAGAAGTGATTGTAATATTTGCATTGCTGATTATAATAGTTATAAAGTATTTTGTAAAATTTCACCATTTTCAGGATGTTTTCTCAATTTTTTTCTTATTTATTTCTCTTGGGGAAAAAAAGCAGTACCAGAATGCTGTTTCGGCGCATTCCAGTTCCACTACAACCCTGCTGGTAGACAATATTTGTGACCAAAAAATTATTTCTTCTGAAAACTGACAGAAGTTTCATATCTGACTTTTTTTTTATTAGAAGGATAGTTATCCTTCTACTAAAAAAAGAAATATGGAAATTTATAGGAAAAATGAATTAAATGTTAACATTCAATTCATTCTATTTACTAACTTTCTGTTTTGAAATCTTACATAAAATAGCTTCTAAGTATGAACTAAACAAGTAAGTAAATAAGCAGGAAATGATTTATTTTTTCTGTGACAAAGTTGTGATGTGGTTGTGTTCACACCACACCAAGGAGAGGTGGGAGTGCATCATCAACTACAAGGAATTCCACTATGCTGTGTGAAAAGATAATAGGCAGTTGTAGCTGAGTTATTGACAAAGGTAGTGTGTGTTCTCAAAACCCAAGAATGATATTGTGATAACCTAATTTTTCCACCTTTTAATTATTTTGTTTATTTTAACTGTTAAATGTAGTAAAAACTGTTTAAAGGATAGCTGATGTCATATTACTTATTAGAATTTTGTTGTATGTTACTTAGCATGTATAAAATGCTTTATGCTTCCTCCCACAGAAAAGTGTACCTGTGTCATAAAAAGGAGAAACCAGATCAGATATTTGCTGTGAAAGTAATGAAAAAAGAAACAATGGTTAACAAAAATATGATGAAACAAGGTAAATTTTATAAATAAATTTTAATTGTTTTTTTTTTTACTTTAAAGTACATTTTTTATTTTATGTTTACAACTCTTGAAATTATTTTTGATATAGTGTTGACTGAAAGAAATGCTTTAGCTTTAAGCAGAAGCCCATTTGTTGTACAACTTTTCTACTCCATGCAGTCCAAAAATAGCATATTTTTGGTGAGTTATACTTATTGTAATCAATTAGCATGTACATTATTGACTTTGTGGTTTACGTACACAATTATAAAATATATGGTTTTGACATTTGGGAACAAGCTTTATTATTGGAATACAAATGCAAAATCAAATGGTTTAAATTTATGTAAATATTTCCTTAAGCTCTAGTAGAAGAGTAAGTTCTGAAGTAGTTACAATTGAAGGTACATATAACAGTACCATTGGGATATATAATTGAATTAAAATAGTTCAGAAAAATTTGATATACTTATTTATGCTTCAAGCCATTCTATACAGCATTTCTAATGCAAATGATAAATATATCTCACTTTTAATTACAAATGTGTAGTTCATTGATTCTCTTTTTCCCCCTTAAGATGAGTTAAATAATTAATTTCTTTTGAATAAATGAAGAAATTTAATTCTTATCTTACTGTGCCATAAAAAATATCTATTTTTGTAGCAAAATATAAACTTTTGGATTCCTTAGTATAAATATCTTAAGTCTAATTTGCCTTTAAATTAATCACAATTTTCTTTTTTGAATTTTAGTTTTTAAATATTGAAACTTAAAAAAAGTCGCATCTAATATGATTTGTAATTAAGTTCCCTGATTGGTTTGCTTTGTTGATTTTATTTATTTCCGAATATCCCTTTCCTGTATTTTAGCAGGTTACATGGCATCAGTTCATTTTTTGCCATTTTTCGATTAATTTTGAATAACTTAATTATTGATTAATGAAATTGCTTACTTGCTACATTTTTTTTTATGGAAGAAGGATATTTTTTATTAAAGGAATTTTAGTGAATTGATTGATGCTTTCTAATTTTCATGCTTTTCTTGCTGTCCTTCTTTTACACTAATTTATATAGAAAAATAAAATAAATTATGCAGTGATAACTTGTCAGATAAATTACAAATATTTTAGGTTATGGAATATATGATTGGTGGGGATGTAAAATCTCTCCTTCACATCTATGGTTTCTTTGATGAAGATATGGCTGTTTTTTATGCTTCAGAAGCTGCACATGCTTTGGAGTATTTGCATAAACATAATATTGTTCACAGGTATTTTTTTATTTGATATTTCTTGAATTTTCAAAAATTGAGTTGAAAAAGGTTGCGAAATATTATCAAAATGTTATAACATTAACATTCATGTGTATTACAAGATTAAAATTTATATGGAAGACTAACTTTTTTTTACAAAGAATAACAAAATACTGGGATTTGAAGTTCAAGAACATTTCAGAATAAATAATTTTAACATTAAAAAAAAATTAGTATTACTGACATTTTAAAGTAATCTTTAAGGTTTCCTCCAGAAAATACATTAATGTAACCATTTTGCTAATGCTAGCTATCTTATTTTTGAAGCAAATAATAACTCGAGTCAACTGAAGACAATTTATAAAAGACCATGAACTTCTTACAAATTCTGCTGTTAATCTATTTTTTTGAGAAAAAACATGAATACTTATATGCAGGGTATTCATAAATTCTGGGAGTTTCCTTACTTCATAACTTTTGATTAAAGAACATTATCCTAAACATTGAGTTCAGTCTCGATGTGTCTAAGCTTTGGTTAGCAGGGTGGTCAACCGACTTGGAAAACCGGGAATGGTCAGGGAATTTCGGGAGACCAGGAAAAGTCGGAGAAATTTATTTTAAAACTGGAAATTTTTTATTTTGATAATTCTTATTGGACGTGGAAATTCGCTGATCTTTTTTTATAAATAGATGAACACCAATGAAAATCAGTCATTTACTGACAGTCAAAAATGGATGCCATTCGCATTTCTGCACACTCGCCAGGGGCGAGCTGTTTACATATAAACTTCTGAGGGACCGAAATTTCGGCTATTAGTCCAGTCAACGAAGGGTTTGAAAAAAACATTAAATCGTATAGTTTTGAAAATTGGTACACATGTTTGTTAGGGGCTTCTGAAAAACATTCTAAAAGTCTCCGGTCCTGGGAGGGGCTGAGCTCACACAGCCATCTTGGATTTCATCCCCCTTTTTTAGTTTTTCCTGAATATCTCGAAAACTATTGAGTTTTCAAATTACAATTGATTTAACAAATTAAAGAGCATAAAATTCCCTAATATATACTTTTATTTTTCTTCCAGCTTTAATAGTTTCACAGATAATGGGTCTCAAAAATTGTCACCATCTTGGGATTTCAACCAGCTTTTTTAGTTCCTCTTGAATATTTCGAAATCTATTTAATTTTCAAATAACATGTAATCAGCAAATTAAAGAGCGTAAAATTCCCTATAAACATATGCTTTTATTTTTGTTTTAGCTTTAATAGTTTCCGAGATAATGATTTTCAAAATTTGGAACCATCTTGGATTTTATCCCCCTTTTTTTAGTTTTTCTTAAATATCTCAGAAACTATTAAAGCTAGGTAATAAATAAAAGCATGCATTGGTTGGGAATTTTACAATCATTAATTTGTTGTCTTTAATGCTATTAGAAAATCAAATAGTTTTCCAGATATTAAAAGAAACCTAAAAAAGGTGGATAAAATCCAAGATGACAACAAATTTTGAAATCCATTATCTCGGAAACTGTTAAAGCTAAAATAAAAATAAAAGTATGTGTTTGTAGGGAATTTGACGCTCTTTAATTTACTGATTACATGTAATTGGAAAATTGAATAGATTTCGAGATATTTAAGAGAAACTAAAAAAAGGTATGAAATCATGGATGGCGGCAACCTTTGAGACGCATTATCTGGGAAACTATTAAAGCTGGAAGAAAAATAAAAGTATGCATTGGGAATTTTACGCTCTTAAATTTGTTAAGTCATTTGTAATTTGAAAACTGAATATTTTTCTAGGTATTCAGCAAAAACTAAAAAAAGAGGGGATGAAATCCAAGATGGTACCTCGAACTCGCCCCCCAGGACCGGGGACTTGTAGTATGTTCATAATAAGCCCCTCACGAACATGTGTACCAATTTTCAAAACCATATGAGTTAATGTTTTTCACCCCCATTTTGGACCTTTGTTGACTGGACTATATGAACAGAATCGCATTCCTTTTAGTAGTTAAATTAGATGATACTTCTTGAGATGAAAATCTATAGTATACTCACACTCAGATGTGGAAGAAGAACCAGGATTTGGCTACATGTCAAGGAGATTCAGATAGCTTACGAGATCGTAAATTTCTCTTTATCTGTCTACAAGTTAGCATCCACACAACTGCCTGCTTTTATGATTATTTAATATCAAATAGGAGTTATACCAGAATTAGTTTGTTTTTCCACTTCTGGAGATCTCATTGAATTATGAGTATTGCAAATTAGTACTAATATTTTCTTTCGGCATTTTTTTGTTGTTTATTTTGTGTATGCTTTTTTTCTCTGAGTGTTGGGAGACATTATGAATACCGATCATTTTGATAAATTATGGGATCTTCAAAGTATGGAGCAGCCGTTACCTATGTATATATAAAAGAGCAATTTTTTTAGTATTATGTATGCATTCTTTTGTTCTTTATGCACGCCCAGACCTTTGACTTATGAGACCAAATTTAGCAAAGTGATGGATAAGCACAAGAGGGGAGCTGATGCTGCAGTAGATTTTTTAAAAATATTCAAATTAGATTTTTATTTATTTAATTTTAAGTGGTAAATTCGGGTTTTTTCCCCCATTTTCGAGAATTTTATTTTTTCTTCATTATTTCATATACACTCGACTTCTGGTGTTGTAATTTATAAATTCTTGCATTTTTTCTCTCTTTTTTGTCTATGATGGTTTATTTTATTTATATTTCTTTATATATTGTTCTTTTGAGCCGTATTGAAGGAAGTTGGTTGGAATAAAAAGTTGCTTTTTTTCTTTCTTCTGCAAACTATTCGATTCGTGTCATTATGCTTATGTGTTTTAATTTATACACATCATTAAAAAATCGTTTTCTTACATTTTTTCTCTCTTTTTTGTCTTTTTATGTTTTATTTTGCAACGTATATTTTTAGTGAGATTTTGATCGTTCTGAAGATTTTTTAAAGTTTATATTTTTAATCTGAAATGTCTGGAAAATTCGGTACAGTAGGATTGTTCATTGTAAAGATGTATTATTTATTTTATGGTTTATTGTTTAAAAGTTTTAAACAAATGTTCTTTTTTCAAACATTTGCTTCAAATGAATACTTAGTATGGGCAATGTGCAGGTGATTTTTTTTCTGTGGTTGATGGGCTACATCCGAAAAAAGTCAGAGAAATTTTTTATAAAACCTGGAAATGTCAGGGAAACTCAAACAGCAAAAATAATTGCCACCCTGGTTAGTAATCTTAATGCAGTCTTTATACAAGACCAGTTAAATATATAAGTATCTTGGACGAAATAAAAACAGCAGAACTTCTAAAAGTCAACAGTTATCAAAAACCCTTTAGTTCAAAAGTTGTGCCAGCCTTTTATGGGACATAACATCAAGACTGAACTCAATTTCTAGCCAAGTGTTGATGGGTTACATGCCTTGAAATGCTGCAATTTGGAAATTGCTTAACTTTGTTTGTGTTGTTAAAAAAACCCCCTTTTTTGTTGTACTTGATTAATATGTAATAATATTTATTGCTATGTTCTTTAATCAAAAGTAATAAATTCCTGACAATAATTTATGGACACCTCATATTATTTAGTACTATAATATCAAATTATTTCAAGATATGCCTTTAGGGCAAATGTCTCAGGAACTTTTTCAGAAATTCTCTGCTAATTATATTTTTTGAAGTCATGCTCTATTTTCATTATCTTCTAGAGAAATAATTCAGATATTCATATAAATATTTTCAGGGATCTCAAACCTGACAATATGTTGATATCTGCTACTGGACATATAAAACTTACTGACTTTGGACTTTCAAAGATCACTGTAAATAAAGGTAAGTAACTATTTGAAAAATTCTCACAAATTGTAACATATATAATAAGAGTTTTCTTAAATAACCTGCAATATTGTTCCAGATTTGATCATTTAATCCTATTTTTGAAGACAGTTTTTTATTTAAGCTGAATGCTCCTTATTCATATGTTCTTCTACAGTATTAATTTAAATTGAAAAGTCCACTATTTCTAGCCCATCTATTTTTAATAATTTCCCCCTGTCATATTTTACAGAGGCAAGAGGTATGATTGAAATTTAGAAATAGCCATAAAAGAAATACAGTAGGGGAGCAGCAGGTAGTATAGGCCACCTAGTGTTTCTAGGGTCTACTGGTCGATAGCAACCCATTTTTTTTTTGCCTACAGTGCAGCCATAGCATTAGTCTGCTGTGTGCAGATACTGGTTGGCATAACTACTCTGTTTCATTCCTCAGGAAATTTTCTTTGAGTCCCTATAGGGGGTTGCTTCATATAATTTTTGACAACCCCCTGCACTTTTACGAGTAAGAATAAAATTATTAAACTATAGTTATTATTTAACTTGCTTTATTTAGATTGTGGCATAAAAGTTTCTTCTTGCTGTCTTTAACCGACTTTACATGTCATTATGTTTTTCTTTTTAACGTCAGTCAGGTAGTATGGGCCATGCGAGTAAAACCTATTTTTTTATGAAAAAAAAATGCCTAAGTTCAAGAAGCTGAGGGTGGAGGAGAGTGATTTATGGATGCATGAAACTTGCATTTGCAAGGGGGGAGGGCGTGGTGGCCTAGTGTCAAGGTAACAGGCTTTAGGCCGGAGGATTTCAGGCTCGAAATTTGATCCCACCAAAACTCCACCATGTATGGGGCTTGTGGCATGTCAAATCATATGCAGTGACCAAACGCCCTCCAGTTGATGCATCACAGATGTTTGGAGAGGGGGGGGGGGGGCCAGCTCAAGTGATGTCCTCGCCATCTGACCACGATTCAAAATTATAAGTTGCGTCCCAAAATAACCCTTGTGTTGCTTCAAAATGTGATGTTATCAGGGTTGTCGATTTTTTTTATTTTTTTCAAAAAAATCGATTTATTTGATTTAAATCGGATTTTTTTGATTTAAATCAAGATTTTTTTTATTTTAATGATTTTTTTAAAACTATATATATATATATTTAACATTTGTATAATAGACAATGAGTGTTACAGTCATAGAATTATATATATATATATAACAACATACCAGTCATTAAGCTGTACTTTCTTTTAAAAAAACAAATTAAAAAAATTTAATTCAAAAATGTAACAACTATTTAAAAAATATTTGTGAACTAAAATATAACAATAATATACTTTTGAAATATAAGACAATTTTATTAAGGAAAAAAGGAACAATATTATAAAAAATGTCATTTCTTGACTACAGATATATTATTGTATGTTAGAATATTATGGAATTTTACACTCAGCTGTTAATTTGTTTCATTATAAACACAAGTTTTGAAGCTTTCTTTACTCCTAATCTGTTTGATTCAAAACATTAAATAAAAAATTTCTACATAAAATTTTTAAATTCAGGCTTCAAGGTGCATTGAGTCACCATCAGGACTACCTGTGCGCCAAATTTCATGACTGTAAGTGTGATAGATTCGTCTGGACATTGCGCACACGCTCACAAACATTGCCTTTCATAAGTATAGATCATAGTTTAAATTGCATTATGTAGATGTTTGTATATCTTTTGGAGCATTTATATGCATTACTTAATTACCTTACATTTGAACATTATTGCAATATAAAAACTTTGTTGTCCCCAACACTATCTAGATTTCTCTGATATTAAAATGAAACTCACTGCATTTTACTATGTTCTTTCTTTTCGAGCATGATCCTTTCACAATATTTATTTTATTTTATAAAAGAAGGAGTATCTCATACTTTACATTTTATTGTGTTGCTCATTAGAGATTTATTTAACCCTTGGCTGCGAAGCTTCTCAACCGTTAAATTCAACTATAAATGAAAAATAATAGGTTTAGGATAGGGCTAACAGTAGTCCTTTTAGAATGTACATAGCAGTCTTATGAAATTTTGTTTCAGAATAGGAATTATTAGAGATAAAGTTTGGGAAAATTCCTTGACTCGGAGATAAGAAATTTTTCAGCTCTGGACGTTTAACAATTTTAGCAAAGTAACTCGAAAATTTTGCTCCAATATTCTTGAAGTTTTAATTTATAATTTTTTGTAAGATTCAACAATAATTTTCGAGTGTATCAAGGTGGCTGTATCTAAGGGGGTTCTCATGAGGGAGTGACGCGAAAGGGGGACGACCCCTCACAGAATGAAGCAAGTTTTTTTAAAAAACTTTTTTTTGTAGATTCTATGTCTAGACAATAAACTAAACCCATTCATGATGCTTTCTCATCATATTTCAAAAAAATTATTGTTTTGCTCCGAAAAGCATTAAAATCTAATTTGCTTCCGTTCTCAAAAATAAAGATATGGAAAGTACTTTAGTTACATCAAGTCAATGAAATATTTTTTTTTAATGTTCTATATATTCTTTCTTTAAATATATATTTAAAAATATTTTAAAATCACTATTTAAAGATACATGAACAATTTTATTTCATTAAAGCATATTAACTTGATATTTAAAATAAAGTGATTTAAATCAGTGATCTTTTTTAAAAAAATCAGTTGATTTAAATCATTGATTTTAATCAACTGATTTAAATCACCACAACCCTGGATGTTATTGTAACTAAACTAATTTCAACTGCAAGTGTTTTGGAAAATTGTCTGAAAGGGCTGCATCCGACCATTACGGTGTTCTTAGAAGTACACTGCAAATAAGAAAAATTAATTAAATAACAAGATTAAATAACTAATAAGATAACAATGGAAATGTAAGAAAATTTCTTTCTATTATTGTAATTTGGCTACAGAATCGAAATATATCCATTTGTAGGCAAAAATATTATTCATTTTTATTTCAAACCTTGTGTTTTTTAGTGTGGCCCATGCTACTGGACATATTTGAATTTTTGTAAATTATCGAATTAAAAATTAGTTGTCATATGTAATTTGCATAGCTTAGATAAATTTGTTTAATATAATCAACATGAAGAAAAGGGTTACACAAAGAAATGTTTTGAACAGTTATAGCTCATTCTATATAAATTTTATGTTAAAATTTTCCTTAATAGCCTATACTGCCCACTGTTCCGCTATACAAAATTTCATTGCTTTCAATCTTGTAAGCATGCATTTTTCTAGAATTTCTAGGGTGTAATAATCTTTCAAAAGATAAATATTATGAAGTTTTATTTTATATATTAATTATTTGCTTTGTTTTTAAAAAATTTAGCTACAACATTAAAAAGCTGTGGATGCATGATCATTTTAAATAAATTGTTCTTCGTTACTTTTATGTGAAGCTCCATGTTAATTCATATGCTATAATTTAAATAATAAATACATCTTTTATTTAAAAAATAACAAATCGAAGGTTTTAGTTGTGATTAAATAATCTATTTTTCTGATTTGATTATCGATCTATAAAATTTAATTTTGCTCAGAATTCTTTTTATTTTTTCCCCCCTCAATTCAAAGAAATCAGTTCTCAAAAAGCTCTTTTCTTTTCTTCATGTTTATTTGGAATGTATTCTTACAATGAAAGCCAAACATTCCGAGATAAAAATGAAAACCTTTTTGCTTTAAAGATATTTTCTATTTAACTAACATTTTAACTTCATTTTTAATACTTTAAAAGCTTAAGGTATTTAAAAGATAATAATGTCATATTAATCTATAAGGAGTACATTGCTGTTTATGTATACCTATGAAAAAATGACAGGCTATATCTAAAATGATAGGTTTTAATTCTATACTACCCACTCTCGCTGCCCCCCGGGTGAGTACGTGGTCAGCACCCACTTTGCTCAGCACTGCCCCTTGCTGCTTCGAGGGTCTTAGCCACTACTTTTTCAGTTTTAAATACTGCATGAAAATCATTGGAACAGACCATAATATCATAGTAGATTTCATATTCTTTGTAGACAACAGATTCCTTTAAAATTGTAAAATCTTTCAATAAATCCCATGTAGTTGTAATGTTTTGTAACTTTCTCTCAAATTTCGGAATGAAAGTCTTCAGATCCATAAATACAGAATATCTCCCTAAATAAACAGTTTCCATCACCTACAATAGGTATTTTACAATATTTTTGATACACCATTTTGATGGAACTGTTGGGATTATTGATGAAGACAAAAAGTCATCGCAAAATTAAAATGTTTATTCCAGAAACAACTTCAGTCTCTCATTTAACAACACTACATTCCGTAAAAGTTTAACAACAACTAATTTTCTTGTTGCCATTCAAATAAAAATAAATTTAGAAAGGAAACAAAATTGTTTGCTATTGATTTTAAATTAAATATTAACTAAAACAAAGATAATAATGTTTATACATATGTCTTAACAAAATTGTCTGCTATTAAAACTAAATTATAGAGATGTCTTAACAAAATCATCTGCTATTAATTGGAATGAATTAAATTGGAATGAAATGCAACAGAACTGCATTCAAATGAAAAATACTATTTTAAACTTACAAAATTAAAGTAGAACATTCTGATTCATTAGTTATTTTAAAGAAGTGACATAATAAATGGGTGAATTCAGTCCAGTTTTTGATACTCAGGAACACTGTACTATTTTGAAAATAAATCTGTTATTTCCATTAATATATTCCGTTTATTTTGCAATATCTCTTGAAAATTAACGGTGCTGGGTGGCAGGCGACCCTTGACATATCTAGACGTCATAAGCTTTCATATGAAATAAAAATTGTAGAAATCCGTCGGGTGGTTGTGACTGTTGAATTGCCTAAAGGTCTTTCCCCAAAGAGAATGTATGGTGGAGAAATTTTTTTTCGATTTCGTTCGAAAATGGGGGTGGATGGGGGCAGGTGATCCTTGATGACATATCTAGACGTCATAAGCTTTCATATGAAATAAAAGTTGTTGAAATCTGTTGGATAGTTGTGGCTGGCGAACTGTCTAAAGGTTTTTTTCCCCATAGAGAATGTATGGTGGAGAAAAGTTTTTTTGATTTCGTTCAAAAGGGGGGTGGGGGGCATTCAATCCTTGATGACATATCTAGACGTCATAAGCGTTCATTTATATATTTATAATAATTTGGTAAAACCTTCAGGCAGTTCGCCAGCCCCAACCACTCGAAGGATTTCGATAATTTTTATTTCATATGAAAGCTTATGGCGTCTAGATATGTCATTAAGGGTCATCTGCCGCCCAGCGCCCTTAATTTTCGAGAGATATTGCAAAATATATTATTAACGGAAGTAACGGAAATTTATTTGCAAAATAGTATTGTGTTCCTGAGCCTCAAAAACTGGACAGATTTTTCCAATTTATTACGTCACTTCTTTCAAATAACTAACGAATTGAAATGTTCCACTTTATTTTGGTAATAGTATTTTTCATTTGTATGCAGTTCTGTTGCATTTCATTCCAATTTAATTTAGCTTTAATAGCAGACGATTTTGTTAAGATATATCTATAAATATTATCTTTGTTTTAGTTAATATTTAATTTAAAATCAATAGCAAACTATTTTGTTTCCTTTCTAAATTTATTTTTATTAGATTGGCAACAAGAAAATTAATTGTTGTTAAAAAAAATCCCTTTTTGGCAAGCTTGAAGGCAAAGGTAGATTCCTTTACGTTAATGTTACAAAAGTCATGAAATATTACATATTGATCAATACAGACATAGCCTATGACTTTATTGTTTCTACGCATTGCAATATTTACGCTGTGATTCTGTTTTTATGTCATTTAATTTTTTGCTATATCAAGGTTTTATCATTCCATTTTTCATTCTAAAAATTTATGATAGATTTATCGGTCAGTACGTTGATCAATTTTTTTATATCTCAATACATAATCATTCAACAGGTAGGAGTCATAAAGAAATAAACATCTCAGCAGTGCAAATATCTCCTAGATAACATTAAGCCAGCCTATCTGAAACAGTAACAAAAAATTGACTCTTACACGAATTAAGAAATACTCTAGATTTAAAAATTAATTTATTTAATCTTGGTTACAATATAATTAATTGTGCAAACATTACTTTGTCATACGGTAAAATCACCTGACATGAAACACTTATACACTACTAGCATGGGCTCATTTAGAGAACTCCCTGGTTACATTGATAATAGTCACTAAATTCTTAACATATAAGAGAATAAAAATTATTAAACATTGTGAATGGCAAATTTAATACATGTGTTTAAAGCATAGGATATGAATGCATCCAATTGGAACAGTAAATTTAAATCTCCATTGACGATTAAAACCAAATACTCAGGCAGAAAATTCCAAAACAATTTTAAAGTTAAGGAGATATTTTTCAATATCAAAAAAGATAAAGAGAATTCTTATTTAAATATCTATCGTTTTTGGCTATTATATATTGATTTATCCTGGTTCCGCCATGTTTAGTTAAATATCAAATTAAAGTAATCTGTCAAATTAACTAATTATAAAAACTATTAAAATTAAGTGTTTGATTAATTAAAATAAACTATTTACTTAATTAAAATTAAATAATTGTGACAAAATCTTCAATAAAACGTTTTTTATGGCTCATACTATATGCCAGCAATCTTAATCTAATAATTATCTTAATTTAAATAAAAGTCATTACGACTATGCATGTATGTTCCACATCTCCTCCTAAACCACTGGACTAATTTCAACCAAACTTTGCAAACTTTTTATTTAAGAAACGAGAAAGGTCACCTTCAACTTTTCAAAGACTAAAATTTGCTTAAAATTTCACTTAATTAAAAATTAAGCAAGGCGTTTTTCCGCGACATCTTTCATTTCCATAAATTTGTTTCTGTTATTTAATATTTTTTCAAAATTAATTTTAAACTGAATTCGTAACAATATTCTTGTTGAAGAACAAGAATAATACGAAGAACTGTTTCCAGAAGGAAGAATGCTAAAAGAAAATTTTAAAAGTAGACGATTAAAAATTTATATTGGGACCAAATATTGATTTATTTTCATGCTGTAAATTAATAAATAATTAACTAGTTAATTTAATTGCTTCAAAATATTCATTAAAACCTTGCTTTTACTTTAGTAAATGTTAACAAAATTTGAAGTACCTATATAACAAATAATAACATGAAGAAAACGGATGTTTTTAAAAATTGTCTGGTTCAATTGATATTCTCATTTTAATTAAAAGCGTTTTAGATCAGAAAAGGAATTTGTGTATTATAATATTTATACAATAGTAATTTTTACATTAAAAATGTTAAGCATGAAAACATTTTAATCTGGAGCAAAGCCAGGTATATCAACTTGTTTACCGTATAAAAAGTGGAAGTGAATGCTACTGATGGGAACTCATAACTTCTAAGTAAATCTTGCTGTCAAAAAACTTTCAATATAAAAGTAGTTTGTTACGTTTAGGTAATAGTTCCCCTAATTGAAATTTTCTTTCTATCTTCAATCGCAACGGAGCTATGGGGAAATGATAAGTTAGGGAGGGGATTGAAAATGGCTTTTTAGCTCATAACTTCTAAGAAATTGTGGCTATCATAAAAGTTTCAGTACAAAAGGTGTTTGTTGTGATAAGGCGATAATTCGCCTAATTTGAATTTTCTTCCTATCTTCAACTGTAAGGGAATTATGGGAAAATGAATTTTTCAGTCCCCCACTATTTCCATCCCCTTTGAGCTGGATAGCCCATCTACGATTTCGGCCAAGATTTTCACCATTCTTACAACATGTCCCTCACCGGTTAAAATTTAATCAAAATTACTCTACTTATCATGTTCACAAGATAACATAGGCAAAGCGTTATATACTTCTCCACTACTAATAATAAGGAATAGAACATTTTGCCCTCTACTTTCAGAAGGATTAGAGTTGCAAGAATAAAAGCGGGTAGAAGAGAATGCAAATGACGAGAGCTTTCCAACTAGGGGTAACATGCTTAAGTTGAAAGATACTTTAAGTTGGGGAGGAGGGAAAATCGCATTTCAACTCATAACTTCTAAGCATTTGCAGCTATGGAAAAAATTTAAACGCAAAAATTGTTCTTTATGATAAGGCAATAATTCGCCTAATTTGAATTTTCTTTCTATTTTCAATTGTAAAAGAGTTATGGCAAAATGTGTGGAGGTATAAGGAAAAGAACATTTCACCCTCTATTTTCATAAGTATTAAAGCTGCAAGAATGAAAACGGATGGATGAGATTGCAAATGACGAGAGCTTTCCAACAAGGGGTAACCTGCATAGGTTGAAAGACAATTAAGTTAGGGGGAGGGGAGGGGAAATGAAGAAAAATTACTTTTCGGCTCATAACTTCTAAGCATTTGCAGCTATGGAAAAAATTTATATGCAAAAATTGTTCTTTATAAGACGGTAATTCGCCTAATTTGAATTTTCCTTCTATTTTCAATTGTAAAGGAATTATAGGAAAATGAAAATTTCCAACCCCCACCATTTCCACCCCCTTTGAGCTGTATAGCCGAACCAGCTACGAACTCGACCGAGATTTTCACTATCCTTACAACATATCCCAAGCTGGTCAAAATGAATTCAAAATTACTCCATTTACTGTGTTCACAAGGTAACATAGGAAAAAGCGTTATATATATATATATAAACTTTTTAACGAAGGGTGGTTTCTAGGGGTCATGATCGGTGAAGATCTGCAGAAATTTTCTGAAAGTCGTGTCAATAGGTAGCAATAGGTATCATTGCAATAGGTAGACTTCCTATAAGGAATCTACCTAAAAACTTACAGAATGCAGCGTTGTTTAATGAGACAATGAAGTTTTTTCTGCAATAAACATTTTAATTTTGCAATGACTTTCTGTTTTCATCAATAATCCCAACAGTTCCATCAAAATGGTGTGTCAAAAATATTGCAAAATACCTATTGTAGGTGATGGAAACTGTTTATTTAGGGTGGTATCATTCTTTATTTATGGATCTGAAGACTTTCATGCCGAAATTGATGAGAAAATTATACAAAACATTACAACTAGATGGGGTTTATTGAAAGATTTTACAATTTTAAAGGAATCTGTTTTCTACAAACGAATATGAAATCTACTGTGGTTTTGTGGTCTGTTTCTCTGATCTTCATGCATTATTTAAAAGTGAAAAAAGTAGTGGCTGAGAGCCTCAAAGCAGTGAGGGGCAGGGGCAGTGCTGAGCAAAGTGGGTGCTGGCCGTGAACCTGCCCAGAGAGCAGCTGGTATGAAATAAAAATTGTTGAAATCTGTCGGGTGGAAGTTGCTGACAAACTGTCTAAATGTTTTCCCCCATAGAGAATGTATGGTGGAGAAATGTTTTTTGATTTCGTTCCAAAAGGGGTGGGGGCAGACGGCCCTTGATGGCATATCTAGACGTCATAAGCTTTCATATGAAATAAAACTTTTTGAAATCCATTGAGTGTTTGGGGCTGGTGAACTGTCTGAAAGTTTTGCCAAATTATTTCAAATATATAGTAGATTAGGTTTTTTATTTCTATAAAACATACTTTAAAAATTGCAGATCAAATTCTAAGGCATTAATTTTAACAAAATTAAAATGTGTTCAAATATAGACATTGTCTCCCATTTAAGCATAATTATTATCACTGTTTTGTCATTTATCTTACTGCTTTGTCAAGTGATGAATTCCTGAAAATTCCTTGTCTTATGTTACACAGTTCTTGCATGTGATGACTTTAAATCGTTTGAGTATATGGAGATAAAATGAATTATTCTAATTCATATTTTAAATGAATAATTCTAATTCATTTCTTCATAATTTAGCAATGTTTCAACAAATAACTCACTCTGTTTTACTAACAAATAACATTTTTTTTTAAACATGAAATCAACATATGCATGGACAAACACATCTTGAACCAGAACACAGATGAAAAACTGTTGACAGAACACATTAACAGAATGATTAACAATTTACATTACGAACATATGTGATGACCTTAAATAGTTTGAGTTCATGGAGAAAACATGAATTACTGTTCAGCAACGGATTCTGAGACTACCACTTTTAGACGATTTTACACCGGAAAGGGGTGTCAGGCAATGAGTCATATGAGTGCATTTCCGGAGTTCTTTGTTAGATCACGCTCGGTAAAAGGTAAACATCACCTTGACATTCTTCACTTTCCCCCTATTTTGATGAAAATAACCCTGCCTGGTGCATGCGCAAAAGTGCAGAGGTTTCCGAATCCGTTGCTATACTGTACTATCTTTGTGGATGTTTTATTACTGATTCAGACATGTAAATCATATAAAAGGAAATTCTAGATATTTCAAAAGCTCTAGAAGAAACTTTATTGGTATTTTTTTAAATGTATAATACATAACGTATGCAAGGGTAATTTGGTAATATAAGGGCTCCGATATTACATTATAAGGTCTCTGATGTTATATTATAAGGGCTCTTGACCATTTCAGTCTTAGTTTAAACATTTACCAGAAGAGGGCACAATTGCATTTAAAAGAAAGATAAAAAGATGTTATTCTAGCACTCAAAGCTAGATTAGTACAATAACATTTCCTGTGGAATAGGAAACCTGCATTTACTTGCCTTCAAGACTGGTTGCTGGTAAATTTATAGTGTTATGAAGCTGTAAAGTAGTTTCCCTGACATGCTAACCTTGGTGACCATTTTGGCAACTTGGTGACAAACTTGGCGTCAAAAGAAAGTTTCTAGAAAAGTCCTGAATTGTGGTCCTATCTCTATTGGGAGCCAGAAATATTAAGAACCTTCTACAGATTACATCACTTCCTTTGTATTGACGTCACTTCCTGTTGAAAAGGTATAAAAGCAAGCTCTCTCTTATCTGCAGGAACTCTAGTCTCTCAATCAACAATAAAGTGCTAATTTACTTAGCATACCTCGGCCCCATCTTAACTTACGCAAGTCCTGTTTGGGCTTGCACTAGTAAAAACAATTTAAAGAGTTTACAGGTTCTTCAAAATAAAACCCTTCGCATGATCAGTAACTCCAGACTGTATTTCAGAAATACCGAAATCAGAACATCTCTAAACACCCTACACTCACCCAATTCATTCGTAAAGTTTCTGAAAAATACTACAGTACAACCTCGAAAATCTAGACTGCTCGGGGGATTGGAAGGTCCGGATTTCGGAAATTTCTGGATTTTAGATATCTTGCTTAAACTAATAGAGAGGCCAAAGTTCTGATGTCACCGTGTAGGTAAATTACGTCACAATTATGCGCGCATGTGCAGATGTCTTCAGAACAGACCCGGGAGTTGCAAGACAAAAGCAAATGGTTACCTTTGTAACGTCTCTGACATTTACACATGCACAACCAATCGAGACGTATGCTGATCTACACGTTGACATCAATTCCAACAACTCCATATAAAAACATGTTTTAAACAATAAAAACATAAAGAGACATTAAAAAATGATACAAAGACAAAAAAAAGTAGTAGTTTAAAATGAATAGAATGACCGGAATTTCCGCATTTTGCCTCAAGTGTTTTAGTTTAAAATTTATTTAGTCAATTTTTTTCTCGTCACAAGTTGAAAAAAATCGTCTGGTTTTTGGAGGTTTCCGGATTTTAGAAGTCTGGATTTTTGAGGTCAGACCGTACTATGATCTTCATAAAATTCAAAATCCAACTATTGACAATCTTCCAACTTACGAACCCACTGATCCAATTTTTAGAAAACGTCCGTGATACTCATTAACGCTTTAATGCATCCTCAATAACTATATTTTTATTTTCAATCATTACTTATTTTCTTTTCTCTTTTATTAATTAATTTTAATTTAAAAAGTCTTGGTATTGCAATTCTCCTTCCTGAGCAATTCTTCAAGTTCACTCCCACTTGCTCCAGAAGCTCTCTGATTGGCCAAGAGAAACATCAGCCTCCAACTACATAAGTGGTTGCTCCTCCCACCCCTTGCCAGACCAGACTTGACTATTGTCAAGGAAGTATCTACTTTCCCTCACTGCTTCCTTCAAACAAGTGAACTTTCATCTCCGCCAAGCTATCTATTTCTTTCAAGACATGCAGGTGCTGGTGGCCAGTCAAACTACTTGAGAGTTCATTTGGACTTTATCAGTTCACCAGCTTCTCTGCTGATCAAACATTTTGAGTGCTATTGAAAGTACTGTGACTGAGATTTATTGGTGATCTCTGCTGTGAATTTATACAAGTGCTGTTCAGTTTTGTTGCCTGTACTGCATTGGTGTTTTTGCTAAAATTTTCGTGGAATAAAGCTTCAGCAATTTTTTTTTATTATCCTGCTTTTGGGACTACATTCACGTAGACTCACCAGACGATTTTTGTAACAATATTATTTTGGCATAGTTTAAGGAAATGTAATGCACTGTTGAATCTGTTAGGATTTTTACTCTTCAATAATATGTAATGAATTTTGTCAAAATATTTATGGTTCGGACATGAATTGCAAGAGATTTCACAAAACCATCTGTAGAGAAATAAGACCACTAGTAGCTATACCACCTGAATGCTGTTATCCTTTAAAAAATCATGAACTTTTTTGTTTCAACCCTTATTCTGTATTCATTATGTTTCTTAATATTCATGCCTACAAAATGGCAGAGGAGTAGAGTGTACTCAAGACAGGTCAATATGAACTTGGTTATGACTGCAATTAGAGACAGTTTCATCCTTTTGCTGCCAGCCAAAAATATGACATCCCAAGACATACATTATGTATCTGCCAGCTGAAAAAAAAGCTGTCAAATCTGAACTAGGCAGGAAAATGTGTCTTAAATGCACAACAAGAATTTGAATTGATTGAAAGAATTTTTCGACTTGCTGATGTCGTATATTCTATGACATCAGCCATTATCAAGATAAACATTTGAGATATTGTAAAGAGAATAGCATCAAAAATATCTTTGGCAACAACACTTCTGGCATATATTGGCTGAAAAGATGGTCGGAAGTAGATAAAAAGGAGAGCCAGAGGGTTAATTCCTGGGCTGTCAATCAAATTAAATAACGTTATTATGAGCTATGATTTTACAAAATTGAAAGAAATCTTTTTAGGGTAAGGCCACACTATATAAAAAAGTAGATTGTATTGGCAGAGAGCTGGTTATATTAAGTTTGAGAAATGAAGGATGTTTTGGATATGTGCGTGCATTCGGTTTGTGCTCAATATATTCACAAATCATGTTTCATTTTCATGAAGCCACACAAAACCATTTTTATACACCCAGATTGACTTTTGTACAACCACGAGGATTTACTTGAATTCGCTAAGAATTCAGGCTGTGGCTCTAAATTTTAGACCGTTAGAATTTTTGTCAACATTTTGAAATATTTTTATTTTTTAGAAATTTTTATTTTCATTGAAATTAGTTCAAATAGAAATGAATAAGTTCTGTTCATAAAAACGATGAAGTTGTTTCTTTGTATCAATGCTTTTTTTTGCTTAAGTGAAGTAAAACTCGGTAGAAATGGATTTATTCAGAAAAATAGGAAATTGCCCGAATTACCTTCACTAACAATATTGCGTTCAAAAATGGCATTTCACAAAATTTTAAATTTGAAAGTAAAAACTGGAAGTGAAAAACATTCTTTTAAAAACTTGGAGGATAGGTAACACTTAATAACCTCCAATTTTTCATATTTTAACTTGTCCATAAACATCACAATTTTAGTTTCAAGTAAGAGTAGCCATATTATCCTCAAGTACTTTATTTTAAATTTGAAAATATATGTTTTGACAGAAAAATTATATTGTTGTTTATAAAATGTTAATGTAATATTATTTTCAGCTATAAAAATAATTGACCTTCTTGGATCTCCTAATAATTGCAGTGGGCCAAACGAGGGTCTTCCAAATCGAACTCCAGGACAGCTGCTATCCCTGACATCTGCTTTTGGATTTGTATTTTTCTTTATTTGTTGCATTTTTTAAAAATTTAAATATAGAGAATTTTGTCGTAAGGAATTTAGTGTTGCCTTTTATGGATTGCATTGAGTTAAAATAAAAGGACATGTGAAGACACAAATTATATGATTTTTATAAATATTTGCATAATGAAGTTGCATATTGTATTATAATTTTTTTTTCTTCTGAAGCCATTAAAAATGAACAAGGTTAGATTTGATTTAAAAAAGTTTTAACACATGATATAGACTTTTACAAATGCATCATAATCGTAACAATAAGATTATTCAGGTACATTCATGTATAAGAAAACACAATTACTTTAGTATTGACAATAATCAACAAAATTGACTACTAATAACCAGCCTCTCAAAACTGGCATTTCTATTCTAAGATTTTTCATTAGTTATTGGATTTTGGTTTCAGAGGGGCAATGTTTTTATTTATTTTAAAAAAATAAAGACAGAGAATTTCTTCATTTCTTTTGTATTCTCTTGTTTTGAAATATGCATTTACCTGGTTTTTTTAAATTCAAAATTTGTTGAACTTGAATAGTAACAAAACCCCCCCGGGGGGGGGAAAGCATGCTTACTGCAGTTATAGATCTCTAAATCTTTAAAAAAAATTTTCTTTTACTATTTCGGAAAATAGTATTTTTAAATCACTTTTTCTTTCAGTCTTCAAGAAAAAGCAGTTTACATGAAGCAAGTACTGCTAGTCCATCTTTTCCAGAGGGAACTTCTGTGGAACGAAGATCTTGTATGTCTGACTCGCGGTTTAGTGTAGACCGTCATAGTTCAGATTTTAGTTCAGTTCTGTCGCCTTTGGCTTTGAATTTTGAGACACCAGACAAATTACTGGAGATAAAAGAAGATGCATGTGCTGGTAAATCATAATTTATATTGGAAACCAGTTTTCTGGGTGTTTAAAACATGAATATTTATTTTCAGTTTTTATAGAAACTTATTTATTTTCATATGATGAATCCAAAAATGTTAAAAGCATTGACATTCATTAAAAAATTGTAGGATATACAGGGTGCTCTGCAAAAAAAATATACACATTTTGATCTACTCTTACATCAGAAATTGAAATCAGAAACATACATCAAAGCTTCATATTTTAAATTAGTTAACAGGAATGTAGAATTCTGTAAATTTTTGGAAGTGGTTCAAATATTGGCTATTATTGTCCTGTCACTGTCCAATGAAATTAAAAGCATTATTAGCATTTCAATTAGTATCTGCTTGCATTCTCTTTCAATGGCTGCTCTCAGCTCATGGATTGATTGATTGAAGGGGTTTTATGGGATTTTCAGCTGCAAAGGGTATTATCCCCTATTCATTCCAAAGTTCTTTCAATCCACTGGAAAAAAGAAAGGAAAATTGCCATAAAAAGATGGACTAAACTATTGCCGATCTGATACGGTTAAGAAAAAAAGAAAATGGCACCCTACTATAGCAGAGCCTCAATCTTTTTCAGTTCATAGATTGTAGCTTGTTGATTGTTATATTTCCAGTTTCCTTTCTTAGAGTGAGATCCAGTGAGACAAAACTCGGAGCTTCTAATTTGCTATAATTATATTTTCAACAAAATTGCACCAAGATTCATCAATTAATTCAAAACTCAAATGAATTAATAAATTAATTCTGATAGTTATTAATGTTTTGATTAATTTTAGTTTTGAAACTTAAATGTATTTTATATTAATTATTTATATGTGTTATTCAAAGTTTGTATGCACTTTTGGGGACACTTGACTTCATTGTGTGTATGTGTTGAAGTTTGTAATTTTGTTGAAGTTATTTACATGTAGCATTTCGTTGCTTAAGAAGCAACACCGCTTATCTCAATTTTTTTAAATTTCAAAGAGGGAGGAAAAAACCGATTTTTTCGCAACCGATAACAATTATTTCTGAATTTTTTGCACATCTGGTAGGAGCATGAGACCATATGTTCCTAATCAGATGTGAAAAAAATCCAGAAATATTTGTTATAGTGAAAAATTGTTTTATCTCCCTCTTTGAAATTTCAAAAAATTGAGATAGATGGTGTTGCTTGTTAAGCAGCTATTTATTCTATTAAATTAATGGGGTGGGGAATCCCATTTTTTAATCAAAGTATAAAATAATTTTGAAAATTTTTCATTGAAGATAGTTGACATTTAAAGATAAGGATAAAATTATTTGAAATTATATTTATTGTAGAGTAGTTTTGTGTATAAAATGGAGTTTAAGTCAAAGCAAATAAAAAACTTTATTTTTTAATACAGATTGACAGTGAGGTGTATTTTTTTTTTATGTTTCTCTGCAGAATCGCCCACAAGATCAAAATTAGGAAGACACAATTCTTTTAGCTCCAATTCTAGCAGCAGTTCAACCTTTACACCCTACTGCCCCAAGAAAAAGAGGAAAATTCTTTCCTCCCGTTCTACAAAGAACTTGCGTGAAATTCGTTTATCTGGATCATTAACCACTGCTTTAGAAATGAAACCTGAGGCTAGTGAAAATGACACAAGTCACAGTGAAACATTTAACTGTGATTCCAATACATCAAAACCTAAACATAAAAGGAAACATTCATCGAGTTCAGATGATGAAAATTTGCCTAGAAATAGGACTGGACTATCAGCTGTATTATCTGACTTGCGATTCACAGATCATGAAATTGCCAGAGAAATAATTTCAAGTGAAGCCAAAGTGTGCACTAAAGACAATGTTTTCTTCTCTCGAAACATAAAGAAATGCCGTTTCTCACTGGAAAGTCCTAGGCATAAAGTGGAATATGAAAATTTTCATTCTTTTTCTGAATCCAAGTGTCCAAGAAGTTTCCAGTCACCTTTACCGGAAGCTAACCAAGCTAAAAAATCTGTAAATTTTTGTTTTAAAAGTGATACCTCAACTGAACAATTAGGTGACAGTTTCAGTCACAAGGGAAGTGAACAAAGTCTTTCACTCTCTGACCAAAATTCAGTTTTCTCGACTCCTGGGGACAAAAGAACATTCAGTTCAAAGCTTGTTGTAAGTATTTTGTTTTTATCTGCACTTATGCATATGCATCTACACTGGTTTCTGTGTGCTGACTTTCTTAGAATCTTGATATTGCCTGCTATTATTAGAAATGGTGGTCAGCTACTGGTGGTTAGCATCACTAGTCAAGGCAGACCATTCAGTTTCTTATATTTCCAAATAACTGTTGTATCCAGCATTGCATGGGATGAAAATATTATAATCTCTAACATTGGTGCATGTTTGCTTTAACCTGTATTGATCAAATTTTTGTTATTTAGGGTAAAAAGAAAAGTTGCATGGGTCCATCTAGTGCTCATCTCAATGTTTTTTCTATGGAAACATAGCTTTTTATTCATAAAAAATTAGCTATTTAATTAATTGTCATGAAGCCTTCATTAAACTTCCGTTATGCTTCAGTAGTTGTGAGCAAAATTTGAAGTACTTATAGCATAACAAAGGTTAGTTATTACACATCAAATCAGATGTTGATAGCTACGTGGTGTAAATAAAATGGTCATAAATAAAATGGTTATATGTAAGAAACAGCGAAGTGATTCATCCACAGTTTTCCGCTTTTTTTGGATTTCTTATCTTTTTCCGCTTTTTTAACACATTTTTTCTACAATTTATCACATGGTATGAATTTTCTCCCACCAGTTCTCCCTTGCTTGCTGCACGTCCCTCCCCACCCGACCTCCTCCAGACTTTATTTTGCTTTCTTTTCGCAGGATAAAACCTATTGACCTTTGTAGGTTACTCCGGTAGACTGTTCCGCTCTTTTAGTTCAGCTTCACTATTTGATTAACCAATAAGATTGCAAATCTGTTCCCTGAGATCTCTTCTCTTCCAAACTTTGGCGAGTTAACTATTTTGCTCGTATTTTGTGTTTTGCACGTGTTACTTTTTGCGATCATGATTTTTTTTTCAAGCTTATTTTCTTCCTACTTTTTTTACTTACGATTATGTTGTAAGGAGAATAGCCAGCGTTCGTACGAACATTGTATCCCATTCTTTTGTTGACGTTTGGAAAATAGATAAGCTATAAATCTCTGGTGATGAAATGGCTGGAGAAACAAACTGAAGGGATATATTTGCGTGAGATTATTCGAAAATTGAATAAATGCACTGCATGCTATTGTATCATCTGCAGCAAGGAATTGGCATACGGATCCAGAGGATTTGTTGCACTTATGGACCACGTTAAATCCGCAAAGCATAAGCCATTTCTTCAGACACAGAAGGAGCACTTCGCATTACCTGGTGAGTTGTGGTTTAAACATTTTATTCGTTTTCCTAACTTCTGCTATTTATGATTTTTTAAGATCTGAAATGGGAGAATGAATGTAATTTGAATTTTGGAATTTGATATGTTAATGCATGCGGCTTGATTTGATGCTACTTTAGTGGCAGTTTTTCCAAAGTGTGAAAAAAAATGTAGGTTAAAAACATATTGATAAGAAAAAATAGCTTTTAAAAATTAATGTACCTTTTTAATGTAATAATTAAAATTTTATATATTAAATATTTAAATTTATTTATTAACTTTTAAATATTATGGGTTGATTTTAGAAATTAAAATTCTTTTGAACTGTTTGTGTACACGCTTTTATACTGTAATATTTCCTAAATAATATTTACTTCGTATAAAAATTATTATGTATTTATATTTAATTTAATATGTTAAGTATTTAAATATAAATTGATATTTATTCATATTAAGAAACAAAAATTGACTCATTTCATATTTCATTGCTAATTTTCAATTTTTATTACTTTCAGGAAGTGGTGATAAGAAGGAAAATGGTGAAACTCTATATGGATTGCTCCCAGCATATGCTGGGAGCAATCCAGTGGTCCAAGAAAACTTGCCTCAGCCTTTAACATCACTAAGTGATAGAACAGTGAACCTTGAAGCAATGTTGCTCAGGTTTCTTGCGGAAATATCTTTGTCATTTGCAGTGGCACCTGATCTTCTTGAGTTGGTGAAAGAGATGTCAAAGGATAGAAAGGCTCTTAATCGCATTACTGTGCACCGAAATGCTGCTTCATACAAGACAAGATTTGGCACTTCCAAGCAAGTAAAAGAAACCCTCTTTGAAGATTTGCAGAAAGAGTTCTTTTCATTGAATTTAGACGAAAGTACAAACAGTAGCAATCGGAAAAATACACAAAATGAAGCTGCTTGTTGTACCAATGTTACTGATGCTCAAAAGTAAACTATGAAACACCAATTTGAGTCAGGTCAATGAAAGACCTGCAAAAAAACAAAAATCCAGTAATGTGTCCGAGATATGCCGCAAAAGTCCATTGACCCTTAAAGAAATGCTTGCTAAAATTTGCTAGTGAGGTATATTTACAATAAAGTACTGGCTTCCCCCTCATATATTTTGTCATATATACATTTAAATTTGTCCTTGCTTCTTTACTTCGTAAAGTGTCTTTGGGAAAATCATATGCTATTGATTTCTTACTTTTATAAATATTTTGAAATTAATATAAAAGCCAATTGAGCTGTAGTTTTGATAATTTTTTTCTGTATATTGACTATATAATTCATACTTTTTGCTTGTTTTTCCCTTCGCACGTTTCGTGTCGCATTTTTAGATTTCCTCTTTTTTGCCTTTTGGTCAATCACATCCCTGAAGAAAGTAATAATGGCGTTTCACAGAATGGAAACACACTTAAATAAATCCATTTCCTTAAAACAATATTAATATTTTTTTATATAAAAATACTTTTGTATAAAATATTATACTAATACATTAAATCCTCATACTGTCTACAACTTTATTTTTAATTAAACTGAGATATCAGTTGCACCAAGTAATTTTTTATCTCCTTGTTTTCTCAAAAATTGGACTGTACAAGTCAGTTTTTTAAAAAACTGCTGAAAGAGAATTTTTTCCATAAGTTATTAGTAAATTTTTGATAAACAATAAAAAAATTAATTAAATATTGTGAGTGGCAGTAGAAATCAAATACATAAAATTATTTAATACATTATAGCATTTTTACTTGATAGAAATGACAACACTAAAGATAAAAGCATCTTTTCTATACATGGGATATTTACACTATATTATCAAAAGTATCTGGACACTTTCGGATTTTCACATTTTTTAGAGTTTTTTTTGGAAAGGCTCAACCAAGTGCCCTTGAACTTCGACCAAGTAAAGAATAGACTCGAACTCACCTTTTACAGTGAAGATTCAGTCGCAAGGGCATTTAGGGGACCGACTACAAATTAATGAAAAAGAAAATCTGGGCTCACCTTGTTTCACAGGAAGCTGATAATGATTTGAAAATTTCATCAATGGTTTTGCTTAATATGCACATTGCTTACATGCATTTTCGTAAAAATTTGAAGTATATTCTGGAAAGTATATTCTTTCTTAAAAAATCCCAAATTTCCCCTCTTTTTTTTGTTTATAAAAAGCAGAGTTTTCCACCAAATTATACGAAACTAACAGAAAACTGACAATATTTTTAAGAAGCATTGTGTAAAAATTTGAAATTAATACTTTGAATATTAGAGAAAATATGGGTATTTGTAGTAAGTAATTTTTTACTGTGCATGTGCGAGACATAGCATAATTTTTTCTTCATAACTTCAGAGCCAGATATGTGGGGCAACTTATATAAAACTTCCAGCTGAATACCATTAAGATTTACAAAGATATCGGCATTGCTATTTTTTGAATTTTCGAATAATTTTATAGAATTTAATAAAGATTGAATATGTTGAATATTCAGGCATACTAATAAAATTCATAACTTAAAATTGCAGTTCGACGATTACTATCCGAAGATTCAAGTTAAAAAAATATCAGTTTGTGGTAAAACCCTTAGCATTTTGTTTCTCTTGGAAAGAAGCAGAAATTCTGTTCACTGCGATGCCGATATCTTTCTAAATCTTAATGGTATTCAATTGGAAGTTTTATATAAGTTACCCTACATATCTGGCTCTGAAGTTATGAAGAAAAAATTCTGCTACGTCTCGCACATGCACAGTAAAAAATTATTTACTACAAATACTCATATTTTCTCTAATATTCAAAGTATTAATTCCAAATTTTTACACAATGCTTCTCCAACGTATTGTCACTTTTTCTGTTAGTTTTGTGTAATTTGGTGGAAAACTCTGCATTTTATAAACAAAAAACATGCAGGAAAATTTGGGATTTTTTAAGATAACCTTTATATCTTCCAGAATATACTTACTATATTTACGAAAATGCTTGTAAACAATCTGCATATTAAGTACAACCATTGATGAAAGTTTCAAATAATTATCAGCTTTCTGTGGAACAGATTTTTTTTTTCTTCATCAATTTCTGGTCAGTCCCCTAAATGCCCCCATGACTGAATTTTCACTCTAAAATGTGAGTTAGAGTCAATTCTTTACATGATCGAAATTCAAGGGTAGTTGGTTTAGCCTTTCCGGAGAAATTCTAAAAAATGTAAAAATCTGAAAGTGTCTGGATATTTTTGATCATATAGTGCAATTTATTGTCAAGAAGCCTTTACTAAGACATTCCTTATAAGTTATAGTATTTGTGAGCAAAATTTGAAGAAAAGATATTTAGTTGTTTGGGTTTCTGTACCATAATATTGAGGCGTTGCGGATACGAAGGGTGAACTCAACATTGGGTCAATTTTTTTCTTCTTTCTCCATCCGAATCTAGATCCTTCAGAGAATCTACAGGTATATTTTTCATGTTGAGTTCGCCCTTCTTTTCCTCTCTAAATACACAGAGAATGATACTAAGCTTATAGAAAGGCCCTTATGGAAAACTTTTCAAATGCGTTTTTCTGAATACCACCATATGTTGAGTTTGCCCTTCGTATCTGCAATGTCTCGATTTCCTTATGAATTTTCACTTTTATATGTAGATAAAATCACCAAATCTATGTATAAATTGGTTTCTAAAGATCAACTTTTGCATTTGAAATCTTGTATATCATACAGTAAATTCTCGATTATCCGGCATTCAAGTATCCGGAAAGCTCAACTAACCGGAAAAATTAGAAAAGGAGTTTTTCTAAAAATTTTACATCCGTGTGCCGTTCCATTAATGGAGATAATTTATTTCTAGAATGCAACGTCCGCTCCGCACGGAGGGTGTAGAAGGGGGTCAAAAGCAATATACAGTACTGTGACGTACAGACTTGTTTTATGGAGGGTCAAAAGCAGAAGTGAGAATCTCCCCCGAAAAATTAAAAGGTCCTCACCTTTCGCCGAAAAACGAGACCTAAAAACGAAATCGATAAAATCGGTGATAAAAAAAGCTCATGGGGTGTTTCTCCAGATTGGTAAGTCTATTTTCCCCCTTTATTTATTTATTCTCCGGATGCCGGCAGATGTTGATTCCGATTACGTAATATCACGTGCGGGAGAATTGGAGACGAGCATATTGCGCAATAACCTTTGCGATTTTTTAAAAGATAATTAGTTAGATAATTAATATTCAATCTGGGATTTGTTTATGATCACTTAAAAGAGTTTTATTATGCTTGCTGAGTAAAATATTTTTCAGTTTTGTCAGCTCTTTGTATATTTTTACAATCTATATATTTACGGTAAAAATTTGGCTACAGATCATACTTTTTTTTATCATCAGTGTTAAATTGAAATCTTCATAATGTAATGTAATGGAAGATACAAAAGTATTCTTAAAAATTATATTTAATGCGCATTTCAAAATGACAAAAACAAATTATTTGGGAAAAAAAGAAAGGCTACAAACTACCCCCCACCACCACCCATTTTCCCCGTCACACTCAACTATCCGGACTTTTCAGGTATCCGGAAATCGGCGTTTCCCGAGCATGCCGGTTAGTTAAGCTTTTACTGTACTACATCAGTTATGTTTAAGTGGATAAGGAATTGAGATTTAAATAATTTTTTTTAGTTTTCAGGCAGATTTAATTTTTAACTTCTATTTTTGAAAGACATCATTAATTTTTTATTAACAAATTGCCTCAAACACAAATGGAGAAAAATACAAAACTGAAAGCTGATTTATTCAATAAGAAAACTTCCCTCAGTTTACTAATTATGAAGAAAAGCTTGTAACGGAACTAAGGGGGACTTCCATTAGTAACATCATGTATAAAACATGTTTTATTATCAGATTAATCCTCTTCATTACAAAACTAAAAAATAATTAATAAATGAATGTTAATTTTTAGTGCATCTAAGTTAGATTTTGAAATATTGAATATGATTTATTGAAATAAGAGTTGACAGACATTTCATTGAAAAAAGACAGGTATTCTTTATTAATCAATATAAAAAGTTATTAAATTTTTTCATGAAGATCAATTTAAAATCTTTCACCATCATTAATATCAGCCAAAAAAATGAAATTTTGCTTCTTTTTTTGGAGAAAAAGCTTCCATAATGATGTGGATGAAGTTTCTAGATTTGCACCTAATCAAAAGAAAGGATTAATCTGTTTTTAAAAGATACAAAGTGTACAGTTGCTACTTTGTTTCTATGTTCTATAAATAAATAGCAACAATTAAAAAAGGTCTTTTTACTATCTTGTATTTACTGGTAAAAACATTTTTATTGAATATTTAAAGTTTGTATCTGTAGATTTATTGTGGTTTTTTTTTTTGACGTAGACTTGCGTCTCTCCATAGTGGCCTAATGGTGTGTCGGGAAGAAAAAAAAAATTATGATGCTTTTTTTGCGCTCAAGTTAAGCGCTTATAGCTCCGTAACCAAATAACAGAAAGTTTGTTTTAGTTTCACTTAACAGAGAAAGGGGTACATTGAAGATTGCAAAAAAGAATTTTAGAATTCGGAATTGCGGTTTAGTCACAGTCGAGTTGTAAAGTTGGTGAAAATCACGAATTTTACATAGAGTCACACTAGAATAATAGTCACTATATAGTTAATAGTCACATAGAGCTACTTTAGTTGCAGAAAGTCACAGTTGAGTAAGGTAAGTCTATGACACAATTCCAGCGGCCGTTTCGCAGAGGTAGCCTACCGTCGAATTTTTTAAACTTTTAAATTGCGATGTTGCAATAGAAGATGGTTTCATAACCATCTTTCAAACTTTAAAAAAAAAAAAATGATAGCTACATTTCATAGTATACGTATTATATGAGTAATAACTTCTCATTACTAATATAATAGCCCAGATCTGTCTTTCAGTAATGCTCTGACGTCACCAACAATAAACTCGTGCCATAGCACTGCGAGACATTAAACAGCATTATTTCATTGTTAGAGAACCCAAATATCTGTAATTTTAAATTTAAGAGAGTAATTGTCGTTCTAATTTCACATTTAATAACTCTAAAATAGTGAAATAAAATTTTCTATCGATTGATATAAAATTTATCTCACTATGATCAATAGTTCCTGAGAAATTTTAAATTATTTTAATCATATATTTCAAATTATTTTCCGTTTTTTAATAGAAATTAGTAAATTATGTCATTAGTATATCATGTGCGTGTTATAGTTTGGATGCCATGATGCATCTGATTATTTATTGCAATCATGATGATATAATTCGATAATATTTTTTGGCAACATTTGATAAGCAGAGAAATGCTTTGTTTTGATTAGAATTTCGAAAAATTCTTTTGAAATTTTAACTTTTGACTTACATTTGACCAGCTGAGAATTTCATGGTTATTGAATTATAACAAAATTGTTAAACAATGAGAAATACTTCACACGGAATGTTGTTTACCAAGAGGTTTTTTGAATAAAGAAATATGTAAATAAAAAAAATCTGTCATAAAGCGTGTTTATTTTCTTTTCAATCAATGTTAAACATTTCGCTTGCATATATATCTATTTAAACATGTCAAATTTGACAGGTAATCTCTCAAATGAAGAGGCAATTTGCACCCGTCATACCATGATGGGTGATTTTCTAGTTATCTATAAAGACAAAGTATCAGGCTTTGTGGCAGAGTATCATATTCCAAACTGGATAGCCATGGTTCCAAGACCTGATTCCGCCTAAGATTCTTCATGTACATGGGTCTGTTATACATTTAATCTATCATGGCTGAATATCTTCCAAATAATATTGTGTGGAAGCTTGGAGAGGGGGTGTTTTCCTTGTCATTTGACCACGGTTCAAAATTATGAGATATGACCAAAATGTTCTTGTGTAGCTTTCAGAAAGGGGTGTTGATCTGACTAAACCACATCAAAGCAATCTTCCAACCAAGAGTCCTTTCCAAGCAATATGTTAAGCATTAATATGTTTAATTGTGTTTTTAGAAATTATTTTTTTCTAAATTGAAAAATACCTTTTGCAGACTCCATTGCATCGTTCTCGAACACCATTCAGGACACCCAAGAGTGTGCGCAGAGGGCCTGAACCAGATTCCAATGAAAGGATACTTGGGACACCTGATTACTTAGCTCCTGAGTTATTGCTTCGCAAAGAGCATAGTAAGAATATTTAATATTACTTATGCTTTTGATACTATAACTAGAAATTTATCCAAATTTAATCCATGAAAATTAATTCTAAATATATTATCTGTGATATAAAACTTTTATAGATTTTTTAAATTTTATGTTTCATTAAAAAAAGAAACTTTTCGTAAAGGTGCAATTCTCTCATCTAATGTACAGTAAGAGAGAGAATAACAAAATTCTTGAACACAATTTTATATTTTGAACTCATTATTGGAAAAAAGTAATTAAAAATACTGAAAGAATTTGATTTTTAATTACTAAATATTATTATCATTACCTGTATGTTGATGACAGCATGATATTTTAGATTAATTTATTTCTAAAGCCTCTAATATTGTTGCAGACCTGCCAACTCTCCCGCTTTTGGCGGGAGTCTCCAGCTTTTTAACAATTTCTCTCGCCTCCCGATTCTCACCGATTTCCTCCCGCTTTTTTGTATTTTCGAGAAATCGGAACGAATAATTAGTAATAATAAAAAAGCAGTAAAAGATTTACGAAAGAAAAATCCAGCACTTACCGCGACCACATTTTCCCCAAATTTCAAATGTGTGATGTCATTCCCCTATGGATTCCTCATTAGTTCTTTGCCGTGGTATCATGTCCAAGCTTGTTGACTAGTGACTATCGCCATGGGTTTTCAGCGCATGTGCAGCTATGAATGTTCAGCACGCTAGGGAGAATTTGTTTATATCTTCTGCCTATCTTGTCGTGTTAGGGGTATCGTCGAAATTTTTTTTTTTTTTGTTAGTGCATTTCTTTTTCCACCAATCCAGATCTAATGTCATCGAAAGAATCTAAAAAGAAATACCAGACTGCATTTACCAAGGCCTATTCCAAGGAATGTTCGTTTATTATCGCTTCAGAAAAAAGATAAATCGTATGCATTTTGAACCATTTGCACGTCTGAGTTTTCAATTGTTTCCGCTAAAATCTGCAACAACTTCTTTAAAGGAGTAAATGTACATTGTCATGTAATTTGTAAATTGGACTTATTTGTAAGTAGAACTCAAGTGTAAATATGAAAAAAAAAAAAAAAAAACTATAATGAAGAAATGTAAATCAATAAATTAAAGCTCTGAAGTAGAAAAAAATATATAGGTAAATAAATAATTTATATTGGTAATACTGTCTAGTCTATATGTATGGAAGAGTGAGGACTAAAAAAAGTGTCTTTTAAAAACTGATTAGATTATTTTAAAACCCAGCTAAGCAATTTTTAAAAGTCAATACATTTTATTCATTTTGTAAAAAAAAAATTGAGAAAAATATAGCCAAAATAAAAGATTCTCATTACGCCCCCTCCACCTTATTTGTACATGAGATAAATAAAATAAATGTTGGCCCTACTGCGCATTTCCGATCGTGTAGGAGAAGGAGATAGGAGATAATTGAAGAACGAAGATAGGAGGCGATCTTCTTTCCCTCTCTACAGCTACTTGTCAATTGTTCTTTGATTTTCCCTAGTAAGCAGATTTTAATTTATGCTACCCTCAAAGCGAGGCTTCAATCTACGCAAGGCATTGTTCTTTTCGCTAGCCTCTTTCAGGGTCCCTTTCACTTTTCGTTCCGATTTCAGTCCAGACGGAATTCCAATCACCATAAGCCATCTGGCTGTTTTCCATAGATTTTTATGGCCTTTTCCTTCTCACTTTCCAAAATATCCAGTTTATCTGTGAAGTGAATGGCCCTAGGTGAATAGGGTGTCCTGATCCCGAGGTACCCAGGGATCCTTTCCGCTTTAAGTTTATCCTCCTCTGTGCCTTCTGCTTTGTGCTTTTCTTCTTTCCTTTGATGGGAAGCGGGTTAGCTCTTCGTCTTGTAGCAAGGGGGTTTGGATTTCCAGAGCACCAATCTACGGCGATACCATTGAGGCAATACTTTAGTGAATTTATGCCCCTTTTTCAAATAAAATAGATGGGAATGAGAAAGTACCGTGTCTCAGGTGCCATTTACAATAAGCCAGTGTTGATGGCTGGGGACGAAAAAGCAATATTATCCTTGGGTGCCACTTACTTTTGTTACACCCCTGGGATGAAGAGATCTTGTTGCTCTGTTTACTTTGTGCTTCTCATGGAGAGCCAAAAACATCGCTTGTTAGCCTTGTGTGGTGACTCTTTAGATGGGTGTAACAATTCAGCTGGTAGCTAACCTGCTAGGGATCAGGTAATGGGGCTACCTTCTGGGGCTCTGCATTAATTGTAGATGTTCCTGGATATGACCCTTGCCGTATAGGTTCTGGCTAGCACCACAGTGGATATTGAGGCTGGGGATTCCCAGAGCCACCTGTTGCCATTGGTTGCCTCTGTGAGAGGCAGTGCCATTGGGGGATTACATGGATTTTTTTTCTCTAGCATCACTGAAGCAACATCCAATTCTTGTTACTTTGTCATGCATACAAATGAAATTTTTCACAAACTGTCTCCTTTTCTTGTTCATAAATTAATTTTATCTTCTATTGGAGAAGTAATAGATATTAAAAAGATGTACTATGGTTGTCTTCTGATTCAAACAAAATCCCAAAAGCAGGCAACAACACTTAGTAAGCTAAACTATCTTATGTGCTTGGTCAGTATCTCTGCACAAGACTTTAAATTTTTCAAATGGGGCGATTTCAGAGCCGAATCTTGTACAACATACTGAACAGAATCAGTGGAAGAACCAAGTCCACAGGGGGTTTCATCTCATTCATTTTCATTGTAACAGATGATTAATACCCATAAGAAATGTTGTTACAACATTCGAGATACTTGTTCTGCTAAAATTTATATGAGCTGGCTGTATATGTTGCAATGTCTGTCCATACATCCCTAACCCTCAGAGATGCTTTCAGTGTCGGAGGGTATGGGCATTCTCGACAAGCTTGTCGTGGTAAACCTTTGCATGCAAAATGTGCTACAACTGATCACAATCTGAATACATGCACTTCAGAAACATTTAAATGCTTTGGTAGTGTAGGTATTCATCCAGCATTTTCTGAATCCTGCCAAAAATGGTAAATGGAAAAAGATATCCATACCTTAACAATTAAAAAAAAAAACTCCTTTGCATAAGCCTGTCAAATCATTAACCCTTTGAGGATGACTGTCGCATGGGTGTGCTAGCTGCTTATATCATTAAGCTTGCAGCTGTACTTAATGGCTGAACATTCAAGTCCAGAATATCGGATTCCTCTGTTTTAAAATCATATTCACAAAACGTAAGTGTCAATTATCCCATTTCTACAGTTTTTATAGTAAGTTTCTCTCTTTCCTATTTTAGCTTGCAAATAGTTTTGGAAACTTTGGATTTTATATCATTGTGAACGATTGATTTCTTGTTTTAAAGTTTTTAAACGTGTTTCAGTTTCACCATTTGATTGGCGCAGTTCAACCAAGTCTGACTCGTGTGCTATTCAATCTCAACCAACAACCATGACATTGTTTTATTTAATTAATTTTTTATTTTAAAGGTTTTCCAGTTGACTGGTGGGCTCTAGGAGTTTGTCTGTTTGAGTTTCTGACTGGCATTCCACCTTTTAATGATTCTACAGCAGAAGCTGTTTTTAATAATATTTTGCAAAAAGGTATAGAAATATTTTCTGAATTATATTAAATGTATTGTAATGTTGCAAGTAACCCTAATTTGATGCTTTTATGCTTGAAATTTTACTTTGAAGATGTAATATTGATATAAATAGCATTAATAAAAATGTTGGTTAAGTATGTAGCATGAATACTAACAACTGGTTTGCTGAGTAGAAAATTGTTTTAAATTTATGCTTCCACATAAGATTATCTTATTATGATACAGATATTCATATACAAAACCTGTGAGATAAATATATATATATATATATATATATATGTTTAATGAGGATGTTACTATGCAGATGCATTTATATTTTGAAGATAATCTTTAACCATTTTCTGTTCAATAAATAATATTTAATCAATAAATTTTTATAACTGGGGGTTACACCACCTGCTCGCTCTGCTCTCCTACCCCCAAGAATCACATTGTGATTTTTTTTGGAATCACTTAGTGATCCCATCTCGCTTCGTTCGCTCACCCACCATTCAGTTATGCATTTCTGTTAGTAATAGGAAATTATGAATACATTAATTACTGAAAGTAAATTTAAATTATCTGAAATTGCATGAACTCCTAAAATTAATTTTTCATAAATTACTAAAATCAAAATCTTCTGGTAGAACAGAGATACATATGTAAATGTTAAAAAGAAATCTGAATGCTGATATATATGATTCTAAGATGTTTAAAAATCAAAATTATTTACATCAATCAGAAATCAGTCATTTAAAATTTCTTTCCATACACAATTGACAATATCTTCAACAGTTTTATTTGCCCTAACTTCATTCCACCGAAATTTTAAACATGTCTTATTTTCAATGAAATGTTTATGAGAAAAGCTTCCCTACATTTATTCACACTCACTCCAATTATTATTTAGCCAAGAAAGATATAAATTTTCTCTCTGGGCAGTTATTTATATGTTAAACCTCAGAAAATTTAAGTTTTCAAGAAATGATATAACCCATTTTACAACCTTTTACCTAAAAAAGAACCATTTAAAGAGAAAAGTGGCTTGAAACATGCTCCTTTTAACTATTAAAAATTGAAACCATAATAATTATGTATTTTTAGCTTTTAAAATTGATAAGATCCTAAGTTTACTCATGGTATGTTGCTCAGAAAGCTTCCCCACATGCATACAGACTCACTCCAGTTACAATTTAGTCAAGAAATGTACAACATTTTTCTCTGCTTAGTCACTTATGTTTTTTAAAATTTAGAAAATGTGAGTAATCGAAAGATGAAATAGCACATTCCTCAACTTTTTATCTAAAAAAGATATATTAAGGAGATATTCATTCATTTGTCTAATCGAAACTGCAAGACTTAAACTTATTTTGTTCAAATTATTTAACTAAAAAAAATATTGTTGTCTCGGATTTTCCATTGATGTAAACAAACCAAACTTGTCAGCTGTTGCCAAATGGCAATTAAGAAATTCGACCCTTTTTTGTCACCATACAAGAAAATTATATATATATTGATTGTATATGCTTTTTATATATCCAAGTAGCTATGACTTCATGAAATCTTTTTTTAAAGGATCTTTTTAATGCAGAGTTTTTTTCTATTATTATTTGTAGTTTAGCTGTTTTTTAGAATATTTTGAATATTATTCTAAATATGAATATTCTATCAGATTTATATATTCATTAAATTTGATCTGAAAAAATGCAATTTTGTTTTATTAATACTTATACTTATGAAATTTCAAGCATTTTTTTTTCTGTATTTATTTTATTTAATATAATTTGAAATAATATTAAGAATACTTTGGATATCTGAATGCTCTTAAATCTTTTGCATTAAAATAATTTCAATGCAAAACAATCAAGGTCAGTCTTTAAAAAATTTGTGTTTCTATTTGTTTTCATGAATATTGTATTGCCAATAACATTTTATTAAATACTAGCTGATAACCTGGTGACGTTCGGGATCTATATTTTTTCATATGCTCGTCTCTTTTTTTTTCTTCCCCTACATATATTGTCACTAACTTTCCCCAACAAATATAAATCTCCTTTGAATCCTTTCTTGTTGAATTAAAACTTTCAATTCTAGCCTTTTTATTACCTTATAACAATGTGGTTTGAATGAAAATGTAATAAGTTTGGAAAAAGAATATTTATTTTAAACTTTTAAACAATATTTATAATAAACTTTTATACTATATAATAGCTAATATAACTTGAAAATGAACAATTATACTATACAGAATCTTTCTGGTGTTGCTGATTAAAAAAAAAAATCTTTAAAATAAACAAAATAAAACATCAAAAGAGAAGAAAAAAAAATGCAAAAAAACGATTTTTTTCTGATGTTCATAAATTAAAACCGGAGGCATGATATTTTAGTCAAGGCTACGTGAATCATTTGCATTAGAAAGGGATTTCTAAAAACTTGAAAAAATCATTAAAAATCAGGAAAGTTACACAGCAGTTTTAAATTACTATTGTTGGAGCAGGGATATTCTGGACTTTGCAATGATATAAAAATTCTGATTCTCTGATGAGAATATGCAGAAAATTTGCAAAAATACGCAACCACTTAACATTAAATAAATAAAAATCTTATTCAAATTTTAAAATAATTTTTATTGCTTTAGCTCCCTCACTGTGCCAATTTTGGTCGCAGTAAGTCAAATGGTCTGGGCATAGAGTAGAAAAAATGAACATACATACATATACTCAAAAAATTTTCTTTCCTATATATGTGGAATGTCTTCCGATTACATTTGGTAATTAAATGAAATATTCAAACTGAAGCATTTCACATCTTTGAGGGACCTATAATAAAAAAACATTATCTTTTGTAATAAACTTTATGGTGAAGTCTTCTTAACTTAATGCTTAACTTTTTTACACCAATCTATTGCAAATTTTAGACATTCCATGGCCTGATGGAGAAGAAGCTCTGTCTGAAAATGCAAGAAGTGCTATTGATCAATTACTTACTGTAGATGCTAACCAAAGGCCTGGAGTTATTGGTAAGAAACTTTCTAAGAGAAAAGTTTATAAACAGAAAAATATTTTTTGTGTGGCCATGAAGTGTAAATAATGAGTTATATTTGCCTTTTTTCTGTATTTAGCATTAATTATTCATGTGTCTACAATATTAAAAAACAATTATCAGTTTTATCTTTTTTGTTCTTATCTGACATAAAGTTCCTACAAAACCAATCTACGAGGTTAACAATTGTGCAACAAAGTTATAATATTGTAGAATATTTTTATGATATTGCACTACTTGTGAACAGATAAGGAAATTGTAAACAATTTTTTTTTTTAATCTTCACCAAAATCTTCATCATTAAGTTTAAAAGACATCTTGTAACGTATCAAGATTTCTTCATCTCAATTAACGAAACAATTGATTAATATGAATAAATTTAGATTTCTTAATTTTAAATTTTTTCTCTGCAACAAAAAATTGGCCTCAAAATTATCAGAAATTCATTCTTTAAAGTACTGAAAAATCATAGACAGATGGCTTAAGGCAATGACTTATGATAGGTAACTTATCTGCCAATTGCAGCCATGTTTGTTGCGAGTTCCTTAGTAAATTTAATAATTTAGGTAATATTTCAAATACTTAAGTTCAAAATCTTAATGTTTTCCCTGTTACAATGACATTTCGAGTGTTAATTAGTTTCATTATTCGACATGATGAAAAAAATAAGATAACAATTTTCTCTTGTTTTCGCATTTATGATGAGCAGATATACCCAAATTATACTCACAAATGATGCACTAAGAAAGTAATTTACTCTTTAAAAAAAACAGTAATGCTTAATGATGATAAAAAATAAAAGTCTTTTAACCCTTTAAAGGGCCATTTTTTTCTAGTAGTGTTATAGTAAAATGGCTTTGAAATCGAGATTCATTTAAGAAAAAAAATTCATTTAGCGTATTAAATGACGTTAATTTTTGTTAAATTAATTTTGCTAATTACTGATTCATTATCAAGTCCAGACACTTCATTATGGTTTGAAGAAAGAAATTGGAAGATCTAGATTTTTGTTTTATGCAAAAATTTGGTGAGAACTTATGCCAATCTTAAAAAATGCATTTAAAAATTGATGAAGTTGACGGTAAGTATACTTGCCATGGCCTTATAAAGGGTTAAAAGGCTGATTTGCATTAGCCAGGATGCTGTTGAAACTTTGCCCTGAATTGTTGACTTAAAAAAAAAAAGCAAATGTGAATATCTATTCAAGAGCATTAGAGTTGATTTCATTAATAAAATATTTTTTCTATAGATAAAATTGAAGGTTTGAAAGAAAAGTATTTGTAAATTTATGCATTTTGGGTAGACTTTTATTTATTTATTGACAGAACTGAGAAAATGGCCATTGTTTGAAAAGATTGAATGGGAAAAAATCTTGCAGTTAGAAGCTCCTTTTGTACCTATTCCTGATAGTCAAACAGATACTGGATATTTCGAAGGTAAGTGTTTTAAAAATAGAGCAGTCTTTATTATTTTTTTGAAGATATGAATTTTTTTTTGTTTTTTTACAAATTGTTATCTTGCACTTCTTTAATCATAGGAAAGCCATTATTTTATGTACCATACTTGTATCTTAAATGTTCATTGAAATGGATGTTTATGATGCAGTACAAATCATAATTTCTGTATTAATAGATAGATAATTCAGACCATTCAAATAAGTATTTAATCAGAATATTTTCAATTCCTTTCATATTTGTTATGTTTTATATCCAGAGAAAGGGAATTTTTGGAATTTATAAAGTAACTATTCGTAGTTTATTAGATTTCAACTGGCATTACATTGTAAATTAATTCAAAAGTAAAATATCTTCTTTGTTTTTATTATAGCTGGTGTTTCTTAACCCGAGAATTAAGTTTTGATTTTACAATTTTTTTATATGCATATGTCCATAAATTCATGTGCAATTTAAAATGATTATTACTTTGTAAGTATATGAGTATGAATGAGTTTATATAAAGAATTAGAAATCTTGATTTATCTAGACTTTATTTTTTGTTTTAAGAATTTCTAAGTTTAGAAATCTAACCTTTAAATTACTTACTTTTCAAAATCACTGTTGGCCTTTGGTTTTATTAGAGGAGAACATAAATTTTTTATATGTGCGTGTTCTGTTGATGGCTGAACTAAATTTTGCTGCTACTGGCTGTCCTAAGAAGGCTTGGAATCTGGTATAACAACATACAGAAATTTCATTTCTAAGGTGATGAAATTTTTTTTTGAAGAAACAAGTTGTGTATTTTTTTTTTTCAAATGATGCCATAAGTCAACAGAATTCTAAAAAATAATTTATTTTGAAGTTAAATTTCTGAAGACTTACAGATGAAAGATACACTGAGTTTTCTCTTCCTTTTTTGGAATTATCTCTGTCACAAGTACTTACAAAGTTATAACTATTTTAAATTGCACACAGACTAAATGAACACCATGTACATATATAAACTATCTTTTAATTAAATAATATTGCTCAGTATGCTTTAATTTGTATACTTTTTTAATTACAATAAGCTCTCTGATACATAAAATAGAACCTTATTTGTTTTCATTTTCTGTCATTGAAATTATACATTAAACTGCATGGTTATACCATATTATGTACTAGATCAGGGATCCCCAACCAATTAGTCTTTTTTAATTTCGTTATTATTTATCAATAATGTTAAGGACTTAAGTAAGCTTAAGAGTCAAATGACTTAAATTAATAATATTTGCAGGACTTATTTTTGATTTTACATTTTATTCCATTTTTACAATAGTATTAGTTCAATGCCAAAACAAATGGAACCACTATTGTAATAATTTCACATTAACTTATAAGAATACCTAAAAATTGCACTTTCTTTTTTCCTTATTTTGAGGGTAGGCTTTAAGTCTTGCACAACTTTTACTTTTACTTCCCCCACGAACTTGGAGAAACAAAATTCTGTAAAGTTTTTAATCCTGTATGTTTTTTTTTGTGTCCGGCATTACCAACTTTGAGTTTGCTTACCCCAATGCCTGTGCTAGATAAACAGGACTAGAGATATTAAATTGAGCTAGCTTTACTACAAAAATATGTCAACCTCTATCCCCTCCCTCCCCATAGATTTATGAAAGAATTCCAATGCATTAAAAGTTATTTAATGTTTTACAGACTATGGAAAATAAACTAGCTATTAAATGTTTTTTTTTTCTATTCATATTTTTTTCCCTTTTTTTTTTCAGCACGGAATGAAGAACAGCATATAAATGTTTCAAGCTTTGAGATGTAATGAATTCATATTATGCATATATAAAAATATTTAAGAATATACAGTAAAAAAGCAACTATTATCAAAATTGTGTATTGTTGAATAGGATCATTGCAAAATATGAAGCAAACTAATGTTTTAAAAATTGTTTTGTATATATAAGGGCACATATTTGTAAATAGTTTCAGATGTCAATACAACTACTATCAATCCCTGTGAATATGTTTTATATCCAATTTTACTACATGTTGTACAATTCAATTTATTATGTTACATCATGTACCTTGAACCTGATTACAAATAATGTGATTTCACATGTATAATTTTATTAAATAACCTTATATGTAAAATACTTGTTTTTTTCCTTCACATTAAAAATTAAATCTTGCCATTTTACCATACAATAATTACAGACACTAATTATTAAAGTACATAGTGTAAAAATGTGTGCTATAACATATATATTTTATTTCCCATGCCGACTTTAGTATGAAGCTTATCACGAGTCAGTGTGAAGAAAAATTTCGATACAAATTCAATACAAATAATTGTGCAATAATAATCTATATATATAAAAGTCATTTGCTGCCATCTATCGAGCAGAGATCACATCTGGTGTTCTTGCATTTTTTTTTTATTTCTCTAACAGAAGCTGGTATTTCTTTTTTAGTGAGCTTCTGTGTTTGGATTTATTAACATCAGAACAAAAATCGTTTTTTTGCATTTTTTCTTTCTTCTTTTTTTGTATTACGGTGTTTAATTTCGTAACGTTTGTTTGGGAAAGTAAGTGACAAGATTTGTTGAAAAAAACAGAAGCGGGCATATGAAAAATGTAAATCCTGAGGCCTAAGTGACATCACTTCTCTCCGCCAGGGAATATCACATTATTTGAGATAGCCTGTGCAATGCTGGGCCACGCAGCTAGTAATACAATATAAAATGTCAATACAAATACAAACAACAACCATCTTAGGTGGAAGTTACTTTCATAATAGTTTTAAAAAATGCATGAGAAGAAACCGAAAACATAAAAATTATATATAATTATTAATAAATATCATAATTAAAATTTATAAAAATAAGTAAGCATAGAAAAAGGAACAAATAAATTTATACGAAGTATTGGAACAGGGGCAAGGATCAAGAGGTGCATTCAAAAGCATAAGAAAAAAAAGGAGAAAAACTATATCTATGATACAATTTAGAAAAGAAAGAGAAAAAATATCGATAATACAATTTTATATAACAAAAAATGATTTTTATAACTCAATTTAGAAGAGGGAAAAGAAAGTCGGGTATGCCAGAGATATTGTTGGGAAGGGGGACAGCTTGTTACATATGGAATCGCTTATTTGAAAAATCTCTCGTATTTTAAAAATTGTGTTTTTGTGAAACAGTAAATTTCTAAAATTATCTGAAGGTTTCTAAAGACATTTTTCTGTGTGGACGCAGTCAAACACATAATGATCTGCATTCCCTATTTTCCCTGCAGATATAGAGGTACATCAAGGATTTAAAAATGTTTAAGATGAAATGGTCCATTCCCAGTTAAGAAACATATTTAAAAAATTTTATCTACATGCTCAACAAACCCTCTAATACAACTCCCTGATTCTGAGTCATCATTAATAATATTATTTATATATATATTTTTATATAAAGCATTTTTTTCCAGTCTTCTCTGATATTTCTTTTAATTTTGAATTTGTTATAAGATTAGGGAGCTGGGATGTCTATTTCTTCCTCTGAAGTAGACAATAACATATTAAATTTTATAATGATATTTTAATAGAACTGTATTCAAACATTTGCTTTGAAATTTTTGTTTAGTGTATTGATGAATTTATCTGCTTTGCATATTCAAATGTTTTTCAAAAAACCCTTTACAAGAAGGCTTGGAGTTAAAATTGTTGTTTTGATTTGAGGAATGACTATCAGACTACTTTGATGACTGATTTAAAGATGTTGACAAGACATGAATAATATATATACACTAGGGTGGATCGAATTTTTTTTTTCAGAATTTCAGAACATACCTATGCGGAAACGATGTTCTATGGTATGGAGATTAAGAGAAAATAATAAAAAAAATTAAATTCAAAATTTAATACTACCAAAAGGGGGTTGAATTTTCAAAAAAAGGAAAAATACTTAATTTTGATTATACGATTTTAGATTCGAAATAATTGGGTTTTTTTTGCAATATAAATAACTAAAAGTGATGAGTAGTGAGAAGTATAATGTACATTGCAACATTTTATGACTCAGCTCCCCCTCCCCACACCGTCAAATCAGTCCGGTTAAACAACTAGAGCATTAGGCAATCCCATCTTTTTTCTGTCTCCTGCTTTATCCTCCCACCCCTCCATAAGTTAGAAGTGATACTTCATGGAATTTTCCCCACAGTCACACCTGTAGTGGCAAAAGTTTTAGCTGCAGTTAGTACATTGGACCGATTTGGTATTTCTGAACGAGCAGGCACTGCCATCGTGTCAGCTGCACTTCAAGATGTGGGCATTATCTCAGAAAGCAATGTTCTGAACGTTGTTGACAGAAATAAAATTTGGCGTGGGAGAACAAGCGCAAGAACCACTCTATTGCCTCAGGTCATAAAAGTTTATGGCCATGACCAGTTTGGTTTATACTTCGATGGGCAAAAAGACAGGACTCTATCAATGGAAGACAACAGAAGAAAAGTCATAATAAAAGAACACATAAGCTTGGTAAAAGAATCTGGCTCTGAGTACATCTGCCACATGTCTGTAAATTTCGGGAGAGTGCAAATTATTGGAAATAACATATATAGTTTTTTTGTCATGCATTGACAATGACATAGATGTAACAAAGTTGGTTGCGACGGAACATCTGTCAACACAGGTGTCAAAGGAGGTATATGTAACATGGAACTGATGCTGAATTGTCCACTACAATGGTTTGTGTACCAGTTACACGCCGAGCTTCCACTACATCATCTTTTCGCGCACGTGGATAGAACCACAACTGGTCCCAGAAGCCTGACTGGCGAAATAAGAAAATCGTTGGCCGATATACTGTTGAAGATATCTGTAGTTTCATCCACGCCAATAGAAAACACACTATGTGAAGTGACTGGCAAGAAAGACTTAAGTACTGATCAACTGTACTTAATGGAAATTTGTGAAGTCATAAACTGCTGACATTGCAGAGAAAGTCTGTAGAAGATAAATCCTGGAAAAGTTTGCCTCTCAAGGTGGCTTAGAATCACGAACAGAATTCTCAGGTTCAATGTAGCTCACGAAAATTCATCCGATGCTTTATTGACATTAACGACAATCATCGCAAAAGTCTATGCGTTTATGTGGTTCAAGATCAAAACGAAACCATAATTAACCTATGAGGCACAGCATTTGCATCAATCAATTGTTCTATCGTGTTATTTCTCGAATGACTTGAAGGATGTCATAGACCCTGTTATTAAAAGAAACTGATTTTTTGGCCATCCAGAAAATGTCCTGATATCAATACTAGCTGACGACAGAAATGACATAAGGGAATTAGCCCTTCGAAGAATTCTGAAAGCACGCAAAGTCATTGCCTACTGCTCTAGTTGTTTAACCGGACTGAATTGACGGTGTGGGGAGGGGGAGCTGAGTCATAAAATGTTGCAATGTACATTATACTATTCACTACTTAGTACTCATTAATCATCACTTTTGGTTATTTATATTGCAAAAAAAACCCAATTATTTCGAATCTAAAATCGTATAATCAAAATTAAGTATTTTTTCTTTTTTTTTTTTTGAAAATTCAACCCCCTTTCAGTAGTATTAAATTTAGAATTTAAATTTTTTTTATTATTTTTCTCTTAATCTCCATACCATAGAACATCTTTTCTGCATAGGTAGGTTTTGATTAATAATAATTTTTTTTTCTCCATGGAAGAACGATCCAGCCTAATATACAACAGCTGACGTCCGCAAACGTAAATATCCTTTTAAATCTAATATTTTTACTACCTTATTAGTCCAATCAACAAAGGAAAATGGTGTAGTTTTGAAATTTGGCACGGTAGTGTCCTAAACGACATACTAAAAGAGGTGCGTGGGGGTTTAAAGCGTCGAGTTTTCAGTTTTTCTTAAATATCTCGAAAACTATGGGTTTTATCAAAAAACACTCCATTATAAAATTAAACTACATGAAATTTCCTACAAAAAAAGTTCTACTTTATTTTTGTAGCACCAATAGTTAAGAAGATACAGGGGGATTTAAAAGTTAATATTTCTAAAATTCCTTATTGTAATGGTAAAATCTATTAAAAGTGCTGAATCAACAACCCTCATATTAACCTCATGCCTAGATAATAATTATACAAGGGTAGTATTGCATGTGTCAGAGAGGGGGAGGAAAACTCATTTGATGAACAATTATGCTCCTCTCCTCCCCTCACATCCATTCCCCTTCAGAAGTTTCCTTCTACTCATAGTCCAGTCAATGAATTGTAAATTTAAAAAAAAGTTGTTGTTTTGAAATTCGGAGTTTGGCGCAGTTGTTAAGGGTAGTGCCCTAAATGACATAATAAAAGTCCCTGCTGGTGGAGGGTGCTCAGAGGGGTTGAAATGGGTTATTTCTCATTTTTTCTTATATATCTCTAAAACTATGGATCCCAGCTAAAAAAAATTATAAAGTTAAACTACATTAAATTTCCTACAAAACTAGTCCTAAATGTTTTGTAGAATGAAATTTTAAAAGATACGGGGGGGGGGGGGTTAAGTGAATATTTCAAAAATGCCTTATTGTAATGGTAAAATCAATTAAAAGTGCTGAAGCAACAACCCTCAGAAAGACCTCATGCCTACACAATAATTATACAAGGATAGTATTGTCTGTATCGAGAGTAGTGGCGGTATCAGGAGGGGGGTGACAAACCTATTTGATGAACAATCGTGTTCCCTTCCTCCCCTCACGTCCTTTCCCCTCCACTAGATCTCCTTACTCAATCTTTTGTTTCTGTTAACGTTCCAAATGAGTGTATTTAGACAGTAAATCTACATATCTATGCTGAGTTTAACTTAAAAGCTCGCAAAAAGTCTGTCACAATTCGACAGAAACAGTTTCTTGCCATTGAAGTAATAAGACCAGGCATGTTCAATTACTAACACAGAGAATGGTTGCTAAAGGAACTGAAACGAGAGTTGCTACAGGGGATGCTGATACTTAAATTGTGAAATCTGGGTTAGAGAAAGCAGCTTCTCATCCCAAGGGAAAGATGTAGATCTAGTCGTGTTACTGATTGCTTTGGCACCACTAGAAAGTAACATTTATTTGATGAAGCCTGGCAAGACAAAAGTTGAAGCTAAATTATTTTTTACAAGAAAGCTGCAGAAAGAACTTTCTTTTGCCCAAACCATTCTCCTTCTCCATGCATTCAGTGGCTGTGACATAACGCCAGCTATTTATAGAAAAAGCAAAACACTATAGTTACATTGTTCAAAAATCAATTGACCCAGATAAAAAACATTGCTGACATCTTTTATAATCCCTAATCAACAACAGATACTATCTCACAAGCAAGTTAGAAGATGTTCCTAGCCATATACAAAGCCCCCAGCTGATGAATATAATTTGAATAAACGTGGATATGCAGCATTTCTCAAATCGTCAACCAAGATCAGAGCTGATCTTTCCTCAATTCCTCCAAACAAAGGAGCGGCGGTGCAACATACGTTTAGAAATGTTTCTGTTTTGGCACCTTTAATGGTACCTGTACCGAAGGTGTGCCTCTAGAAGACAAGGATGTGCTTAAACTTGATTATATACTAGAAAAACATTGTGAAATTTAATTACAAGCAATTGTAAAAATGGGTTATGTATATTTTTATGATGCATGTATATATAATTATGTTATCGAAAGATATAATATGTTATAGATATATTGTAATAGATAGCCGCTATTTTGAAATATAAACTTTATTTTATAAAAATAAAACTAACATTTCCAACCACTTATTGTACTTATGTACTTTTTCAAACTACTATATATTCTAGACTATTCATCCTAAGAACAATGTGTAGGACTATTTTTATAGGAAATTTACTTTAGTTTAATTTTTTACTTAAGTCTTTTTCGCTAGGCTCCATAGTTTTTGAGATATTTAAGAAAAACTGAGAAATCCCCCCTTTCAACCCCCTGAGCACCCTCCACCAGCAGGAACTTTTAGTATGTCGTTTAGGGGACTACCCCCAACAACTGTGCCGAATTTCAAAACTGCAACTTTTTTAAAATTTCCAATTTGTTGACTGGACTACGAGTAGAAGGAAACTTGTGAAGGGGAACGGATGCGAGGGGAGGAAAGGAGCATAATTGTTCATGAAATGGGTTTTTTTACCCCCCTCTCCGACACATGCAATACTACCCTTGTATAAATATTATCTAGGCATGAGGGTTGTTGATTCAGCATTTTTAATCTATTTTACCAATAGAATAAGGAATTTTAGAAACATTAAGTTTTAAATCCCCCTGTATCTTCTAAACTATTGGTGCTACAAAAATAAAGTAGAACTTTTTTTGTGGGAAATTTCATGTAGTTTAATTTTGTAATGGAGTGTTTTTTGATAAAACCCATAGTTTTCGAGATATTTAAGAAAAACTGAAAACGCCCCTTCAACCCCCGCGCACCTCCAACTGGCGGGGACTTTTAGTATGTTGTGTAGGAAACTACCCCCAACAACTGTGCCAAATTTAAAAACTACACCATTTTTTTTTTCTATTCGTCGATTTTTGGCCTTCGCTGCCTGGACTATGTAACAATGTATGTATGAAAGAAAACATGAGAAGTTTGGAAAAACAACATTTATTTTAAACAATAAACCGTATATTTAGAATTAACCACTTGTTGCCGATTAAAAATATAAACTCAAAATATTCTTTAGATCGAATGTCAATAAAAATGTGTTGCAAAATACAACAAAAACGCCCAAATTTACCACTTAAAAATCTAATTCGAATTTAAAAATAATTTTTACGGGTCAAATTTCGTCGTTGTTAGTCCAATCGGTGTGGGCATGCATAAACAACAAAAAAAACACTTGCATACTTTCCTCTTTTATCTTTGTACGAAGCTGAGTAGAAAGATGTTGTCACCCATGTGATTGCATACTTGGAAAGGTAACATGCAACTTTGAAAAAGAAGAATGAATAAATAGATTCATCAAGCAAAAATCTTTTAACACTTCAGGAAAAAATTAATTAAAATTCAAAGGAAAAAGATATTTTAACCATTCTTGCTTTAAATCAGGAAGAAGTGTTCCAGTTATTACCTCAAAAAATTTGAAAAAGATAACAAAATTAGAACGTCAGATGCAGGAAATATAAATTCAAGAATGAAATTTTTTCGGCAAAACTGACTATTTTTTAAAAAATTGCTAAAAATCAGGAAAATTACTCAGAAGCTTCAAATTACTTTTATTAGAACGGGTCAATTTTGCACTTTACAATGATATAAAAATTACGTTTCTACTATGAGAATAAATGCAGAAAATTTGCGGAAATATGCAAAAACGCCCGAATTTACCACTTAAAATTAAGTAATGAAAAATCTAATTCAAATTTTAAAATAATTTTTATGGCATTAGCTCCCTCTTGTGCTAATATATCACTGTGCCAAATTTGGTCGCCGTAAAGTGGGACATTCACTGCTGTTCCACTCCACAATGTTTGGAACATGGGAAGGAAAAACCTCTCGTCGATGTAAATTGACGCAAATAGATTACGGTGATGGAATTCAAATGAATTTGATATCCAAATGGAATATGGAATGGAAGGCCATAAAAAGTGAACTTTGATTCTTCGATGCAGCGATAAATCACCCGTGTATGTATGGAGAGCGTAGGGGAAGAGGAAAATGCATGGGAGTCGATCTGGGACTGTGAACCTTCTCAAAACAAACTTTGGAGCCTCTGCGAATGACCTGCCTAATCTATCGACTTGAATAGGTGGGGGAAAAACCGCTCTTTGGGCCAAATGGACTTCTGTTAATCATGATTGCCCAACTTAAGTCCAATAGTGTGGGTGTGCATAAAGAACAAAAGAATGAACACGAACATACTTTCCTCTTTTATATATATATATACGAGGGACGTTCCGAAAGTAAGTTTTGACATATTTATTCACAGAAGAGAAAAGATGTAATACAAAGTAATAAAACACATTGTCATAACAAAACACGATCTTTCTCGAATTCACAACAGAAGAGGCGACATCAGAGGAGCAATGACGCATGCGCTGAGAGCAGAAAAAGACAGAGAAGCAGCAGACCACCGTCACTTACTTCAGTCTGGTGCAAATGGCAGAAAAGACGTGTGCTCAAAACGTGATCGCAAATGGAAGTGCGTGCTGTCATGCGCTATGAATGGGAGTGTGGGACTAGTATTTTAGTTATCCATCGTCGCCTACAGAGCATTTATGGAGACTTCATGTCCCATCAAATGGTTGAACACGACGCCACCCCACACCCCTGTTGTCTATAACCTCAAGGGTTATCTAACCTTCAGGGTAGATGATTACAATCACTTCTACTACAGGGCACTCAGATCCCATGCGAATTCCATACCCTGAACAACTTTAAATTCTCCCGTCCCCCATGGTTTAAACTTCTGAAAAAACCACAAAAGTTGCACTGGAGCAATTACAATTCATAAAAATAAAAGCCGTGTCTGGGCAATACACTCTTAAAGAGTTTGACATTTACAGACGTAAATGATTATAAACATTTAAACTACAGAACTTGATTAAATACAATACAAGCAGGAAACAAACAACAAAAACCGTTTGGACACAAATATCCCCCCAAAAAGTGTTATGAATAAAAAATGAACAAAGAAATTAAAAGAAAAAAATTGATACAAATTGTTTATACTATTGGTATTTTGGCAGTTGATTTTTCTTGCTCCTAAAAATCCACGTTCGTCCATGATTATACCACTTGCATGCTGAAAATTTCAGTCTAGTACGAATTTAAGGATGTATAGGGAAATTATTTATTCAAGCAATTTTTATTTTTCTCAGATTTTCCTAGGGTTATTCATTAGGAGTTTATCTTTCTTGTTACTGTCTGACGGTGGCTTGACTGTTTGAGACAATTCTCTAGTTGCACAACGCATATAAACACAGATGGGTTTGCCCAAACATGGTAGGTACATAAGCTGAAGATACAATCGGAATTTTCTCAAATGTTTTCACTGAATGGCTTGCTGATGAAAAGGTTGATGTTGCAGAGAAAGGTTTACTAAAGTAAAAAACTGACTGGACCCTGGATTTAAAAGTTGATGTGTTGGAAGCGTAACTGGGTTGCTAGACGTCTGGCTTAAAAAGTTCCTGATAATTATGAATGTGATTGATAATCCCACGAATTCTGCTGTGGAACAGATGATTTGATGCAACTCTCCTGTGCCATTCCTGTTCTAAACTGGGCTCTGGTTGTTTCATGTGCCAGGATGTAGCATAATGAATGGAAGTTCCAATTTCTCCGCAGGTACACAGTGGAGAGTTGGCTAGATGGAATCTGTGCAGATATAAAAGAAAAGGGCCGTATCGTATGAAAACAGAACATCCGCTCTATTCCAGTTCGCTGACTGCAGCAAAACTTTAGGAAATATGTTTGTGGATCGGCCCATATCCTCTTCGTCCAATTCACTTTGCCATTGTTTCATCATATCTTTTCGAAGGATAATTTTGGCATGACATTTTTGCAGTTTTATGTAGAGTTGGACGTCGTTTGACTCTGCCGATGCCTTCGCTAGACTCTCCGCTACTTCATTTCCGAAATAACCCACGTGGGCCTTTATCCATGAAATTTTCATGTGGGGGTTTTCTAGAAGTATTTCAAAAATTTCCCTGGCTGTTCTGTTAGTGGTATTTGGACTAGATTATGCTTGAATACTGGCTCTATTATCCACGAAAATTGTAACTGGAAGATTTGTCTTGACAGTAGTTGCGTATTTAACTGCTTCATTTAGGGCGAACAGTTCGGCCTGAAAGACTGTATTGTCTTTCGTCAATTTAGCAGACCATTGACACATTGTGTTGTTTTTTTTGCATCGCGCGGAAAGCTGCGCCCATCCCATTTGGAAATTTAGAACCGCCCGTGTAAGAGCGAGTGCCCACGTTATTTGATCCACTGTCATCTAGTGGTGAGGAGGAATATACTTGGAGGGATGAGTAGTCCAACCAGTCACTCTGTGTTCAAGAACCTCTGGGCTGAGGAGTGAAATGTCTTGAATTTTGTTTCTGAGTCTGTACAATTCGGTTTTTCTGGCATCCAGTTTCGACCACGTTTTGAGTACACGTCTTTCTGCCATACTGATTTGCACTAGACTGAAGTCGGGCACGGCGGTCTGCCGCTTCTCTATCTTCTTCACTCAGCGGATGCGTCATTGCACCTCTGATGTCGCTTCTTCTGCAGTGAATTCGGGAAAGGTGTTTTGTTATGACAATGTGTTTTCTCACTTTGTATTGAATCTTCTCTGTGAATAAATATGACGAAACTTGCTTTCTGAACGTTCCTCGTAGATATACAGGATGTCCCAAAAAAGTAGAACAAGCATTTATTTCCTTAAATATTGCACCTAGACATATACTTCCAATTACAAAATTTCATGAAATATGGTAGGCATTTGTGTGAAAGCACTTTGGCTTCTCTGGAAGTTGAAAATAAAAAGGTAAGAAAATTAAATTTTTATACGTTCCCCCATAGAGCAAAGGTGTCATTAAGTAAAATGTTTCTCTTACCTTCTTCTCAGTATACACTAAGTTTCACGATTCTATCTACAAAACTTGCAGAGATATATTAATTTTTAAATTTAAAGGGCTGCTCACAAATTTATATGGATATTATAAGCGATATATTTATATCGCTTATTGTAGGAATGCAAATTTATTCAACATAAAAAAACTGCGAAATGCAAATATTTGTCTAGTAGTACATCATCCAATCATCATGAATTGAAAAAAAAAATTGCCGATGATCCATACTGTTACTCAGTTTAATTGGCAGATAATTGCAACTATCGACTTCATAAATAATGGAAGAACAGCTTGTGAAAATAAAATTTAAGCCATGACAGGAAAATAGCCTAATATCGAAGAAAAATTATATATAAATTAATAATATTAAATTATTAGCTATCAGCGTTGTGCTTATTATTAAGCTTTACTTAAAGGCAGTGACGACTCGTCGTTTAGGGCTGCAAGTTGCAGAACTACACTGGTGTAAAAAATTAAGGAAAATTTCGTAAAATGCGAGAAATTTGCAATTAATACGAAAACTATGCTTCGAAATCAGTTCTGGCGAATCGTGTGACATTTAATCGAGTATCATACACATTTTCAGTGAAGATTCGGTCACGAAGGCAATTAGGGGGGGGGGGCACCAGAAAGGGATGAAGGCGAAAATGGAGTTTGACCCATCCTGTTTCACAGAAAGCTGATAACGAGATATAACTTTTATCGAAGGTTATGGTTTAATGTGCATAATATTTACATGCAAATTTGGGATTTTTTAAAGAAACATTTATATCTTCCCGAATATGACTTTACCCTTACCCTCTTTCAACATGAGAATGTCTATATAGACTGGAGTAGGAGCAAGAAGTAAAACAAAAATATCAACACCTTGGCCAATTACATAAACTTGTTTCTTAATCTTCTCATATGTCTCTATACCGGTCTTCACAATATGTACATCAGCATCATCTGTTGCTACAAACGTGCATAAGCATACGTTCTCTAAGTGTCTAGCAAGTTTGCGAATTGAAACGCTCCTTATTTGCAAGATCACTTTGAAATTGTCTCTGAGGGTCAAGGAGAACTGTGCTTTCATTAAAAATTATTTCTCTTGAGGTACGCTTCATCCGTCGCCTTTGGAGTTCAATAACCTTTGTGTTAACATTGCTTCCGGTATATCCGTCAAAAACAACTATTACTCCATCGCCGTAATGCTTCTTGATATAAGACATATATGTGGTGTTAACATCACTGAAAGTCTCTTGCTTTGGCCATACTACACGATGAATAAGAGAGCCTCCATCAAGAACGAAGTAAAGGTTGTCAGTGTTACCAACTGGTCGCTCTGGAACTGTATCAAAGATATTATAAAACATGACCAGCAAGAGGCTACATATAATTAGAATATTTATGAAAGTAATTTATTGCAGTTAAAATAATAAGCAATGTTAATTACTGTTTTATAAGATGGGTACGATCATTTTGTGCTTCGATGGTATTGCAAGTTAGAGGGGGGTTTGGGGGGGAAGTTCCCCCCTCAGGGATAGAAACTTTACTGTTTCCGTTTCCTTGATGTCAGAAGAGTATTTTAATAAAGTTTCAAAACTTTAGAAAATTTTCTCCTAATTGTCGTTTCTCGGTCTCATTGCAATGGTCTATTTGTACTCTCTCTCCTAACTTCCACACCACACTAGCGCTCTGGTATTGGTGCTCTGACATATGCATGTGCTTACAAAAGTGAATACTTATACATGCAAACTTTATTTAGATAGAATATTTGATTGTATGCGTCGTCTTTTGTAAGAATAATGATTTTGTTCTTGAAAATTGAGAAATCATTGCAACTTTGATAAGAGTTTGTAATCGTACTACTGCAACAAAATATATAGTGTTGGTACTCATTCGACGCAGAATTTTATGCTCTACGATATTCATCCGGACCATTTCTAAAATTGAATGTGTAGGGTTGAAGAAATCTAGGAAAAACTGACCTAACACTCCACTTCACTTCAGTCTTTTACCCCTAGGGGCGGAAGCTCCCTCGGAGAGGTGGAAACTTTTCGGTTCTGATATCCTTGAGATCAACGAAGTATTTGACCAAAGTTTCAAAACTATATAAATTTTTTCCCCTATTTGCCATTTTTCGGTTTAATTGCAATGGACTTTTTCTGGTGGTCCCTCTAATTCCTCGCGTGACCGACTCTTCACTGCAAAATGTGTATGATACTTGATTGAATGTCACACAATCCTCCAGAACTGATTTCGAAGCATAGTTTTCGTATTAATTGCAAATTTCTCGCATTTTACGAAATTTTCCTTAATTTTTTACACCAGTGTAATTAAAATTATTTTAAAAATTCGAATTTGTGTTTTTATATTTTGTTTTGCTCACTCCTCGACTCTGAGAGTTCGATTACCCCCGAAAACAGCTAAAAACAAGGAAAGAAGACATAAAATGAATAAAAAAGTAAGACAGACATAGGATGGAGCTGCACAACAAATAGTTTTGGAAAGTACAAAAATTCACTCATTACGTACAACTGACACTTTAACACCACACCACACCGCTGTGTCTAGAGCTCATGTGGCTCCTATCCGGGTTGGTATAGATGTAGATGGACTTGATTGAGTTGAAAAAAAAAATTACAGCAAAAGAAGAATGAAAATTGAAGAAATTACAAAGCTGGTGTTAACACATAGAATTGACGACAAAATAAAGGAATATATACAATATCTTGAATAACACGGAGGGCATGAAAGAAAAATGATGAATGTAGATGATGACGAACAATATGAGGAAGCTTACATCAATATACAGGTTTTGAGTAACGTATTAGAGATGGAGAGCCATTGCGTGTTAATTGTGGAATACAAGGAATAGGAATATTACTATTAAAGATTTATGAGAAAGGAAGGACTTAGTATATTCAGTGTATTGAATGCAGGATAAGCTAGAGTTATTGTACAAAGACAGGTGAGTACTTATTCCAGTCGCATTATGTTTTCATTGTCCATTATGAATTTAATCAGGTTTATTATTCTTTTTCTTGAATTCGGATTATCCAGGACTCTTTGGTACCACAGACTTTCCAGTGAAGTAGAAGGTTTCCTAATATGCTAAGAGAGAGTCAATGGGCAAGATGTCACATAGTGGATGGGGTCGCCGACTTCTCCGCAGGCAATAGTCAATATCCGATAAATGGAAACGGTTAAGGAATGAAGGGAATGGACCGTGTCCTGTGACAAACACAATTTCTTCAAGTATCCAAAAGACTGGTTTTAGGTGAACTGTTTTGAGCACTTTATGAACAGAACGTCCAGTGTTTCCATTATCCCAAAGATTTTGCCACTTTTTTAAAAGCAGTTCTTGTAAATGTTGTTTAAGTTCAGATCGAGGGTTTGCAGGGTTCGTATGCTCCTTGAAAACGATTTTCATTTTCAAGCACTATAGAAACTTCTTGGATTTCGGCTTTCCTCCTTATAAACTCCTTGATTTTCAATTTTTAACATTTCTTTTATTAAATGTGTACTACGTTTCACCGATAAAAAGGATTCTAAGTCGCCGCCGCATCAATTACCCATTATTTTGCGTTGGTCTTTCCACGATTTGATGTTCATCTCCTAGCAGTATCCAAAATTTAATAATTGGTTTTAAGTGCCACTCAGTAATAACCAAAACAATAGAATGGTGCAAATTGAGAATGTTATTTCTCTTGTATTATTTCGAAAAATTAACTGTACTTATTAAAATTGTAACATGTGATTTGTTGTAAAGTATATATATTGTGATGGTGGAGTTGAAGGAAAATAGATATTATTAATCCATTTTAGCTAAATTAGTTTTTAATAATCAAGAAATTTTGTTAATTTTATTTTCTTCATGTACTAATTTATGAGCAATGAAAATGCCTAAAAAACAGTTTCTAATATCTAAATCCATGTCCCTCTTTGCACCTCTATATTTTAAATACTGGATCACTGTGCACTACATAAGGTGCACAATGAGGCATGGAAATTATTTAAGAATTTAAATTCCAAAAAAAAAAATTAATGGAAATAGTTTTTATTTGAAACATGGTAAATCATGATATGTAATGAACTATTTGAACTTTTGGGGGTAGCTGTATAATTTTATAAAAAATTGTGAGTCTAAGCGGCACCACTCTACTTTCTTATAAATATATTTAACATGGCATTCTTGTATAAATCAGCTTAGTAAAAACTTATGAAAGAAATAAATATAACCACATTTATTTGAGTTATTAGCAATGTTTTAAATACTCGAATATAATTTTTGTGTACCTTAAAAAGGGAACCCTTTTTCGTGCTTGAATATTGACTCCTTGAAAATTTTGAAAATACTCCTTGATTTTTAATTTAAAAAATCAGTAAGAACTCTGGTTTAGAGCTTTCATTACAACGCCTTCTGTGATGGCTTTTTTGGCGAGAGTATCGGCTTCTTCATTATTACCCCGATAGCCATCATCGGCTTTCATTCATCTAACCAGAATATTTCGATTCTGTGTGAGAAGGGAGTGAATGTCTCGGACAAGTCGATGAGGATCAAGCACTGCCATTACACTCGAAAGGCTGTCTGTCCAAATTTCAGTTAATTCGTTTCCTAATAATTGTCTAAGGCGAATAGCTATCCTTTCTGTCTTTGAACTTAGCCAGAACTGTTTTTTCGGATGTCCCTGTTTGGCTGTAGGCCAACTTATGCTCTCTTTTTCTTCTTCTTTAATCTCGCCCAAGGTTCACTTTCACGCTCTTTATTTTTCTTCGATTTCTCTTTTATTGTTTTTTTTTAAGTTTCGGATTTATTTTCCTGTTGCCTCAACGGGAGTTTGGCTAATTATTACATATTCGTTTTCTGTTGTTAAAAGTCACTCACCGAAAAAAGATACGAAGGTAAATTTCTAAAATACAATTTTGATAATTACAACTACAAGTTTGGACTATTTGAAAATAAAGTTATTTTTTAAAAAATTGATTTCAGTTGTATTCTAGTAATATTTTTATAGCACTACTTGTTTCTGAGCAGTTTAGCCGTCGCTGCCTTTGATAAGTTTCGAAAGTTCGCAAGATAAATTATTTCTGTAAATACTTCAATTAATGCATTATTTGATTATTTTTTAGATTTAGCATGAGTTAACAAATACGTTGTTATTTTTTGATTTCACCCTTTTAATAACGTATTGAAATATATATATTATCCCTGAAATTTACATCGAAAGATTGGTTCAAACAGCAGTCCGAGGTATGGAAAAGTGGTCGAAGTCAATAAATTTGTCTTCTCATATCTCTGTAAGTTTTTCATATCGAGGCGTGAAACTTTGTATGTAGTTAGATGAATATAAGGGAAACATTTTACTAAATGACATTTTTGCGCTACGGGGACCGTATAAAAATTTAATTTTTTAAACTTTTTATTATCTATCCCCTTAGAAGCCAAAATGTTTTCAAACGAATTCTCAAATTCCTTATTTGATAAAACTTTATAATTGGAAGTATATGTTTAGGATCAATATTTAAGGAAATAAACGCTTGTTTCACTTTTTTGCGACACCCTGTATATATGTTTATTTAAATTATTTCCATGCAAATTGACAGAGCATATCGAACAAACCATGAGTATACTTTAGTTTCAAGAAGATTAAAATGAGAATCATTCTTATGAAGAATTAGTCTTGTGTTCTCATACGATTCCTAGCATTTCATTTTCTGTTGCGAAATTTAAGAAACAACTAGCCGTCTTTGACGACTACAGTGACAGTCTACATTATTGTCAATGTTTTGGTTTCGATTAGGCAGTTATAAAGGTTTGATTAAGTTAGTTTTTAATTCATAATTATTAAAGTTCATCTTTAAACTTTAGGAGGAGGGACTGGCGCACAGAGTACGCCATTGAACTTTTTCTTGCTGTGAATTTTTGACTGTTCCCCCTTGAGCCTCCCCCCCTTAACATAATAGGAACATCCTCCCCCGAGTACAATGCAGCCAGCCGATGTGTCAGTCTGATTTCCATTATTAGCAATTTTTTTTTGTACTCATGTCACTTTGGCAAAGTCAGTATGCCAACCCTCCAAGTATGCCAACGAAATTTATTGTGCCTCCTAAAAATTATGAGAGGGTTTTAAAAGAACTTTCGGATGAAAAAGCACTCAAAGCTGTGGATAGTGCATCTGATATTGATGAATTACAGTTCATTGAACATGCTGATTATGAAATTGACTCAGAAATTGAAAGAGGTGATCTTGAACCCCCTCAAGCTTCCTCATCGCATCATGTTTCTCATCCACACGACGATTCTCCTGATGTTGAAGATGTCAGCGTTTTAGGTAATGACGATTTTTTTGTAAAAGGTTTTGAAAGAAGCAAGCGAAATTTATAAATGGAAGAAAAGCCCACTGAGGAGCAATTTCGCATGTGTTGAAAACAGTTCTTCCGTTTTTTTATAAAGTGTGATGTACATGACGATCTTTCTTTTTTCCAGAAGATTGTAAACACTGATATGATTTATGCTGTCGTAGAGTATCCAAATATGCGTCATCAATGAACCAGGACCGTGGGTTCCCCCTCCGCCCGCAAAAAAAGTCTCTAAAAGAAGCATGTACGACACCTACAGAGCAGAAAGGTTGGCCTTTTTTTGTATATTATACTTACTGAAGTGTAAAAAAATGTCAAAAATCAATCTGGAAGAAGCGCGGAAAGACGGCACCGGAATTGAAATTTTGTGTCTCAAAAGATGCATAAACTTGTGTGCTGCCATCAAATTCAATGACAAAGACACGAGCACACAGAAAAACGGATAAGTTAGCAACAGTGAGAGGAATTTTCGACTTTTTCAATGAAAACTGCCAACAATTTTATACACTTGTGACCAACTCACTGTCTATGAAAAAGTGGAGTTCTTTCGTGGGAGATGCTGATTTATTCATTATTATGCCAAATAAGTTTTTCTTCTTTTTCTATTTTATCCATCATCCTTTTCTTCTATTTCTCTTTATTATGGTTCATGAACAGGTTAAAGTAATAAACTAAGAAAAACGGGTGGAAATTTGAAGCAGGGGATAGAAAAAAGTGATTTGGCATACTCCGTAAGCCGCCCCTCCGAAACTGTACTACACACCTGACCCTCCAACGAAAGGTTAATAATGATGAAAATCTCTTGTTGTTTCACAATGTACCTGGAGCGTCCAAACTTGACACAGATACATTTTGGATATCACTATTAACCACCTTGGGGTCATTTTTTCCCCAAAATTTTAATTAAATTTTTAAGTATTTAAAAATTGAGTAAAATTTTTTTTCACAGTTTTTCTCCAATAACTTTAGAAATAATTCTTGCACAGAAATGATTTTTAAGCCATCTTAAAGTGTTGAAAATTACCTTTCCAGTGATATTAGTTTAAGCACTGTACAGTGTTTATTATAATTTTTAAAATCACTGTGGTCTATATCAAGGATGTATGCTCCTCTCAGCAAGGGTGGAAGATGATAGTGGGAACCAATATGTGGCAATATTTATGATGGTGTGGGTTGAGTAGCTCTAATGCGACTGGATTAGTTGAAACAGTCTCAGTTTTTGAATCGTTGTCTAAATCATTCTCTTTCCTATCTCTTACTAGATAGAATATGGTCGACCACCATAAAAAATAAGGATAATCAGCTTGATTAAAAAATAGCAATGATAGCAAAATATATTATTATTTTTTTTAATCTCTTATTGCATTTTGTGAAAATCTTTCTAACAACTAAGCATGTCATTGTTTCTGAATTTATTGGGTTTTTTTTCCAATAATCGATAAGAAAACATACAGTGCATATTAAGAGCTGCGAAATAAAAACGGAAGTTAAGTGCATGCTAAAAATAACAGTGTAAGTAAGAAGTCTACCTTGGAGTCGATGACCAAAGAAAGCAATATTTTCTTATCATAGCTTTAACAGTGGTAAAAGCACGTGAATAAAGGATTTGATGAAACAATAAATTGGTTTAAATTTGATTTTACAATAGAAATCATTGTTATAAATTGAGTTTAAGATGGATTCTGAAATGTTTATTAAAAGTGGAGAAAACATTGTACAGCATTTAAATTGGTATCATGAAAAAAGATAATTTTTTGCTCTTTAAGGTGGTGTAAAAATAATTTTCGTTCGATAAGTATTTCATAGGTTAATGGCGAAAAACATCTAAAAATAGCTTAATTTTCGTTATTTAATTAAATAAAATTCTAATTCGAATTTTAAAATAATTTTTTAAGGCGTTAGCTCCCTCTTGTGCTAATCCATCACTGTGCCAAATTCGGTCGCCTTAAGTACAACGGTGTGCGCGCGCATAAAGAAACAAAAATCGAGCACACATACATACTTTCCTCTTTTATATATACAGATTAATTGAACCTTTGCATTGCCACTGCCTTTTTTTTAATGATCTGAATTAATGATCAGTAATAAACAAGATCATATACGAATTATATATATTCTATATAGTTTTATTTAAAAAGATTTTCAAAATACACAAATAAAATAGAAAATATAATCCTTAATAATTTAATTAAAATTATTATTACTGAGAAAAATTAGTATGACACTAATTCACTGAATTGCACATATGACCTCACTTTTCCCGTTTTCAACGCTTGATGATGCTAGTTTTTACAAAACTTCTACTCGGATGTCACACATCTTCTGGTTTGAAGCTGTCTTCTTTTATCTTGTCCAATTTCCGTCGCTGACTCGAGTTCCTCGAATCTGTCCTTGCAAACATAGTTCTGGCGACATATGCTTGAATTGAAGAGAGATCTACCATCGGAAAACTCTTGACACTTTCTGTATCGAAGGAATGATTGTACATGGAGGTTCTTGGAGAAAGGGTTGGTGTTCCGAATTCTCTGTCCAGCTCTTCGATTCCAGCTAATATGCTGTTGCTGCGAGGCGTTTGTGATCTTGTGTTGCACATCGAGGTTCGTTTCTTGAGTGCATCCAATGCTTCAGGATTTCTACTCATCCTCCTCACTTTTCGATTGAATTCTGGATCTAGAAACAAGGATTGGTTTTAAAAGCAAAATTAGAATTTCCGAAAATATCAGCTAATAAAATTTATAACTTTTTACTTTTTCGTTTATGAAGGATACAAAAAGAAACTACTGCAATTTTTAAGAAAATTTGACCTTGCGATTTTAATGAATTTTCACATTTCAGACCTTGAGTTCGGAAAAACCATTACTATTTATGGAGTTATGTCTGTTTGTGAGTATGATACCTGGAAAACGGCACGAGCTAGACGAAAGAAATTGGTATGGGGTCTTTACACCATAATTGTAGATATGACTCAAATTTTGTACTAAATCATTCAATGGATTGACTGCCTGTCTATTTGTGTGTATATGAAAGCATTAACTCAAAAGCAAAACAAGTTAGGTAAAGGACATTTGATACCATCTTGACACCAAAATGGTAGATTTTTATCGAATTTTAGACCAACCGGTCAATGGGGAGAGGCTGTTCCAATATGTTGACTCAATTCACTATATTTTGAAGCTAAGCACAAAAACGCCGTATTGTGAGGAGTGTACTGGAAAGTTGAGGGGAAAACACTCTCTGTTTATTTCAACGTCTTCGTATTATGGTACGTTTTTCTCTCGCTCTCATTTGATTCTAAGTAAGATTTCTTGTTAAAATTTTTTGATTTGTTAGATTAAAACCTCTTTTCAAATCTAAAAATGGGCGATTTGGGGGGGTCAAATCTCGTAATCTTCAGCCATGGCTGTTATCTGTAACGGCGCCACATTAACTTCAGAACATTTGACATACAATTTTAGATTTTCTGGGCACTAGGCATACATATACAGTGGATCTAGAATGCAACCCGGGGATCTACCATTCTGAAGATGAGCCTGGCTCTAGGCCAGAAGTTCCCAACCTGTGGTACCCCTGGGGATATGCGAAATCAAAGTTGATAATTGCGGAAATAAGAAATATAAGGAATTAAAAAAGTAACAGAATTTTGTTTTCTCGAGTTAATATACTTGCTATTTAATAACTATATCATTTGAAAAGATCATTACTGCAGAATGTAATTTTTAGCCATCATTAAAAGTTAATGCGAACTTATTACAATATTGATTTCATTTGTTTTGGCGTTGAACTAATACTATTGTAAAAATGCAATAAAGTGTGAAATAAAAAAACAAGTCCTGCAAATGTTATTAATTCGAGTCATTTGACCCTTAAGCTAACATAATCCCCTAACATTATTGATAAAAACTGCTTTGCATAGACAGATATTGTTGGTAGTGGAATATGGCAGTAGGGGGTACGCGAAAACATAAATATTAATCAAGGGGTATGCGAGGGATTAAAGGTTGGGAACCCCTGCTCTAGGCAGATGCTGTTTTGCTGTGGATAAGAGTTTGTCAGGTATTCAAATCAAAGAATGAAGGGGAAAAAAAATCTTACGGTAGGCTGTCTCTGCGAAACGACCGCTGGGATTGAGGGGCGTAGACTTATTTACATTAATCAACTGTGACTAAAATTGTTCTATTTGACTAAAGTTGCTCTATGTGACTTTGACCTATGCTCTATGACCCTTCTCTGTTAAATGAAACTAAAACCAACTCAATTAAGGTATGTGCCTACCTTCGGAGCACTTTTTTTTTGAAAGAAAGAAAATTTTTATTCAACGCTTATGTTTTCAGTTATAATGTTGTATAAAACTGTGAATTCAAATGCCATTTTAATAAACATTTTTTTTATTTTCGAAATTTTTGCCATTTTTGGTCAAAATTTGGTAAAAATTGACGTTTACGTCAAACTTATTATAACAAATTCTAATGCATATATTTCATTTTTTGTTTCAATAATATATTTTTCGTACATTTACCTGTATCGTGAAGCAGAATATTTAGAGAAACACGTAAAGTAACTGAGATATACCAAAGTTTGTATTCGCAACAGAGCTTTAAAAAGAGTTCTAAAATAAATAATTATACACTTTTAAGCTATATTTGAGGTTCACAACATACCTACAGGTGTATAGAACATAGTGGTAAAATTTCATTTGAATATATTAAAAACTTTTTAAGAAATGAGATTTATCGCAATACAAAAAAATGAAAACAACAGTTTTCCAGAAAACGCAAATAAAGATTTTAAAGTCCCACAAAAAATTATATACATATTTTAACAACTTAAAATTCACAATATTTATAAGTCTAGCTTTTAATTTTTTTCTTCATAATTTAGTTTTTGGTTCTACTTGTCGCTTGATTTCTTAATTCTCTCAATATCAATTTCTATGTAGTTTTTAAAAAAATAATTTCTGGTTCAAGTTTTACATTAAAATGTTTAAATACAGATACCAGCCCTATATCGCCTGACTTGAATAATGAAACTGCTATCTTAGTATTTAATAACAGTGTTTGGAGTGAGCGAAATTTTCTTTGTAAAATATCCCGTAAGTAGCAAAACAGTTGCCAGATACGTCTAAAACAATAATAAATAAAACTTAATTCTATATTTAAAAAGTAAATTCTACATTCAGATTGTTTAAGAGTAACGAAATAGCTAATTAGATGCGTTGTTTACAATTCTATGGCTTAGTTTCGTTTCGAAAATTTCACTTCTGGTTCATAATTTGGGCAATAACTTGCTTCTAACTATCGTAGAAACTAAAGTAAACCATTTTTGGAATCCTAAATGTATGAGTTTTAATAGAAAATAATAATAATAAAAAATTTCGAAAATTTTCATGAAAACGGCGATTTTAGGGTAGTCACATACCGATGGAAAGGACATCTCAATTAAATCAACAATTGTTAATAATAAGGACAGTTAATTAATCGATTACTCAACTGTGACTCTGACCTATGGCCTTTCTCTGTTAAATGAATTAATCTGAATGAATGAATTATTAATTTGTTAAAATCCAGTTAATATACCGCTCGCAACCGATGCATCCGCGCGCATCAGTCGCTGTGACGTCTTCAAAATTCTTCGTGATTTTCACCAACTTTGGAGCTCGACTGTGACTAAACCGTAATTACAAATTCTAAAATTATTTTTGCAATCTTCAATGTCTACCTTTCTCTGTTAAATGAAACTAAAATCAACTCTCTATGTTATTTGGTTGCGGGGCTATAAGCGTTTAACTTTAGCACAAAATTCGACGTAATTCAACAATTCTTGAGTAATATTTCGCGTGAACCTCGAATCGATGAATGAATTGTCTTAGTCTGTGTGCGTGCGCATAGGTGGCTGTGACGTCATCAAAATTTTTAGTGATTTTCACCAACTTTGTTGCTCGACTGTGACTAAACCGTAATTCTAAAATTCTTTTTGCAATTTTCAATGTCAACCTTTCTCTGTTAAATGAAACAAAAACCAACTCTCTATGTTATTTGGTTGCGGAGCTATAAGTATTTAAAAATACCGCGAAAAGGATGATAATTTTTTTCCTTCCCCGACACACCATTAGGAGAGACCATATGGAGAGACGTAAATCTACGTAAAAATCAAAAACTACTTTGAAAATTATGATACCAGCTTTTAATCAAATATATTCTGCTAAAAGTGTCAAAGAAATAAAAAAAATACATTACAACAATGCTAATAACTAAAGAAAGAAAGGCTACCTTTGTCAAGTAATTTTTGCAATTCTTTCTGTAAAGCAATGCTGAGGGATCGGTACTTTGGCCTCTCTCTTATTCTAAGCCCCAACAGAGAACCACGTTCTGAAAAGCCGTTCGGAATCATTCCATTTCCACTTTCCTTCACCGGAGCATTCACTATAGTTTGCTCCAACATATCTTCATCATCTTCTTCATCATCGTCTTCGTCCTTAAGACCTTGCTTATGTAATAAATCTGTCAATTGCGAAAAGTTGATCTGATCGGTGTCTTTATCATTCTGATCTAGGAGAGTAGTCGAAGCCAGTATATGCGATAATGTTTCTAGTCTGTGGAACAGCATGGCGATGAACTGTATGACGAGGATGAGGGTAAAGAAGAACACCAAGACTAGGTTAATGGGCTCTAGTTGTAGATAGGTCATTTCTATTTTTATCTCTGTGTTGACTGCGATATAGGTGATGTTTGCTTTACCATTCAGGGGCCACTCTATGTGCAAAGTTTCTTTTTGCATTTGAAGCAGGAAGACGATGAGGATGAACAAAGAATTGAGCATGAGAACTCCAAAGACAACTTTGTTTCGAAGTTCTATCAGCTGTCTGGAGGCTTTTGCCTTTTCTTCTGGTTTGTCTATGAGAGGTTCGAGGTAGAGACTAATGAGCTCGTTCCAGAATTTATTTTCTTCTTCAGAAAGTTGTTTAGTGGTACTTTTTACAAGGGAACGATCTGACAACCAGTGTTCGTTGTTATCTGGTTGATTGTTTGGCTGTTCTTCCTCATAATCATCTATAGAACAAGACAATGAAAAATAAATATTACAATGTATTCAAATCAATCAATATAAATATTTCTCTTGCGTGACTCCCAAAACACGCGTTTTTAGCTATAGGATTTGGTAACTTCTATAGCAAACGGTGGATCGCATGATTTCAATTCCCAAACGCAAATATGTTATTGAAGTTGGGAAGAAAAGAAATTCAAAAATAAAAAAGTATGCTTATTAACTTTACAAAAAAATAATTTACTCTCTAGAAATGGCAGAAACCCAAATTATTTAGAATAACATTTTTTGAAAAAAGAGTAAGTGTGAATTAAAAACTTATAAACTTATTTCAACTACAAATACACAATAAAAAATAAGAATAAAATATTTTTAATTCTGAAACTCTTTATTCTTTTGGCGAACGTTTTAACGGCTGGCGCGATTATGGTAAGTTTGGCAATATATCTATTCAGCTCAACAATAAATGCCTTTTTCTAGGATGCACAGTGTCCTCATTGTAGCGAGCGAAGCTAGCAGGGTTTGCGCAGCATACCTGGGAAGATTGCTACTCGATCTTTCTGGGGATTGTCGAGCTCTAGTGAGCAGGCGTCAGAGCCCTGTAGTAATAATAAATACTATAATATATTCATTTTAAATTGTGTTATTGATTTTCAGTAATGCGCTATTAAGTCAGTAGGAAATTATTACTTTACCAGTAAACCCACGCGAAACTTTCGCATTTTAGTTATTATTTAAGTAATAATAGGAATACATGCCAAGTAAATATCTAAGAAATAAACATAAAATAGAAATTTCAGGAAACTTTGAGAAAGTCGGATAGAAATTAATAAAAGCCAATTCATCTAGTAAATAAACATCGAATACAAATAACAATGCACGCGACGCAATCCAAACATTGCTTCGTTTTTTAATATTATGCAGTTCGAAATTGAAATTTTTGAACAAATATAACTACTTATGAATCTATTTTATTCCACGTTAAATTTAATTGATACAAATATGACATTACAAATAAAAAAGTTATTACTTTCATTAAAATCATTTACAAATGTATTCAAATAGTTAAGGATATGGATAAAATGAAAAATGTTATGTAAGCTCGTTTTTTTTAGTCCAATAAAGGTTAATCACGGGTTTTATTGCATTTTTGAAACACAAAATCTTAACCCTTAAAGGCCCGGTGTTGCCTTTAAGCAACATACCCAATTTTGTCTTATAAAATCTTGAGAATAAGACTGAAGCTATAATACCTGTTTTTGACAATAGGAAACTGAAACTGACAAACTGAAATTCTTATTAAATCAACTTACAAAATATAGACGGCAGCCTGAGTGCTAATAAAAAAAAATGACGTTTTTCACTTGAGGCTGCATCTTTTTAGCTTTGGTTTTACTTTTGAGAATATCATATTTTATTCTGCAGTGTTGAAGGAAATTCCCTATCCATATTATTAGTTCTCAAAATTCATCTGTGTTTGACATAGAATTTTGTCAAGGAAATTTTTTTCTAAAATAAAGCCCAGTGTTGTCAGTTTGAAACAAACTGTTTTTTCAGCCATAAGAACATACTTAGAGCAAAAATAGAATTTTTAAAAGTATTTTTCCCATGTTATATTCAAGAAATGAAAGTAAAAAAAACATTTTAAAATCAATTTTTAAAAAATCAGGCTTTTAAAGGTTAATAAAGTTATCATTTTTAGAATGAAACTTGGGAGTTTGAGGAATAATTACCACTTCGGTTTCTATATTTTTATATAAAAATAATTTCCCTTGGAAGTAGGCAGTATTTAATGAGTTTCGGACTGAAATATTTACTTGGTTCTACTTCAAGCATATGATCCTCTTCCAAATTTTCATCTTCTAGCACTGCATTCAGATCCTTTTGTGGAAGATGTACAATTGATCTGAAAATACATCAACTCCTTTTAGTATCTTTTATATCATTCACCAGAGTTAAGAACCTCGCTGTTGTCAAATATAGATCTCATAAGAGTTAGCTTTGAAATAGCTTTTAATTTAGTAACTAATTCAGAAGGGAAGAAGATATTTTTTTCGTTTAGTGAACACAAAAGTTAAGCAGAATAAATATTTAGTAACGTTTATTTGTTTAGATGAAATTCACTGCGACTTTTTTTGGCAGCTCTATTGTACAGTGATGACATCATTAAAAATTCTGTAGGAGTTATTTTTATACTTTGTGTTTATGTGATTTTGTATTTGATGCGTTTTGAAGTGTTGGAACAAGAAAACGCCTAGAATATGTACAATATTTCATTTTTTTATTTTAAATTTTTCTAAAAAAAATAAACAAATATATTTTTCACCAAGAAAATCAGGATGTAAAAAAAAATTACAATGGGGTATTTGATAATGTTATTAGGGTTATAAATAGAGGACTGATCTATCTTAAAACTACCACGGTATCAAGACCTGTCGAATA
>BGPR01001083.1:0-67161 GCA_013235015.1 Araneus ventricosus | reverse complement strand
GGACTGATCTATCTTAAAACTACCACGGTATCAAGACCTGTCGAATACATACATACATAGCGAGCCTACACCGGTCTGGCCGAAGCCGTACGTACACTGAATTCTGAATTTACTGTGAAATAAATTGATACTGCATTTGCAAAATTACTATATTTTCGCAGTCAGCTGCATCGATCACTACACCAAACATTAAGGTAAAATTGGCGTTGAGTATTAATTTGGTATTTTCGGATTAGAGATTAAAAAAAACAATCACTTTATAAGAAACAAAATCCATTAAAATGTTGCACACATGCATAAAAAAGGGAAGGAATTTCTACCTCCTTCTGAATCCCGAAAAGCGCTGATTTGTCGAATCTAACTGTTTTTGCATGCTCTGGATGCTGTTGCTGATGTCCTTGAGATGGCTCTCCACCTTGGCCATCTGCAGAGCAGAAGGGTCGGGCTTAGGATAGGTGCAGCACAAGCAGCGAAACAGGTTGGCGAATCCGAAAGAGATGCTGCCCTCTTCTTCGGCTGTATTACCCAGAAAGGGCATCCAGTCCAGTATACCGCTTTTTTTCGATACCTAGAAAGGATAGCTATGAAATTCTATTCCATAAATTATCACTTTCTCAAACAAAATGTAAATGCACCTTTGTTCTGACGCTAGAAATCGAAAAAGGGCTGTTGGGAAAACTGTATGTACCGAAAATGGCGAAGCTTAAAAAGCTATTAGAAAACCATTAAAGACGCAGATTAAATAGGATTTTTAGCCGCCATTATCCGGCTAGCTCACAGGAAATGAAAGTGACGGTTAAAATAAGTTGGGCCATAGTTGAATTAAAGTAAATTTATTGTTCACACTTCTTCCACATAGAATTATTTTGGATTAACTAAGTTTACATTACATTTAAGTTACAATATTCAACTCTCTATGCATGTCGAGTTTTGTCCGTCCCTGTGAGAGGGCTAAAAGGCACCTTCTCGCACGAAGTCTCAAGTCACTCTGTCTCTCGTTCTTCTCCGGAAAGTCAAAGGTCCTTGCAGCGCCATCCACCGGCAGGAGGGCGAGACAAAATGTCATTGTCGCAGCTTTCGGTTTTATAAAGGAAGGATGAAATCTTTAAACCATACACTTCCATCAACGCCACCTGTACTGCGGGCCAGCATTCACAGTAATTTTTAACTAATTCAAAGCCGATGATGGTTAAAACGAATTATCGAATAATGAAACTCTAGTGTATAAAATTTTTAACAACGTCAAATAAAGAGTAACCTGGAACAATACCAGCTACTTTACCTGTTGGGTAACAATTGCTTGGGCTTGAAGTTCTTCTGCTTCCATCTGTTTTCTCGTCTTCTTTGTTTGCACTTCTCGCGTTCCCCAAGAGACTACATGCAGGTTGATGAAAGAGTACAGTGCCAGCAGGAGGTACATGGATGGGACGCTCAGGAAATAGATGAACCCGTGGACCACACACCAGAATTCCTGAGGATGAGCCAGAGCCGCCACGATGAAACTGGCCGTCATCGACAGGATGAAGATGGCTCCTGGCGAAGTGATTCCATCGATCACCAATTGAAGAGAGATTCCAACGAGGACAGCCATCATCAGAAGGGCGTAAAGAGCACTGAATATTTCAGCTATGAGAATCTGAAAAAATAGTTGAAATGCTAATTATTTAATTCATGATCAGTTTTGGTTTTAATGAGTTCATCATAAAATTTATTTGGCGTAAATGTCTTGTTTTTGAACTCATTACTAATCTAATAGCCCAGATTTGTCTCTCGGTAACGCTCTGATGTCACCAGCAATAAAACTCGCGCCATAGCACTGCGAGACATTAAACAGCATTATTTCATTGTTAGAGAACCTAAATTTCAGTAATTTTAAATTTAAGAGAATAATTGTAGTTCTAATTTAAAATTTAATAGCTCTAAAATAGTGAAATAAAATTTGCTATCGATTGATATAAAATTTATCTCGCTATGATCAATAGTTCCCGAGAAATTTTAAATTATATTAATCATATATTTCAATTTAATATCCGTTCTTTAATAGAAAGTAGTAAATTACGTTAGGGGTGTATCATGCGTGTGATATAGTTTGGACGCCACGATGCATCTGTTTATTTATTGCAATCGTGATGATATAATTTTATAATATTTTTTGGCAACGTTTTACAAGCAGGGAAGTACTTTGTTTTGATTAGAATTTCGAAAAATAATTCCTTTGAAATTTTAACTTTTGAGTTACGTTTGACAAGCTGAGAATTTCATGGTTATTGAATTGGAATAAAATTGTTAAACAATGAAAAATACTTCACTCGCAATGTTGTTTACCAAGAGGTTTTTTGAATAAAGAAATATGTAAATAATATTGTAAATAAAAAAAAAATATTTCCTGTTATAAAACATATGTTTATTTTATTTGTTTTCAATCAATGTTAAACATTTCTCTCGCATATATACCTATTTAAACACGTCAAATTTGACGGGAAATCTCTTGAAAGAAGAGGCAATTTGCACCCGTCATACCATGACGGGTGATTTTCTAGTTGTTAGTATAAACATCAAAGTTCTTTACATTGCAAATGAAAAATATTTGCAAATATAGAAATTTTACTCTGTTAGTGGTATGATCTGCTTGCTTATTTCTCTTTGATTGGGTTCCTGAATTGTATGCGTAATCAATATTTTCAGTAGATTAAAAATTTGTCCGTTTTGGGACTGCATCATTTTGTGGTGTCTTTACTCCCTCTTGGTCTAGTCTAGCTAAGTCCATGAGTCAAGGGCTCGTGATAAAGAAGAGTCCTATGAGCGCAAGATATTCTACGATATTTCCACGATGTTGCTACGATATTCTGAACATCGTAAAGAATATCGTAAGGCATCTTGTACTAATAGGGAAGTGTGGCATCTTCTGACATTGGAGCACTTAGATGGCACCTGAAGTGGAATTCTGACTTATTTCCTACATGTGGAGGTGGGTTGATTTTCTGTAGGACTTCCAGGAGAAACTATGTCTCATTTGTGATTTTTCTGCTGCTAAAGAAGGAAAATCTCCAACAGCTACTCAGGCCACAGCTATCAGTTCGTTGCTAAATCACACATCTGTCGGCCAGTTTTTGAATTAGGTATGTGACTACCCTAAATTAGTCGTTTTGCGGAAAATTTTCGAAATTTATTTTATTTGTTCATTTTATAGACCGTACATTTAGGTATATAAAAATGCTTTATTTTTGTTTCTACTATAATTACAAATAAAGTTATAGCATAAATAATAACCGGAAGTGACAATTCTGATACCGGAAGTGGCAATTGAAAGAGCCTTAAAAATACAAACAATTAGTTTGAACAACTATATTTAAATTCTCAAGCAATATATTGTCTAAAAATATAGATTTAAGCTTCCATTTCTTATTTTTATTGGTTTTTGGCGACACTTTTTTTAAAAAATACAACACAACAGTAATTACAACAGTAAAAATTATTTTTTTGGAGCTTAATTTGCAGTTTTATAATTTAATTACATTTATTTTGAACTATTACCTGTTCTCAAGTATTTTTAGATGTAAATTTATTCATAGATGCTTAAAAATTACATGAAAATTGGCAAAAAGCTAATTCAGATATCGAGACGCCACTAACTATCTACTACACAAAATTATTCAGAAAAAAATCTAAAAAATCAAAAGAACACAAAAGTCGTTTAAAATCAAGTAAAAGAAGGTTTGACTTGTAAATATGGCGAGTTTTAAGGTTCTGAGATGGGTACAAAATTTTTTGTACTCTATGAAAATCTTTAAAAGCGTTTTCTGAGAAATTGGAATTTTCGATATTTTTCTACGCGGCAAACATCATTTTGGAAAATGTTTTATTTGTTTCTAGCTATGTTATGAACTAGAATCTAAGCTCTCTGCTTATATTTATTTATTTTAATGACTTTTTAGTGAGAAAAATCTATGATTTTTTTTTAAAAATTCGAGTTTGTTCACAAAGTTTGGAATATCTCCAACACCTTTCGAGGTATCAAAAATATCCTAGTTCATAACACAGATAAGCATGTTAGCTATATACTGTGCAAATATTGATGAAATATATTCAATAGAACTTATTATAGGAAGTTTGGCGTAAGTGCAAATTTTCACTAAAATTTTGCTAAAAATTGCCTATATTTTGAAAGTCAATGAAATTTCCAATGAAATTGCACTGGAATTCTTAGTTTTATAACTCATTTTAATTAAAAACATGAATGTTTCATTAAAAATTTGAAAAAAAAAAATGCTCCGAAGGTAGTCACATACCTCCGAAGGTAGCACAATCGAAGAATGTATCAATATTCTTCTTCCTCCAATTTATGTACGTCAGTCATGTCATGCTTTAACCCACTAGGTTACTGGAGTCATTGTGTGGAAAATGTGAAATCTATTTATATGTTTCTAAAGGCTTTATATATATCTATATATATATATACTTTTAATAACAGCAGAGTTTTTTACTTGTTGACATATAAATGTTTATACTTAATTTTTTGTTCATGGTATCTATAGTATTTTCAATTCTTTAGATTTTGTTTTAAATTTGGTTGTATTGTTCAAATAATGACTTTTTAGTTTAGGATTTGCTTCTTGATATGTCTTGTTTACTTTGTTTCTGTATGATCATATATATATACACACACACAATTATTTATCGAGAATTTTGTCTCGAATTAAAAATTCTAAGTTGAATTGTGGAGAACCATTCTTTAAAAACATACAAACGGGAACCTCTAATGCAACCTCCACTGTTAATTACTTTTTCGTTAGTTGTAACCTTTAGATTACGGATGGATGAAATCTCAAAATCGTCATTAAAATAGGGAAATATTAGTTTAGAAACAGCTGAAAAGTGATTTGTCACCGAAACTCTTTGACATGAGCAAAGGAATAAAATAGCGATATTAACACTGTAATAAGTGACGTTATTATCATTCTTTATTTTTATACTCGAAATCTACAAGTGCCAAAATTTTTAAGCCTTGTCCTGCATGAACCTGATCACAAAAAATCACTTTGTCAAGTCGTCGGGAAATGTTTTCTGTTTCAATTTGCGAACGGCCAGTTTAATGTTCGATTATATTCATTTATAAAAGCAGTAGGTGAGAATTAGGGAAATAAAGCTGAACAGAACACACAAATTAAAACTGCAGAAGATTTTTATTAGAAAAGCTAAACAAAGACTTTGTATAAGAATTTTTTTTTCTTGCGTTTCCTGAATACATTTCGTTCGCTTCACATCTGTCATATATCACTATCATTTCATGATGCTGCTAAGCTGGAATTACCAGTTACTAACACGACCCGACTGGATATGATGGTAAAGTTTGACTTTTTTTGGTTCATGAAGATCTATACTAAATTTCCCTTTGAGGATGTCCTCGTCACAAACTTACTTGTGTGTCATTTTTGGCATAGAAGCAAATCAGTATGAAGAAAATGATAGGCACCAGGTTGGCGATGAAGGACTGCCAGTTGGATATTTGAAAAGCAGACACCATTGCTCCAACTAGCATCAGAAATATTGTACCGGGCCCCAAAACGGTCCCTACCATAAGTAGAACCTGAAAACAAAAAGTTTTAAATGAAATGAGTCGTATACAGTTTTGAGCACCTAGTTATTCAAATTCATCTTCATCCTTTGAAATTATGCATAATGTTTTTGCTTTCAAGAGGGCACCGAATAAGGATGGTACATAGCACATGGGCATTTCAAAGACAGAGATGGGCCAATCTCTGTCTTTGAAACACAAAGACAATAGAGAACCAAATATTTTATTTTTTTAAAAATTGTAACAATATAAAGTACTCTTCTAATTTTGATGCTTTGGTAGAAATAAATAATAGAACATATTGAAACAAATATTAGCTTATGCGTTGAACCAATGAAAACAAAAGGAGTGCATAAAATTTCCAATTTAATACGTTACTCCAAATTTTACTTTATACATTTATGAGTTCACATTGAAGTTATTATCATGAGTGAGTGAATTATAATCAGTGGCGGCGAGGGGGGCAGTCCCCCCTACTTTTTTTAGGGAAGAATTAAATTTTATTTCATTTTATCTGCCTAAAACTAGGAATTGCAAAAAAGCAACAGTGTTCGGGAAAACTGGCTAATTTTTTTTATCTAAATTTTTAAATTTTATTGTCTACTCCTGTACTTCCGGGTACTTTTAGATGCCTATAAATTCTTTTGCACCCTCACTTTCTCCACCCAGTCGTCGCCACTGATTATAATTCTGACGTGTGGCACTTAAATTTAAAGACCTACTGCATTCCGCGATTCTTCTAGAATCTAGAAGAAGTTATATTATCCCAAGTTTTTATGCATTCAGTGTATCTTCAATATAACAAGTTTTTTCTTGACTCATCAGACTAATAGCAAACAACAAGGGTGAGTTATTATAATACAGGTATGAAAGGTATATCAATCTGCACTTCCACAGACTTGAAATATCATATTGAATCAGGAAGAATAGATGGCCAACTTACTTGATATGCAATGTAGGGACGAGATATGTTGTCATTCAACTGGACTGTTTTCTTATAATTCATGAGCAAGTCCATGATGTTCGCCATGGTGGATGGTGCCCATCGCCTCCTCTGAGTGTAAAATTCTGCAAAGGTTTCCGGGCAGTGCGTGTAGGCGTCAGATGCGGCACTGTACTCTACCCGATAACCCCTCTGCAGAAGCAAGGTGCACAACCATCTATCTTCACCTGAAATTCACATCGGCCATTAGAAGACAGCCCATTCCTATGCTCCAGTGGAAACTTGCAGAGGATTAAAAAATTTAAAAAAGATCTGGCTTAATATTCTGTCTTTTCAATTTCCCAATTCTGGATAATTCAAGAGACTCTTTTTTTCATTTTTTAAACCTCGGAAGAACTTATTTTCAGGTCAAATAAAACATTATTTTATGCCAACAGGCAAGATCGGTCAGGAGGCGGCTGACCACAGCGATACCAAAGATTGCTTCAGAAAAAATAATCCCAATTAACATCACTCACAGTGCTATTATTGGAATTCTAACAATTGAAATAGCTTGTAATGATTTAACCTTCATAACCATCAATTTGTATGCACCTCAAGGGTTTAAACTTATTTCCATAAATTAAGGATGATACATCGTTTAAGTCTCATCATCTGAATACGGTTCATAACTATGGAGTTCGTCCCAAATTACCCCTCAAGTTGCTTCAAAACAAGAGTAAACTAACTAAACCTTGGGTCACAGTTGTCCAGTGACAGAACGCCGCCCCATGTCCCCGTGAATGATGCTATGACAGCAATTGTACCGGTTGCATATTTACAAACCCTACCCTGATAGAACTGAGGCAGGAAATCAGTCAATATCATTGGCTACGAGGAGCAGTGACGTCGCTTTCAGCTCTCGCACGAAGCGTACGGCAATCATAACAAAACAAGAGTCGTCCTACTTTTCTTCTCCGTTTTTCCACAGTTGAGCACAGAAAACATTCTTCCGAGGGTTGTAATATTTTTAAAAATGATATTATTTTTTAAAATATCACAAAAAATAAAACGTACCACACTGTAAGAAATTATACTAATGAAAAGTACACGCACAAGAGCAAAGAACGACGTCATCGGCTCTCGGCGAAGCGAGCCAATCATATTGTCCGATTTCCTGCCTCAGTTCTATCAGGGTAGGGTTTGTAAATATGCGTACCGGTTGGGTGGACATGGGACATTTATCTAGTGACAAAGTTTCGAAATCGATCGAGGGCTCCAGACCCAATTCCATTGAAGATCCTCCGTGTATGTGGGCCTCATGCATGCTAAATCTGCCACGGAGACAAAAGTCTCCGTTGGTGTGGTGCGGAAGCTTGGTGAGTGAGGTGCCAGCTCAAAGCGGCCGGAAAGTGTCGAACTCGCCATCTGATCATGGTTCAAAATTATGAGATCCATCGCTAAATAGATCTCGAATAACTGCAAAAACGGCACGTTAAGGACATTAATCCAAATAAATTAAACCAAATCTGCTTTTTCTTCGGCACCGGTGGCCTGATGACAGAGGTTTGGCCACGAGATCCGATTCCACCGAAGATAAAGCGTGTATGAGGATCTGGTGCACGTCTATTCTGTCTTGAATTAAATATCCTTCAGCTGGTGTGGAAGCTTGGAGAAGGGTGCTGGTTCAGGTATTGGCCTCTCTATTTGAACATGGTTCAAAATTATGAGGTCCGTACCTAAATAGATCTTATACAGCTTCAAAACGAACGTTATTCTAAATAAACTAGATGTTCTCTTTCTTGAGCATCGGTGGCCTTATGGCAGAGTTTTAGACCCAATCGGCCAAAAGGAAGAGGTCCAAATGCACACTCGAATGAGGTCAGTCGAAATTAGAATAGTTAAAAGGATTTTTATCCGAATAAAATGATAAATATTTTAACTTATCAGAGAATATGACGATATTGTTTTTTAATCAGCATCGTATGATTTTTTTTCTAGCATTGTCACAACACACTTTGTTAAAATTTAGTAATTTTTATCTCCTTTTTCAACTAAATAAGAACCTTCCATTCGGCCTCGTTCGACGCTAAATTTGGAAAATAAGAATAAATGTTAAAATTAAAGCGTAAAAAAATAAATAACACGAATTTCCAGTTCTATTCTTAGCCTGATTATGTTTTAGCCTTGACTGCATCAGCCGTTGCATTTTATGCGTATATCATGCAATTTACTTAAAGAATACCAGCTGAAAACATTATCACGTCAATAAAAGCGGAAGTGAAAATTCTGCTTGGAATTAATATGCAAAGAAAGCAATTACTTTTTTAATCATTACTTTTACATTGACAAAAGCACCGTAACAAAACATTTAATGAAATAATTAAAGCGGTTTAAATTTCATTACAAAAATTTAAAAAAGTATTATTACTTATTGTTTTTAAATTAATTTTGAAAAATTTATTAAAATTGAACGAAAATGAAATTAGCTCCAATAAAAAGCTAATTTTTTGAATTTAAAGTTGGTGTAAAAACAGCTATATACTTCGGTTTTATTGATAAAAAACGTTACCATTTTGATTAATTTTAAATTACTTAAAAATATAATTAAAAAACTTTCTTAGTGAGCATCTACTGCCCAAGAAATAACTACGTGCCAAATTTGGTAATTAGACCCAACGAACTGCCTCACTATTCTCTGTGTTATGATTTTTATATCATGCAATTTATTGAAAGTAAGCCAGCCTAAAAATATTATCATGCAAATAAAAGTAATCTGGAAATTGTTCAAATCTTTTAGGATGGTAACGGATGAGACATATATCATATCTAATCGATCCATGGTCATCTGGACAGTGGCGATTTTTGGCTCGCCTCGTGCCTCGAGATCTTGGGGGAGGATCAAAACCCAAGAGATGTATATCGCAACGCTAAGCCGAATAGAATTTTCTACACTCGATAGGGAGATGGGCATCAAAGCAATTTTGCGCCTATGGCTACATATGGGCTGTTTTATTCATTGGGCGCAGGGGCGCTTAAAAATTTACTATACTAAATTTGTCAATACTTTTATTTTTGTATTAAATAGATATATAGAACAGAATTTAAAAAAATGCTTTTTTAATTAATATAAACGTAAAAATTAATCATGTATATAATCGGGGAGGGAGGGAAGCTGGCTTTCAAAATCTTTTTTTGAAAAGCCACTGATTTGCAGAGTTGTAAGGATTAAGTAGAGAACAGATTACTTTTTTCTTTCTTTGCTCCTCAAATATTTTATTAGATAGGTATTTTGTCAGACCAAATTCCTAGTACGATTTGCCTTTAGGTAGGTATTTTGTCAGACCAAATTCCTAGTACGATTTGTCATTAGATAGGTATTTTGTCAGACCAAATTCCTAGTACAATTTGTCATTAGATGGGTATTTTTTTCAAATTCCTAGTTACGATTCTGATGGGGCGGCAAATTATTCTAGCCCAGGGCGCTCAAATATGGTAAGACAGCCCTGGGCTTTAGACTGCCAAAATACGCCACTGCTCTCTTGTCATATTTTGGAATCAAATCTTGTTTCACATACCTTGATCAAACTGTACATATTCAATGGCCTCTTTGGATTTGGAGGCGTAAGTTCTGATGATGTTGTTCTCCATAAGAGCTTCAGCCCGAAAAAGGGAGAAACATCCGGGACTGCACAGGACGCAGCCGATCATGTGTTCTGTCGCCTTTTGCAGCCAGTGTCCTATCGCGTATTCGAACTTCTGGTAATACACCATCATGCCTATAAACAATCATGAGATCTGTGATTAGTTACAGAGAAAGAGGAATGGAAGTTTGGCTTGTGGAAAATATGCATATTTGTTTGAATATTTTAAGATTTTTATTTTCAGGCTTGTGTTTAATAAGGACGCTATATAACGCTATTTTATATATTATTTCGAAATGGTGACTGAATACTCGCGTGATATTCTCTATATTTGCACCATACTTCAAACTAAATTTATAATTAACTAGACGCCTTGACCAGTTGTTAGCCCGTCATATTAATAGCATGCAGCTATGCTTGCAACATGGCGAAATAAATTGGCTGTTGTAGAGGCTGGGGAATCTGCCAAAGTTTTATTTTGCGATATATCTGGAAAATGGAGAGTAGTGGGTGGTAGGCGACCATTGATGACATTTCAAGACGTCATAAGCTTTCATATGAAATAAAAATTGCCAAAATCAGTTCTATGGTTGGGGCTGGGGGACTGTTCATCTGGTTTTGCCAATTATTTTAAATATATAGATTTGTTATGATGATTAGTCAAATTTATGTCACAAAGTAAATGTGATACTAATAATTCTAAGTTAAAGGAAAAGAAATAGGGAAAATGTATAAATCCAGGGAATGACTAAGATACACCTCATTTAATTTCTTCTTTGACACATGAGTAACAGAAATAGTACTATATAATAATAAATAATCAAATAATTTTTGGGATGCACTTTACACTAAAGTTAATAAAGCAACAAGGAAAAAATACAAAAATGCAATGTTTTTGATGCACTTTATACTCGAAATTAGTACGACAAGGAAAAAATTCAATAACCAAATCTTTGCCCATCCTTTTGCGATTTGCTTAATCGGACCAAGTGCTCCTTTAATGCGTTTTCATAATGGTTTTCTTCCTTTCAATGCCAATTACTTGTTGGAAACTCTGAAACTTTGTGTTTTCATCATTTCCAGTAAACATGAAAGCAGATTTAAACTTCTCGGAAAGAAAAAAATACATAATTAGCTAAGACAAAAACAGGATTTGCCCATTTATTTTCAAATTCAGCTCACTTATTTTGAAGGAGGGAATACCTGTTCCGACGGGATGTATCCTTCCGCATGCAGCTCCCAAATTCTTGTTTCTGTTCATGAGGTCTACCAGCAGCTGCACAGCATTGGGTTTGAAGTCGATGTCTCCGTCTAAGGCTAGGATGAATGTGTTCCTGTGAAGGTTGGTGGATGATTTTCCGTATGTCATACTACTCTCCAGTCGATAGCCAAGTAGGTAATACATGTACATCACCTACGCATTGGAAATTCTTAGTTTTTATAATGCATTTACAGCAATGGTATAATTTCTCAATGAGATATAATCAAAAGTTTGACGACTGCTTAGTACATATGTTACGGTCAATGTTGTACACAACCTACGCATTGGAAATGCTTAGTTTTTATAATGCATTTACAACAATGGTATAATTTCTCGATGAAATATAATCAACAGTTTGATGACTGCTTAGTATATATGTTACGGTCAATGTTAATACATGTACACCACCTACGCATTGAAAATTCTTAGTTTTTATAATGAATTTACAGCAGTGGTATAATTTCTCGATGAAATATAATCAACAGTTTGACGACTGCTTAGTATATATGTTACGGTCAATGTGATTAGCCGGTTAATTTGAATAATTACCGGTAAAAGTGATGAAGCGATTTATCGCATTGACCGGTAATTATTCATACCGATTAATTACATTAACCCTTTCGCTTCCACCGAGACATATATGTCCCGCGGGCAGTTTCAAATGACCCTATGGGATTAATATGAGTTGTATTAATGTGACTATATGTCCCACTGGTATTCCTTACCATGGGACCGTAGCATGTATCACTGCGACATACGTGTCCCACTAAAACATACCAATGGGACACATATGTCCCACTGATCCATCCACCCCCTGGGTGATTTATTCTTTTATTTTTTCAGCACATTATCGATATTTGTATTGTAGTTGATGTATTAAAGTACTTATTTTATTTTCTTTCTCAGAAAAAAATATGGGTAGCGAAAGGGTTAACCTTAACAAATATTATAAATAAATAAATAAAGCGAAGCTTCTTAAGCTTTTCGATGTAACTAAATGTATAATGGTAGAATCATACTTTCTTGCTCTCTGTTTCTCTTTCTTTCACTTCCCTCCCCAAATAAGACAAAACATTTAAAAATTATATAATTATTTATTTATAATAATGATAATAAGCAAAATATATATAAACTCATTAATTATTTATAATTTATGACTAAAACAGATAAAAAATACAGGCCATACAAGCAGTTATTGAAAAAAATGATTTACATTTTTCTTAATCATTACATTGAAACAAAAAAAATCAAATCTAATCCTCACATTCTATCATGGAAACATTTGGTTTGTGATAACTGAAATATGATACAAATGTCTGCGATTCTATTTTATTAATACATCTGTAAAAAAACTGCATCAATGGTTGTGTGAAACTTTGTCGTCGACGCTGCCGGATTACTGTTCATAGTTGAATTAAATCAGTGGCGAATCCAGGGGGGGTGCTATCGGGCTGCAGTCCCCCCCCCCAGAGCTAAGCCAGAAATCTTGATTTTATTTAAAATCACTACAACTGTTTGTTATTAATTTCCCTTTAATATATATATATATATATATATATATAAACGTGAAAACCTTGCTTGCTGGCTTAACAGGCTCGAAAATTTTTCTACTTTTCTAGTCATTCCACTCGTACTTGTAGCGTTGACTCGGTCGAAGACATTTTTTGGCAACTTATTTCACTGTATTTTTTATTAAATTATCGAAAGTATTGCAGATTATGATTCTTTATGATTCTTATTGACAGGTGAGTAAAGTTAAAGTGCTTCGGTTTACCATAAGCCATGAGGTTTGAGATTCGTAACGACGCCGACGATATTCATGATCTCAGCCGAAAATGTTTATGACCTCAGCCCCCCCCCCCCCCTCGACCCAAATCCTGGATTCGCCACTGAATTAAATCCACCAAAAAGAGATTTTACAAGTGGCTCTGACTTTTTATCAGCAAAATTAACATTAAAATCACCAGCCAGAATAAGTCGCATTCAGTGGCGAATCCAGGATTCGGGTCTGGGGGGTGCTGAAGTCATAAAAATTATGTATCGTAGTGACGAATGTCAAACCTCATGGCTTATATAAACCAAAACACTTTAACTTTACAGGATTTCCTCGCTTGACAATAAGAATAATAAAGAACACTACAATACTTTCGATAATTTAATAAAAAATACAATGAAATAACTGGCCAAAAAATGTTTTCGACTGCGCCAACGCTGCAAGTGCAAGTGGAATGGCTAGAAAAGTAGGAAAATTTTCGATCCTGTCAAGTCAGAAAGCAATGTTGTCACGATTTTATTACTATTTTTTTAAATAAAAATTAAGGTCAAGCAGTTGTAGTGATTTTAAATTAAATCAAGAATTTTGGTTTAGCTCTGGGGGGGGGGGCTGCAGCCCGATAGCCCCTCCCCTGGATTCGCCACTGGTCGCATTTCATGGTAATTGTGGCCAATCCATAGAGCAACTAATCTTAGGAGAACCAGGAAATTCCAACCATACTCTGCAAACTTCGTTTCCTTCATTGAATTCTGCATGTACTGACTTTCCTTCGTTTTCCCAAAGAGGCACTTGTCCCGGGTTAACAGTCGGAAAGTGTGCCAAATTCAACGGCATTTCAGATAAAAATATTCGTAAAAAAAGAATAATGAAGGAAAGCTATGTGTAGCGTCGTTTCGGTCTAAAAATAAGCATACTACCGATTTATGATATAATTTATAAACATATTTACGATTAATCGTTATGTTATCACAAATTTTGTGATAACATAACGATTTTAATAATTTAAACATTTAAAAAAATAAAACTACTATTTTGATTCAGAATCTGAATTTTTACTTAAATTAATACCTGTTAGTCTTGTGAAAATATGTTAAGGCAAAGTTCTGGGAGTAGTTTTAAGGAGCTGCCACCATAAAACAACATTACCATAGGGACAGTCGCTGGGTGGAATAGGAAGTCAAATGACCCCATCGAGATCATATCTTTGTCATTCCTACCAATAAGCTATAACTGCACCCTAGGTGATTGACGGAGTTAAAGTCCCTGTACCTGGATGGAATAATTTGTTTCCTTACTGCACCCAGACTGACCCAATGTAAATTCGGCTTATGTAATAGGATTTCGGCATTTTTTATGTCAAACTTTGCCGCAGCGAAGCGATAGATTAAAGGAGATCTAATTCCAAGGCTTAGCTCTCTAAATTGTGAAACATTATCGCCATGGGATTTCTTTTCGTGTTCTCGTGAATGGTTACTGATTGATCGGCCCATTCAATAAATGAATCACAACGACGATCAAATCAGAAGAATCAAATATGTTGCAAAGTCATCAGTTGAATTTATTTCTCGGCAATGATTCTTAGTTATTAGAGGTTGGTGGCCATATTTGATACTTGTAAATGGTACATATAAAACTTTATACGCAGGAAGATTATTTAATTACGTAATTCTTTCCCTTTTTTCGATGTGCCTTTCGGAAATCAGATTTTTCTCTTAAGATGACTTCGCTATCTTCAGGTTTGTATCAAGTGGGTGCACGCCTTTCTCCGCATCCTTATAACAATGGAAGAGGAGAAACTTACCTGACTCCATCGTTTTTTGTGCCTGATGAGATCTTTGTTCTTCAGGTGGACGACGAGAGCATTGTCTCCTGGCAAATGCCAGATGAGGCGCCCTCCGTAAGGTGTCGGAACTTTAACTGGTGGATTCGGCCGCTGGCAATTCTTACTGTAAACTTTGCTGCAACATAATATGGTGTGTCAGTTATTAACCTGTTATAAAAAGCAATCTATAGGGTGTCCACACTTATCGTGGTCCAATAGCTAATTTCTAAACCGTTAGAGATAGACATATAGTTCCAATTGGGAAAATGCTTTAAATGAAGGGAAGAATTATAATATATGTTTTTTGAGTGAATAAATATATTCATGAAAAAGTTACGAATTCTAGCTTTTCATACGGTCCCCCAGTCCTATCAGTCATGTTTAGTAAAATATTTTTGACACTCTAATATTTTAAACAAAAAGAGTCCCACTCTTCTGCGACTAAAACGGACCGAGTTATGGAGCTTTGAATATCGCTGACGTAGACCACTTTACACCATTTCAATAGCTGTCTTGAAGACGATCCACCAATCAATGCACAGCAATTGCTCGACGAGGCCGCTGATCGGTTAAAAATCATGAAATTCGAAGCTCCAGAACTCGCTCAGTTTTATTTGCAGAAAAGTGGGATTTTTTTTGTTTTAAATGTTAGAATGTCGAGAATATTTTACTAAATATGATTGATAGGACCGGGGGACCGTATAAAAAGTTAGATTTCGTAACTTTTTCAGGAATATATTTATTCACTCAGAAAACATATATTATAATTCTTCCCTTCATTTAAAGCATTTTTCTAATTAGAACTAAATGTCTATCTCTAACTGTTTAGAAATTAGCTATTGGATCACGATAAGTGTGGACATCCTGTATATAAAACGCTAACATGCGTGGCACAGAAATCGTCCTTGTTACTTAGTGTCGAATGGCAAGGATAGGTTTGTTTATAAAACAAAACTGGTAGCCTCCGCCATGTTAGGTACAACTTCATAAGAATAGCTTGCTACTATATTCGCTTCGGTGTAAAACAACTTTTTCTCGCAAAAAATGAGTTTAAGACATTGAGTTCACAATATTTCTTACAATATATTGGAACTTTGGATGAAATGATTCAAAAGTGATCAGTTAAAAATGAAGCAGATGGGCTTAGGCGACCAGAGAACGTTCAAGTCAGAGTCAATATAGTTTAACGGTCAACGCCATTATAGTTTGAGTCAGCGACTTAGGCTTTTCTAAAAAAAATTCATTCAAAAATTTGCAAATAAATTTTATCAAACCCTCCCCTCCAACCAAAATTCAGCAGTTGAAATCTAGAAGTTGGTACACACTCTTAAAATGGTGGCAAGTCGCCAAAGCTAATGCGTGTATTACTTTCATTAGCTTTGGCGACTTGGCGCCAGTGAAGTGCAGCGGTCAAGGTCTTGCTTTGGCGATCTGGCGGCTTTTTAAGAGTGTGTACCAACATCTAGATTTCAACCAATTCAGCAATCTCGGAAAATCGCAAACTACGATGTAAATGACAGTGAAATCACGAAAGACCCTGTTTTACTTTCTATCTGTACTTCCCGATAGCGTAGTCGCCAAGGCACCACAATGCTAATCCAACAGTGCGGGGTTCGGTCCTTGAGAGACAAAATTTTCTCCCCGAGAGTTTTCGATCGCTATCATTATCTTTTTCTGCCTCCCATAGTTATCTCTTCCTTTTAATATCACCTAAATAGTTTAATGAACTTATTTTTAATCCTTGAAAATCAGAAAGGAATGTATGCACACACATATTTCTTTCCAATATTATTCCTTAATAAATTCTCTTCATTTGGTACACACATTAACGAATAGTTAAAATTTCCATTTTCATCAAGCCATATTTGCCAGATTTATGGGAGCTTCGGCCCCATTGAGCTTTAGCCCCTCTCATCTACTACTGAGACAGAATGCGCCAATTTGGCTGAGAGTGCAGATAACGGTGCATAGTTTAGAAGCAACACAAGGGCTATTTTGGGACGCACCTCGTAATTTCGAACTAAGGTGAGATAACCAGGACGACACCCCCTCTCTAGACTTCAGCACCACACTCGCGTGAGGAAGTTTGGCACCCTACATATGATATAACGTGCAACAGGCCCACATACACAGCGGATCTTTATTACAATCAGGTTTCGAACCTGACACCCTCCGGCCCCGAAGCCGAGAACTTACCACTAGGCCACCGCGGCCAGTAGAAGCTCAAAGATAATTAATAAAATTTGTTAATATGCTTTTATGCCAAACTGAACTCATTTTATGATGACAAAATGATAAGATAGATCGATAGATACTTTTTTTTGTTTGGAGATTCACAAACTCTTAATACTCCCTACCCTTTTTCAGATCAAAAATAGTTGCATAGGTTGCATTTTTACCTTCAGTTTTTTTCGCCTTACCAAATATACGAGATGCCATAAGAATAAGAAGTTGGAGGCCAAATAAAGAGGTAGATGTCTACAACGAAGGTCTCTGTGAAAGTGAGAGAAAAAGGCAAACAAATATGAAGAAGTTTTATCTTGGGAGATTCGATATTTGGTCTGGATAGTATAATCTAGGGATTACTGTTAATTTAGCCGATTTGCTTTTGTGGCAAAATCAGGTTCAGAGTTGGCTTTAATTTCGAGAAGTCGAAAAAAAACTTCTTACTATCTTTTGCGTTATGTTTTATTTCTCAGAAACTACTGCTGGTTTTAGTGAATTAAGGCTGAGAAACATGAATCAGAGAAAGAATGTTAGAGTTTCTGTCCTTTGGCTGTGCATTTAACCATTATTATTCAAGAATCAGTAGACCATTGTGCGTTTTAGCAACAAACTGTTCACTGCTTGGGTTGATTGCTGGAGTTCCCCCCCCCCCAGCCGAAACACAAATGTTGGTCAATTTCCCCTGAAAGTCTTCTAGGAAGATAGCCTGGAAGACTCCATATATTTGAGCTTCATATTTTTGAACTAAGTCAGACTTCTACTTCAGATGCTACAAGGTCGCTTTGACCAAAAGAACTTCCGTTTTATCCGTGACGCAAAGACTTGGATATAAATACGCCAGACCAAGAGAGCTTAGAACCACCACTGAGGATTTTAAGGCATAATTTTCATCTAAAATTAAGATTGGCATCGTCCAGTTCCTGTTGTACTTTTGTTACAAAGACAACCAACCATACCTGTATCGACATCGTAGCATGTATTCATTGTCAATTTCATAAGTAATAATTCAAGATTCAAAACTTATAATAATTCAAGATTTTGCAGTTTTCACTTTACAACAAACGATAATTTCCTGGAAAGATCGGATTTCAGAACAGTAACAAAAATGGAAGTCATCCATATACACGTGGAATTCAAAATTTACCTGTTCTCCAGAATATAAATTTCAAAATCATTAATTGAATATTTCTCCTTTTCTCATAGAAAAGGGAATATTGAGAATTACTGATAGATACAATAAAAGACGAACCTCGCAGCCGTATCAACTGCTACAATAAAATCTTTTACAAAGCTGTTGATAGTCATTTTGTCGTCGTCATCGTCACTGACAACGAAAGCATCATCAAAGAGTATATGAGCTGCAAAAAGAAAACGATGTTTTCGTCAATAAAGTAAAATTTATTTTACTTTGGAATATTGATGTAATGCATGATTTATCCTTTAATTCGAAGCCAAAAAAATATAGTAAGATTAAATAGGAATTTGTAGATTTTAAAGATACATGTCCACTATTTGTATTTAAAATGGATTTCGTAGAAGAAGAATAAAAACAGTTTCAAGTTGCGTTTTAAACTATAATCTTTAATTCTAAACGAAAAACAGTTTATAGTTATTTAATCATACGAAATGAGATGAATATTCAACCCCTTAACTGTTTTGTTTTCTCAACTATTTAATTAGATGACACCTTCTGTTTTGGGAATGCTTTGTCATTTTAATTCAACTGGGAACTTAAAGTATGGTTGGAATGTTTAGGGATTCCGAGTAATTTTTATATGGAACTATAACTTCTGTGATTGGCTGCGATGATTCGATGCACATTCGGACAAATCTTTTAAAGGGTTAAGCGATACTTAATACCTTGGCAGCCGCTGATACTATTGATTCACGCCTACAAACTAATTAGATGATTCCTTCTTTTCTCTATTAGAGAAGGAGGGGGGGGGGGCCAACTATTTAAATAAAAGGTTTGAATCAAAGGCGTGAGTCATGGCTTAGTTTAGTTGTATTACCGTCCCCTTTTTGAAGCAACACGAGGGCTATTTTGCGAAGGACCTCGAAATTTTGAACAGCTGTCAGATGGCGAGGACGACACTTGAACTGGCACTCCTCTCCAAACTTCCGCACCACACCTGCGGAAGGACGTTTGCCTCCCTACGTATGATTTAACATGCAGCAGGCCCCATACACGATGTATCTTCAGTGGAATTGGGTTCCGAACCTGGAACCCATCCGGCTCCGAGGCCGACACCTTACCACTAGGCCACCGCGACCTCTGCGGGAGTCATGGCAGCGAATGTATTTAGAATATCATTATGGTTTCATGTAGAATTTCCAAATTTGAGCAAAAGTGTGTTATTTCTGAACATATTTTGCTTCATATATTTAAGATTTGCCGAAACTTTTTAATTTTAATTCATTCGCATGCTTAATGGAGTCTATCCATAGCCACGTGTTACACCGAGCCAATTTAATTTGGCAAATCGATGCACATCTTGAAGGAGAAAACTAAGAGCTGACGTCACAGCGTATCGTAAGACAACTTGCAGTTAGGTGTTAGATGACATGCATAGGTACTTTTGTCATCTGACTGTAATGTGACGTGAATTGACTCCATTGAAATTTTAGAAAAGTTAAAAGAATGAATTTTAAGAAAAGGAAGAATAGCTTCAATCTATAACTTAATAATAGATGACGATGTATAATTTCGTGAAAGAATGAATTAGTATCAATGAATTTGAATAGCTGCATCTTGAATCTTCATTGGAAATGGGTAGGTTTTAAACAACTTTAATTATCTTAAACATTGACCTAAACTATTTAATTGGAAGTTTTTATTTTCCATTCAATTTTATTGTTGGCGTTTTTCTCAAAGGGAATATATTTCACGATCAAAGCAATATTCCATAAATTAAAAATGTTTCAGTAAAAGCAAATAAAGTGCAATCTTGTGGGCTATTTAAAACACATGTAACTTTGTATGTATATGTGATAGGAAGAATCTATAAAGGGATTAGAAAGCTTGATCTATCTAGAATTCTTTTATTTAGAAATTTAACTGAGTTTAACTAAAGTTACCCGTAGTTTTACTAGAAGAGAAAGTAAATTGTATTTTTCGGCTGCTATATTTAAAATTTTTCATTCACTTTGATACGGAATTTTTATGTGATCGTTCTTTTTTTTTTTGCACTGATGTTAAACCTTCTTTGGACAACAGCAGTAAATTGCATTTCATCAAGCCAAATAAGGGAATCTTCTTTCTCCTCTAGTGAATCCATGGGTCAACAACGATTATGAAAAAATCAGCATTTTGTAAATTAATTCTTTAAAATGAATTTTCTAAAGGCAAAAAAAAATCCCAACCCTTTAGATGCATCAAGCTTCCTATTCCTGTCTAGAAAGTGTTGCCATCATATATTTACGAAGTTAAACCCATTTTGAATTACACACATTATACATTCTTTATATAAAATAAATGCTAATGAGAAATTTGTACTTTCGATTTCGTAGTAATCTGGATTTCGAATCTCGAATCCATCCTGCATAGTCTTCTGAGAACACTGATGAACATCCATTCTAAAACAGAAAATATCTTTGAATTAAAAAGAATATTCTTTAACATTATTTAAAATGTGAAATCAAAGCTTTTCGAATTTCTTGTATTAATATGCAAGGCAGCACCACCACTAAGCAAGTTATCATATTGACAATGGTTATGATGGAGTTTGGATGCTATTGTATTATCTGCTTTCCTTTTGTGCATATTGACATACAGTGGCTTTCAAAATTGAGTATACGCCACTCTTTCCCTCTTCATAAAAGGTATAAAAATGTTATATTAAATTCGCTTTTAAGCTTAAAAGCCAAAAGAATAATAAAAGACACATTAAGAAATATACAAAACTTATAAGCAAGAACAAGGGATTGATAATATTTTTATTAACACAAACTTTATGTCAAAGTTACGAATTTCTGTGTCACAAAATTGAATATACAGTTAGTCTAACTCGTTAACAAAAAAAAGCATGAAATAATATTTTGTTGCGTATCCTTTTACTTCCAAAACAGCTTCTAAACGGCGCGGTGTGGCATTGAGGTAACAAGAGTTTGTGTTACCTGAGGGGTTAATTTCGTCCATCTTTTTGTAGCACAGTTTTTAAGTGTTCTTTATTCGTAATGTTGTGTTTTTGAGATATTTCCAATTTTACAGATATTTCCAATTTACACAGCAAATTTTAATAACATTGAGGTATGGGGACTGAGGTGACGTATAAAATTGCATTTTATACATCATCATAATCATAATTTCACAATTTCGGCTGTATGTTTTGTGTTGTGGTTCTTGTTGAAAAATAAAATTTGAACCTAAACTCAGTTTCTGTGCAGTTTGTTTTAAATTTTTATTCAATATATCAAAATATTTCATTTTATCCATCGATAAAAACCAAAATCTCCACTTTATTTGCAGACATAAAACACCATACAAGCAGGAATGGCGCTAGAGTTTGCCCGACGGAGGAACCCGATTTGCCCAACAGGGAGACACGTTCTGCTGTACGGGGGACGAGTGTAATGAAATTGGTCTCAAATTTTCGTCAGATTATTATTTATCAGCTAAAGTCGAATACCCCGTACAAAAATCTTCTTCGACGGGATACAAAATGTTTCCCCGACGGGGGTTCCTGGCCCCCCGGTCCCCCCTCTGGTGCCACCCCTGCATACAAGGACTGAGCTTCCCTCATGCTTCACTGTAGGAATGGTGTTTGGGGCAAGTAATTCAGAATTAGGCTTCCTTTACGCATAGCTTCGACTATCACTTCCAAAAACATAAATTTACGTTTTTCTCTGAATATGAGCCTATTCCAAAAATTTCCGGGCTCTGAAATATGCGTTTTGCAAAAGCATTTTTATTTTCTCTATTGACTTTGGAAATGAAGGGGCATTTTTCTGGCCAGCATACCATCATATTCAGCTTTCTGAGAACCTTTATAATTGTTTCTGCTGAAACACTCCTTCCTATTGCTGTATACGCCGATGTAGCAATTCCTACAGCACTCATTTTAGGATTCAGGGCCGTACCGAGGTGATCCTACGCCCTTGGCAGAGCTGGTAAAGCTGCCCCCCACACACACTACATTTCCTTTAATTTTTTATTCCTTCTAAAATCAGGGAAAAACTCCATTCCTGTGCAAATATTTTTTCAACCCAAATTTATCACATTTTATGCTTTTTTAAATAGATTTAGTAAAAATGGTGTATCTTGGAAAATGATACTTTAATGAACTATATTGATGAAAAATACTGTACACAACAAAATAAATGTATCAGTTATCAACAAAATAAATGCAGTAAATAAATTACAATTTGCGTAAATAAATTACAGAAAAAGAGTGCTTTTTCTTTAAAATGATTTCACGATTTAAATTCAGCAACTCTATTCTACATATTATTGGAAGAGTAAGATATAAATATAATTTTAAGATTAATTATTAATTAATTTTTTGGTGGGTATAGAGCGAGGGTACTATTTATTTTGGAACTCTTTTTAACCAAACTGAAAATAAATTTCCTACAAAAGTTGCTAACTTCTGAAGCAAATTGAAAACTGCAGCTGCACAACATTTGTTGTTTCATTTAGCACTAAATTCAAGACATGGGCATACCACCATGTATGAACATGGTTAACAATGGGACAAATAGTGTTAACAATGGAAAAAGATCATGTGATTACATATAAATATGGAAATTAGGGACCATGTGATTAATAAGGAAATCAATTTAATTTTCATTTCAAAATTGAAAAGTATTGTTGCAAATCATACATTTTTTAAAAAAAATTAAGGGAAAAAATTGTTCAGCAATTAAATTGGTATCACTAAAAATATAATTGTTTGGATTTTAAAGTGGGGTAAAAGCGTATTTAAAAACTCATGTATGCATAAGTGGCTGTCTGTTGGCGTTCTACAAGCATGGTTGGTGCCAATGCCCCCCGTTTACGCAACGGGCTATTTAACTAGTAGATAAATAAAGATCTGGCGAAAATTTGAGAGTGTCATCATTACACCTTCCCCTTGTGCAGCAGGTCGTGCACCCCATCTGTCGTGGGTCTCTAACGCCACTCCTGTCTACAAGACAGACCGTTGAGCTTAGAGTTGCCAAATTTCGTACAAACATAAACAGAGTGAGAAAGTACACCTCAGAAAGTTTTTTTTAACTTAAATTAATTAAAACTTAAGCAAGAATTTGTGGGTTTTCCAGCGATAACAGCCGGGAATATTATCATATAAAAATAATTTTTACACCCTTTTAAATTTAAAAAAAAATCTTTCAAATGATAACAATTCAGTTGTCGTACACTTTTTCTTAAGTTTCACAATTGTTTTGAAAAAAATAGTTTTTGGTATAATTTTCAGCAATAGTAGTTTGCTATGCTGTAGTGAAAGTCAAACCAATTTCGTTGATTCATCAAATCTTAAATTTAACGTTTCTCTTAATGTTTAATTTAATGATTTTTCTTATGTTAAAAAACGTGATATAAAAATTTATTTTGATTATAACAATATTGTTACGATTCGGACGGGTTCGTGGATTGACTGGACTTTAATCAAGACGGCACATATAGAAATTTTTTTACAGCTGTTATTTACAAATATTTACAGTTGGTAAAGCAAGAACAATTCAGTCTTTAAAAGACTACAGCAGTTCAAATCAACTCACAGCGCAGATCACGGTAAAAACTCAAAACAATACGCCGCAAAATGGCTTAGTCACTCGGCTAAATTCAGCAGCCTCGTCAGCTTTAATGGAAGGTTTAAGGAGTACCCGCCCCCCGCAGGGGGGCTACCTCCGATCATTGAAGACTGTAAAGCATGGCTGTGAAATATTTGGCCTGTACTTTTGTCAGAATTGTAGTGACGAAGTAAAAATCCAGGAGAAGTTTGTAAAAGTTCATCCTTTTCCGTTTCGCAGTTCTAAAAGGAACTAGTCAAGGGATCTGGTTGTCTGTTGTGGTGTCAGTGGCAAGGGCGGAGGAAAAAGTCCGGAGCAGGATGACACAGGTCTGGAATCCAGTCGAGAGAGCACACTAACTGCCGAGAACTGCTATGAGCTATTGAGTACTGAGAGCGAGGGGGTGCGTGGAAGGGTCTGTGCAATGATTGGCTGCTAAGCGGGGAGTGAGAGTGTGGTTGCAGAAAACAGTGAGTCTATTGGCTGAACATGGGGAAGCAGCCTCGTCAGCGATTGCAGCGAGGCTTTATATACTCTCGGGAGACTGCAGAACTTTCCAGAAAAAGGTAGAAATTTCGTGACGCAAAGTCGACAAAATGGAAACCTTCTTTTGTTGTAATAAAATGCAGCCATTTTCGTTGCTTTGCCAGTTTTTTTAGTCTAGTTTTTTTTTTTGTTTCTTCAAAAAATTTGCTTTTTGGACAGATTTATTATATTATTTTGATAGATTTATTTTTTAGCTATGGTCTTAAACCCATTTTTTCACTTAAGGCAGGATAATCTTCTCTGGAGATTATGTCATCTATTAATTTGTATTAATTAGGTCAAACATACAAGTTATAATCAGAAAAATAATGTGTAATAATTGTAATTTAAATTTGAATTATGAATTACCAAAATAAAAATTAATCTTCATTTAATTTAATGATTTTAAAGAGCCATTCTGCCCAACACATTTTTAATAATTAAATGTAAGGATGAAAGTCATTAATTTGATTAGATGCAAAATATATTGCCTAAAAATTTAATTAAAATACTAATATATTTCCTGTCCACTGCCTTATGAAGTGTGAGGTTCCAACTGGAAGTAATTTTGGTTCAGAATTTTGTTTAATCATCTAAAGATTTTGACTTAAGAAATAAAAGCTAGCAGGAGTGTCTACTCAACTTTCTCGTATACTACAGAATACTTCGCGTTTGGAGCTTCGTAGTATGTTGAAAAGAAAACCGAGTTTGCATTTTGGATGACTTCCTTTCGGCCAGCTGGAATCAAAATTTGATATAGATCTATAAATTTGGTACCAAACAATATACCAGATTTCATTAATATAGCTTATTGCGTTTTTGAGTTATAGTATACCATTCTATACCCACGAAAAGACAGACCAACAAACAGCCTTTAACGGATTTCGTCCAAAATTTGATACATATCTACAATTCTGAGAATAAAACCGTATGTTAAATCTCATCCTTCTACCTCTTTGAGTTTTTGAGTTACTATGTTCAGATGAAAGGGTACAGACAGACAGACTTCTCATTGACGGATTTCGTTCAAAATTTGAAAGGAATCTGCAATTTTGGTGTTATGACCACATACCAAATTTCATCCTTCTAGCTTTTGAGTTATGGCGTTTACAGACAGACAGAGTAATTTCATACCAAAAATGTTTTTTTGGGATTCAGGAAGATCTAAAACATGGAGACTTATGAAAATCTCGAGTTCGAATTTTTTGGCGATTACGATATCTTCTCTTTCTAAACGAGAAAATCTAAAAAAGTAGCTCTCTTAAATTTTGGAATTCAGTTATGCTGAACTGAGCAGGGAGTAGGTGATATTCTAGCGCGGGGCCCCTTAGGAGTGGGGCCCAATCGGGAGCAATTGGTCCAATCGGCTAAAGGCACTGCTTTTCTTTTTTTTTCTATTAATGATTCATTACTTGGTCTTTTGTAACAATTAATACTTTCAGCTTGCCAAAAATCAAATAAGTTGATGTATTGAAAGTAGGTTGATATAATTCATATAAAATTAATGGAATGGGCGAATCAGCCGGTCGTAGAAGGTGGCCAGTATTAAATACAACAAAAGCAATGTAAGAATACCGAAATAATTTGAGCTGATCTCTTTTAAAATAATTTATCTCCTTAGCAAAGTGCGAAAAAGTGTGAGTTTTCTTCCTGTGCCCACTCTCTGAAGACAAAAACAGAAATGCAACATTTCATCACAATTATTTGCCACCAAAGAAACACTAGAAGATCACTCGCCCAATAAGGATGAGGCCCTTTTGTCCTTTTTTACAATGTAATAAACATGATAAAATAAGCCTCCCTTCCAAAACACAAAAATCTTAGGAAAGGCGCGAATGTCTCCTTTATCTTTGGGCCTTTAGTCGTCAAGTTACGTGAATTTTTTGCCTCTTCCTCTTGTCGGGGGGAGCCCCAAGAAGATTCTTGAGACGGCGAGTTCGCTTGTCTGTCAATTTTACGCAACTAAAACGAGCAGCAAAAAAAAGAAGAAAACACGTCGTTTTGCCATGGCAAGGACAGCACCCATCTTGCAAAGAAGGACCCTTTCGCCTTGCCGGAGGGATCCTTCAGTCCTACGGGAGCAATAAAGTCAAAATGCTCATTGCGGCATCAGTTTGTAACATAATACTTCTTGCAATTTTTTCCCAAGAAAATGCACAGGCCCTATTTTCTCTCTCTCTGTAACTTGGCCATTACGCCACTGGATGAAAAACTAACAACTCCCGTAATATTTAATGAGTCGCAGAAGACTTAATCTCAAATTCTTTTTTATTTGCACAGCAGATCGTATCAATCTAATTCCTAAACTTTGTTTTTTAATGGTCATTTCTGTGCCCCCTTCTGCCTGTGCCCTTGTCAGGGGCTAATTTCGCCACCCCCTCGGTACAGCCCTGTAGGATTTTTTCGTATTTGTCTAATAATGTTTCTCTTAGTCGTCGAATTGGGAATTCAGTTTCTCCCTCTACCTGGTTTATTTGCTATTAATCCAGACTTTTATACTTTTGGATGATTTTGTTGTATGTATCCATGACCGCCGAACATTCTTTGTTATTTCACGTAGAGATTTGCCTTCTTCAGACATTCGAATTACAAGTTTCCGAGTAACACTTGTTTCAGTTCTAGATCTCATTTTGAGAATTAAAAAAAAAAGCAATTTCCCATGCTTATCAAATAATGGTGCATTGCAGCATCAAATTTATTATACTGGTTCATTTTAAGAAAAATACTGATGGCCAAATTGAAATTTTTATGAAGTATATACTCAATTTTGTGACTCTCAAATTTTGAACTTCAACATAAAAATTTAGCCAATTAAGTAATAATTATTTCCTCATTTTTGTTTCCTTGCTTAATACATTCTTTAATGAGCATTTTAACATTTCTATAAGTATTGAACTTAAAGGAACATTTTGTGGTGCTATTTTAGACGTTTAATGAAGAACATGAGCGGCGAATACTCAATTTTGGGAGCCACTGTGTTTCTTGTCAAGAACATGGATGGATGGAAGCAGTCACATGCTTTTCTAAGAGGTATGAATGGTAGTAGGAGAAAAGATGATTAGACTGTAGTGCTGCGCAATCTTATAAGTCAGTATCTATCTCCAGACAGTGCGAATTCCTTTTGTCTAGAGGTTAAGATACGCGAATACGGACTTTTAAAGGTCCCAGGTTCAATAACTACGCACTGCTCAAGACATTCCCCTCAGATGCTTAACCCTTAAAGTGCCCAGTGTTGCCTTTAAGCAACATACCAATTTTGTCTGCTAAAATCTTGAGAATAAGCCTGAAGCTCCAATGCCTGTTATTGACAATAGGATGCAAAAGGAAATTCTTATTAAATCAATTTATAACATATAGATGGCAGCCTGAGTGCTGATAAAAATATAAATAAATTGACGTTTTTCACTTGAGGTTGTATCTTTTTATCTTTGTTTGTATGCTTGAGAATACCATATTTAATCTGCAACGTTGAAGGAAATTCTTTATCCATATTACAATTATTAAAATTAATCAGTGTTTGACATTATAGAATTTTATGAAGGAAAATATTTTTTGAAATAAACCTCAGTGTTGTCAATTGGTAACAAACTTTTTTAAGTCATACACCATACTTAAAACAAAATAGGATTGTTTAAAGTATTTTTCCCATGTTTTATTCAAGAAATAAAAGTCAAAAGCATTTTAAAATAAACTGTTAAAAAATCGGGCTTTTAAGGTTTAAAAGTGCTGAAGGCTAAAGAAAGCGGTAGGCCAATGGAGTTGGAGTTAGAGTCAAATACAGTTGAGTGTAAAAATAAGAGAAAGTTAGTGAATTTTGGTAAGTTAGTTGATCTGGGGATTAGAGTTAATATCCCGCTCTGTTCCAGTGACACTCAAGTCTCAGTGTTTCGATTAATTTAATTAAGTCGAGTAGTACCTTCGATCTGGTAATAATCTGAGCAACTGTTGCTCTCTCTTGAGCTATAATTTTATCTCTCAGTGTTATTGTGAATCTTAAAGTATGTTCTCAATAAAAAAATAAAGATTTGTGTCGTCCTGTCACTATTGAACATTTAAATAGAACTATATTAAACAATATAGGCATAATTAGCCTAGTTTTGAATACCACTGAAGTCTGATCCTTCTAGAATGTGTATCGGAAAGTTTAGAATGTATTGTAAATCGAAAATAAAAGTTGTGTACGGATGTACGTGTTCAGAATGTTTAACTCCTTAACTGGTTTGCCCGTATGTTGTACTTGGATCAAATTATCGCAATTTTAAACTTATAAATTAAAAAAAGGCATTTATAGATGTTATAATTCAACATGAAAATTAAGTGGAATTCATAAGCATTTCATCTACCCATTAAGTTCTTAATTGAATTAAAAAGGCAACACATTCACATAAGGTGTTTTCTAATTAGATAGCTGAAAAAACAAACCAGTTTAGGGGTTAATGTTACATTTTAACAGTATTCCACACTGCAGGCGAAAGTAAAATTTCAACAAACACAGAGCCTTAGAGTGGCAGTCAGATGACAGGCGTATGTTCACTATGTCATAGAGTGCAACGTTTTACGGCATGGTCAGTTCCATTTGCAATGTGACTTTGATGTCATTTGAATTGACCCCATTAAGTTTCTCCTAGTTTGTACCCAGTAATCCAGGTATAGTATTTATCATATATTTACAAAAGTTAATTAACCCTTAAGTGAGTTTTATTGATCTAGAAGTGAACGCCTCTATCCAAAATTGCATGTAGGCGAATTAACAGAATGAGTGATTTTTTAGGTTTTATGAAGCAGAAGTCGGATATGATTATGCTACTCCAAATACACAGTCGGCGAATTTATGGAATTAATTTTGTCCAGAGGATGAGCGAATGGACAAAAGAAGGGGGATGGGGAATCACCATTATGAGGTTTTCAGGTTTTCCTTTTCTATTTCTCTAAAAATTTCTATTAACAAGAATTGCCCTCTTTCAAAAGCTTTAAAGCAGAGGTTCTAAATCTGTGGTACGCATACCCCTGGGGGTACGCGAAATAAAGAAGAAAACATATGAATTTTTTAAAGTTACAGAATTTCTTCCTCCAGCTAATACTGGATATTTAATAACTATACCACTTCAAAAGTTGATTATTACAGAGTGTAATTTTTAGCAATCCCTATAAGTTAATGGGAATTTATTACATTACTGATTTAATTTGTTTTGGAGTTGAACTAATACTATTGTAAAAATGCAATAAAATGTAAAATATAAAATAAGTCAAGCAAATGTTATTAATTCGATTCATTTGACTCCTAAACTAACATAAGCCTTTAACATTACTAATATAATAGCCCAGTTCACTCGGTAACGCTCTGACGTCGCCAAGAATAAAACTAGCGTCATAGCACTGCGAGACGTTAAACAGCACTATTTCATTGTTAGAGAATCTAAATTTCAGTAATTTTAAATTTAAAAGAGTAATTGTCGTTCTAATTTCAAATTTAATAGCTCTAAAATAGTGAAATAAAATTTTCTATCCATTGATATAAAATTTATCTCGCTACGATCAATAGTTCCCGAGCAATTTTAAATTATATTAATCATATATTTCAAATTAATTTCCTTTCTTTAAACAACGAAAAATACTTCATACTTAATGTTGTTTACGGAGGTTACGGAAAAGGTTTTTTGAATAAATAAATATGTAAATAAAAAAATATTTCCTGTCATAAAAGTTTATTTTATTTGTTTTCAATCAATGTTAAACATTTCTCTCGCATTTATATCTATTTAAACACGTCAAATTTGACGGGAAATCTCTCGAATGAAGAGGCAATTTGTACCCGTCCTACCAAGACAGGTGATTTTCTAGTTATTGATAAAAATTTCTTTGCATAGACGGATGATTGGTGGGGGTACGCGAAAATATAAAGTTTAAACAAGGGCCACTTAAGGAAATAAAGGCTGGGAACCCCTGTTTTAAAGTGAAAAACTTTCAAAGTTTTTATTTTATTGCAGTAATCTCACTCAGAATTCAAGATGTTATACCCCGATATTCTATTCAGAGAAAAGTGATGCTGACCTCATGATGGACTTGAGGAGCTGTTCCATCTCATCCGGAGTCTCGTGCCACATGGTTGCGCAGGCGAAGATTCGAGGAATATCGCTCACGTCCATTTCGGACGCACTGCTCTCCAGGCGGACGTGGGTGTCCGACTCCACCTACAACACGACATAGTAAATATAGAAAGTGAATGCTACTTGGAAACATACTTTCAAACAGTGAGAACTTCTGGGATATTCTCATAACTTGGTAGCGTAAAATAAAGTCTAATATATTTTATGCCAATACAATATTGCAGATGTTGTTCTATAATAATCTGTGATTATCAATTTTCCGGATAATTCGAATTTTCAAATTATCCGGGAAATTCGATAAAATACCGAAATTTTTTGAATCCGAACAGAGGTCAGCCCCTACTAGTTCTCATTCTCGGGGTTCCACTGCATTAGCTAGAGGATATAGTTATGGAAATTGCCTTGGTTGCAGTTATTTGACTTCTAGAAACATCATTTAGTTGCCAAAAGGAATCTGAATAAATTAAAATTAATTAATGAAATATGCTTTTGAGGCTATTTTTAAAATAGCATTAATAAATCATTAAATAAACAAATAAAATAACAATAATAGTTAAAAAAAACATTATATACTTCGATGATCTGATTTCGAAACACGTTGCTTCTAATTTTAGTACCTTTCTCATTTAATAAAAAAATAATTTTTTACAGCTTATACGCATATAAAACCGATAAAGTCTCTTTAATTATTTAGTTAGATTTCAACTGAATATATTTTTTACTAGCAAATTCAGAAAATTTTATTTTCATTCCACGTCCTTTCGTTGATAATAATACGAAAATTTGTTTCTAAAGAAGAGACGTATCTTTCCTGATTTATTAATAGAAAATTGCTCACTAATAAAGTAGATTCGATCGACTTCTTAGCCACTAACAATTTCGCCACTTCGTGAGGCGAAAATTTGTTCTCCTTGGGGACAAAAAATGCACGAAAATTGAGCGTTTCGAAATCAATACTTAATTACAATAAAAATATTTCCATTCTTTGAAGTTCATTGCTGCAAGAAGCAATTAATAATACCACCTATTAAATGAAAGATTTTTTTTTACCAATAATGATTTGATATTTAGAAATGAAAGATTCGTATCCAAAAATAGAAATGGTCTTTATTAGTTTTTAATGAAAAAAAATATCATAAACAATTTTCTATTTAAAAATAAGGAGATACGTTTTATTGTTAGCAAGTGCAGTGGGCAAAATAAAACTCGATAAAATCATGCAAATTTTGAATGAGTGTCTGTAATTTCCAAAATAATGCATCCTGTTTCTGTTGGCAGTACTATGTAATTAAATATTATTCGGTTCTCTTTTATCTTAACACATTAATAAATGCTTAAGAATTCAATGTAATCTCAAAAAAGGCAAACATTATTATTTATGCAGTTTGTTTTTAACATTTTGTCTACTGGAGGAGTTTTGCCGTCGACTTTATTTGAAACAGATTAAAATGAATTTTGGAATGAACATATTTGACAAATAGGGGATAACGGCCTTTGTTTCTAAAAGACCCTAAACCTGTGTATCAAATCTCAAAACATTTAAAATTATAAAAAATAATAATTATAAAAATAATAAAACAACCACATTTTATATTAAATTAAATACAAACATAATATTTACACAGAAGGATTTCTCAACTGGGGCAAGTGTGTGGAGGTGATAGGTTCTAATATTCTATAATACATTTATTATAAAATATCAGAACATTAACACATTATTAACATATTCTCACATAATGTGTCATATGTTTATTAACATGATTATCACAGTTTTAATTTTAATCCTAATTTAGTTATCCTATTTCTTATAAACTTCAGGTGACAGGAAGAAAAGATTTATAGCTGAACCACTTAGAAACAGATTGCATTTGAATAGAGTTGAAAAATAATTCATTGAAATAATTTGGTAAATGTAGTTTTGATGAAGTTGCTTTCTGAATCTTGATCGTCTCGTAGATATTACGGGAGTTGAAAAACAAGAAAAAGAATTGAAATATTGAAGAGTTTTCGTTAAACATTACCTTATCATTCCTTCTTCTGTTCAAGGCTAGAGACTGATCGATGAGTGCTGAGCAATACATTGGATTTACAAATAATCTACGAATGATAGAAAAATAAGAATAAATGAATGTACATCATCGCTGGAAAACAGGAGCAATGATTCTGACCAGTGGCGAATCCAGGGGGTTGCTATGGGGCTGCACCCCCCAGATATAAACCAGAATTCTTGATTTTATTTAAAATCACTACAGCTGTTTGTTCTTAATATCCCTTTAAATAAAAGTAACAACATTGCTTCTTGGCTTTACAGGCTCGAAAATTTCCCCACTTTTGTAGTCATTCCACTCGCACTTGTAGCGTTGAAGCGGTCGAAAACATTTTTTGGCTAGTTATTTCATAGTGTTTCTTATTAAATTATCGAAATTTTGTAGTGTTCTTTATGATTCTTATTGTCAGGTGAGTAAAGTCTGTAAAGTTAAAGTGTTTTGGTTTACATAAGCCATGAGGTTTGACATTCGTCACGACGATACAAAAGGTTTTATGACCTAAGTCCCCCACCCTCAAACCCAAATCCTGGACTCTCCGCTAATTCTGATGCATCTGATGATATGGTATAAATAATGATTCGTTCAGCATTGTTTCAAGGTTATTTCGACTCTTTTACTTTTTGTATACAGAGTATGCATAGTGAAGGTGCGATAATCATAATAAAAAAGAAAACCGATATCGGGGTTTTGATGAATTTCCATGTATTAGACTTTCCTAAGTTTGAAAAAGCCATTTTTGTTTATCTGCTTTGTTTTTGCCTTTGGATGAAAATGAGAAATTAAAAATGCAAGAAACTAGTTGAATGAAATTTTGCATGTTGTCTACGCCAACGTTGTAGATCTGCATTTAATTTTAACCAAATATGTTAATGGGAAGAGGTATATTTCCAAAATACTTATTCGATTTACTTCATTGTGCTATGAAGCTAAACAAAAGCAAAAAAAGCTCCATATTTGCACGTGCATTGCTGTTCACTTCGAATGAAAACAGTATCTGCATTTTTCTTTCCTATGCTTTTCACTGAACATAATGTCACACAGTTTGAGTTGTCATTGACTGCAGAGGTTCCTAAGTGTTTCGAAGATATAAATTACCCTCGCGCAGTGGAAGTTGGGAATTTTAAAGCGAGTGTCCTCTATTAACGCAAGATATTTTACAATATCTCCACCATTTTGCTACGATAATCTGAATGCAGCTCAACATCGTAAAGATATCGTATGAATATTGTTAAGCATTTTGTGCTATCGTATGAAAGTTGTTAAGCATTTTGTGATATAATATGAAAGTTGTTAAGNATTTTGTGATATAATATGAAAGTTGTTAAGCAACTGTAAAAGACATTACGGTTGCATCGATTGATATAATTTTAAATTTACTCTCTATCGAGTTTTTAAATAAAAAATTTGTAATATGTTTTGATTTTTCGACTCCCACAGCAGTTGCAAATGCATTGTTTGATGGGAGATGGGATGGGATGTACATCCCTGAAATCATTTGTCTATAGTATAAAGACAGCACGAATTTATAGTTCTTATATAGCAGAATAACGGCTGTACAACTATATTAAAGACAGTAAACTTGCTTTTAGATATACACTCGACACCAGGTGGAGCCACGGACATTCTCTTTCGTCTTGCAGGCGACATCAGCTTTGTGTTCGCGAATGCCAATGTGTTCAGCATATAATTTCTAAAGAAATTCAATGCCATTCAGGTTTGAGGTTATAGTTCATGAAGTGAAATTCTGTTTATCTTGCAAACATTTTCATTAAATTTAGACGTTTAAAAATGAAAAATATAATCTTACTTGTTTGTCGAAGCCATTCTTTCACACTGAGGGTTCCAGAGATGAATTGTGATCAGCACTTGAGAGAGCAGCCAAAAAATCCAGAAAATTCCGTTTCCCATCGAGAATGCAGACTCATCATTCGGACAATTCCAGTAATGGTACCTCCAGTCCGTTAGTTCAGTACTGGTAACCATTCTCTTGTACTCACACTCATGGTCACATGCCTTGACCAAGAAGCTCATCGTCAGAGGTACCGTTAAGAGGACAGGAAGCGCGTAACTGAAACCTTGTATGCAGATCTTGCAAACGAACTTGCCACAGGAGTAACACAAAAATGAAGCCATCATGTGAATTCCAGCAATTATCAATGGTAAATATGGTTCAGTATGATCATTTAGAAGCATAGCGTTTTCAGGAGGCTTAAAGGTGTCTGGTATCTCGCCATTTATATCAGGCCATGACAAGGTTAAGTTATGCCTCTCAAAGCTCTTCGGAAAAGATTTAAGGAATGCTTTCACATCGTCGCCATTGGGTGGTAACGATAAACAAACAAGAACAGAAATATAAATTAAAACTATTTTCCACAATGAAATAAATATGTAAATGAAACTTCTGCTTTTTTCAATATCCTTCTTTAAATTTTGTAAACCGTTTGGAGAGTCTATGTCCACGAAGTTTTCCCACCAAAGAAAAGATATTAAAACAGCGGCCAGCGTTGCATAATATATCTCAGTGTGAAAGTTGTCAGTGGAAACTTTCTCATAAGTAACCCATACAAGAATACTAATTTGACTTATCATAACGAATAGACACAATATATTGTTCCCCCAGGCTTGTGTAGTGTTTCTGGAACTCCAGCTAGCGCATACGTTAAGAAAGGATGGGACAATGCACACTGCATTTGTCAGAGTCAAGGCAACCAATACGTTTATTTGAGGAAAAACAACGAACACCATGATGACAAGTCCAACGATGTGCACAGATTCGACGACGAAAACCTGGAAATATTAATATGTGTCGGTTTCAGTCAGTTAATAATATTAATATGATTATACACGATAATTCATATTAATATTAACATGAATTTTCGTGCTTCATAACTCTAAAAATATTGCTATCATTCTGCTCAGCTAAATTATTACGAGGTGTTCCTAGAAAGCATGTATCATTTTGATATTTAAAAAATGAGCATAGCTTTTAACGAAATACGAGGATGGATTAAAAAAAGTTTACAAGGGTAATAAAAAATTATTTATTAACATTAAACAGAAAATATAAAAAACGGAATTAAGTGGCATACTTGCCGATCACTTTTCCACATAATCACAAATCTATTTAGGCATTTATCTGAACTCAAAACCAACTTGGTTAACCCGACTTGGGAGAAATCACGTCCCTGCCTATTGAGCAGGTGTTTTCTCATCACTGTCTGAAGAGAACCTTGTTCCAAATAAGTGTTTGGAATCCAGATTGGGTACAAAATCTGGGCTGCATGGGGGGTTGGCTCCAGACTTTCCACTTGAACTTTTGTAGCAATTGTTGAATTTTGCGAGCAGTATGGGTATTGCCATGCAGGAGGATTACATCATCACTCAGCATGCCAGGGCGTTTGCGTCGGATGGCTTTACGATGGCCCAGTGACTATTTCCTTTTTCCGAAATTGAAGGAACACTTATCTGGAGCAAGGTTCTCTTCAGACAGTGATGTAAAAACGCTCATTGGGAAAGGACGCGATTTCTACCAATCCGGGTTAAACGAGTTGGTTCTGCGTTCAGATAAATGCCTAAATAGATTTAGTGATTATGTGGAAAAGTGATCGGCAAGTATGTCTCTTAATTCCCTTTTGTATTTTCTGTCTACTGTTAATAGATAATTTTTATTACCCTTGTAACATTTTTGTTTGGATCCATCCTCGTAATTTTAGTTTTTACATGTAAGAGCATACACTAAACTACTTTCTTATATGACTTTCACCTTTATTAAGGTACTTTTCATAACTTCTAATCCGGCTTCTTCCCTCCTCTTCTTCATGAAATGGCCACACCAGCGAAGGCAGCCACTGTTCTCTCAACAGCCCATCATTGTTCAAAAAATTGGTTAGTAAGTATGTCGAAATGATTCATAAGTAGTGAGGAAATAGGGAGAACGGTGTTACTGAGGGTGAAGAGCTAAGCAGCCTCAATAACATCATTCAGGGAAATTCAGAAATTGGCACTATTCCAATTTCTTCCTTTCTATTTTCTTTTCTCTCCCTTTTCCTAAATTATTTTTAAACTTTATTTTAAAAATGATCTGACTTTAATATTAGCGCTACTTTCTGCTTATTACATAATTTTTAAATGTTTTTACTTTGCTATAAATCAATTATTATAAAGATAATTGTTCCCCTGGCAGAAAAATTCACATTTTTGAAGTACATTTTTAATCTGTGCTACAGTATCAACTGAAAACGAGGTAGATTAACACTTCTTATTAATATTGTTAATATACAGAAAATCTTAATATGTGATTCTGTTTTGCTTTAGTAGATGTGAAAAAGCGATTTTATTTTTTTAAAAATATTTTTAGTTTCTAAAGCTGTTTCTGTCAAAAGTATGAATAACATAAGACCTTTTCCATTAAGACCATTTAAAGATCCTGAAAATTTCTATAATGATTCTTCCATTTCAAATATATAGTATCATAAAAACTGATACTTTTTCCAAAAAACTGTTTATAAAGGGACTCCGGCAACTTCTAAATTTCTTCTTTGTTTTCAGACAACTATGAAGCAACATACCGAATAAAAAAAAACACACTATTCTCCATAGCTCCAACTTATGCACAAAACTAATATATAGAATATATTAATTGCAACTTTTCAGAAATAAAGCTGGTCTGCAGCAACTTTGACAGAATTGATAATTGGAAGTTCACAGATTAACGATGCTATTTGATCAAAGGTCCGTTGGGTATGTGGCTAAGGGTCATTTGATTTAATCGTAAGTCAAACACTCAAATTTCAGATTCTTGTGTAAATACCGGTGGAAAGATAACATATTTATCAACCACCAATAAATGGGGAAAAAGGAAAGCAAAGAAATTTTTTTACATATATTTTAAATCATTTGTACTGTGTACAAAACGTAATATTTTTCATACTGCATTTCAAGATAAAAAGAAAAATTATGTAGCCAACAAACTAATCATTTAGGTGTGTTATTATTTAAAAATATGAAACAGCGTTAAAATGAATGTAGAAAGACATTCCAGAAAGGGATGAAGGCTAAAATGGAGTTTGACCCATTCTGTTTCACAGAGAGCTGAAAACGAGATGTAATTTTCATAAATGGTTATGTTCGATGTGCATAATATTTACATGCATTTTCGTAAACATAACATAAATATTCGGGAACATATAATGGTTTTCTTAAAAAAATCCCAAATTTTTGCGCATTTTTTTTTTTTTTTTTGGTTATAACTTGCAGAGTTTTAAACTAAATTATACGAAACTTACCAAACACTTGACAATATGTAAAAGAAGCATTGCATTAAAATTTGAATTAAAAGATTTGAATATTACAGGAAATATGAGCATTTGTAGTACATAATTTTTTATTGCGCATGTGCGTAACGTAGTGTAATTTTTTTTTTCATAACTTTAGAGCTAGATATATAGGACAACTTATATAAAAATTCCGACTAATCGACTATTGGTGCATAAACCCCACTTTTACATGGGTTTTTATGTTTTCAGTGTTATTAAGGAAATAGGGAATAAAATTACTATTAAAGAAATTTGGAAACACTCAGATTGCAAATGGGGGCTTATGTTTTTGTTGTCTTCGTAACAAGATTATTGTTACGAAGCTGCAAAGTTGTTTCCCTGACATTTCCTTAAGAATACTGAAATCATAAAAACCCATGCAGTGGCGAATCCAGGAGGTGGCTATCGGGCTGCAGCCCCTCCCATAGCTAAACCAGAATTTTTAATTTTACTTAAAATCACCGAAACTGTTTGTTCTTAATTTCCCTTTTTTAAAAAAATAATAAAAACGTGACAACATTGCTTTCTGGCTTGACAAGCTCGAAAATTTTCCTACTTTTCTAGTCATTGCACTTCCACTTGTAGCGTTGACGCGGTCGAAAACATTTTTTGGCTAGTTATATCATTGTATTTTTTATTAAATTATCGAAAGTAATGTAGTTTTCTTTATGATTTTTATTGTCGGTTGAGAAAAGTCCGTAAAGTTAAAGTGTTTTGATTTACATAAGCCCCGAGGTTTGACCTTCTTCACGACGATACAAAATTTTTATTACCTCAGCCCCACCCAGACCCGAAATCTGGATTCGCCATTGAACACATGTATTGTTTAGCAACGGATTCGGAAACCCCCGCGCTTTTGCGCATGCGCCGGACGGAGTTATTTTCATCAAAATGGAGGAAGTGAAGAATGGGAGGGTGATGTTTACATTTTACTGAGCGTGAGCCAGCAAAGAACTCCGGAAATGAGCTCATATGACTCATTGCCTGGCACACCTTTCTGGTGCAAAATCGTCCAAAGTGTGAATCTCGGAATCTGTTGCTGAACAGTAAAAGTGGGGTTTATATCCCGATAGTCGAAATTTTTATATAGGTTGCCCTATATATCTGGCTCTAAAGTTATGGGGGGGAAATTACGCTATACGTTTCGCACATGCGCAATAAAAAATTATTTACTACAAATGCTCATGTTTCCTGTAATATTCAAATTTTTTAATTCAAATGTTATGGCAGGAAAGAGAGCTTTACAGATGTTTTACGGGAATAGTCCCAGTCCACTACACGATTGGGACATGTTGTCCAGGAAACGGGAAAAGTGAAAAACTTTAAACTCATAATATACTTCTTTTAGTATGTCAACATTAAATTAAACTACTTTTCATAGTTAAATTTTAATCATGGAAAAATTGGGTCGAAAGGATTAAGTCTCGTGTAGGTTTCGGAAGAAAGATGTCATGCTTCAGTCCGATATCAAGTGTAATCCTTATAAGACGACCAAAGTTCAAAATCCTCTATAGTCTCCGAAGTAAGTTCGAAAAAGAAATTAACATGGACAATTAATAAACAAGAAAATAGTTATATTTTGGCCGGCGATTAGATAACAAACTTGAAATTAAGACCAAATCTACTATTTAACTTCAACAACCATACAAGGCAACCATTGTCAAAGAGGTTGTTAGGCTGTGTATAACTGCCCCTCGTTTTTTATGATATCACATAAAATTTTCTTCATGTTAAATTTATGCAAATCGTAAATCTCATCCTCAATTTTGAACAGAAAATTTATTAACAATCAGGAACATTGTAAGGTTATATTCAAAAGTATTGTAACTCTTTAGAAGTTAACTTACCGCTATGAAAGATGAGATTTTTGGCGTCTCGTATTTTTTAAATACGCATAATCTGAATCGCCGAAAAAATGTTAGTATTTCGGGGACAAAGAAAACGAACAAAAGACACCATATCCAAGAATATCTTTCTTCGTTAGAAAACTGCACGACATATTTTTGGTCCCGTTCCAAACCTGAAAAAAAGCATTGGTTGTTAGCATTGTTTTCAGCATTCATTGTTGAATTTCAAATTAAATGCAAAGATAAAAATAAATAATATCTAGAGAAAAAGATCATGATCAAAGTTTAATGTAAAAAATGACTTTTAATTGAGAAACAATAAGAATTTCAGAAGAGTGCTAAATAAAATGATAAATTTTGGAAATGCATTTGATCTTCGATTGCAGAGACATATTTTCAGATCAGTTACAACAGCATGCTTCCTGATTAACCCTTCGAGGACGTGCGGTTCCGTCTGGCAGACGTTCCCCAACGCGCGTAGCTGCTCAGGGCAGGCGCACTTCTTATAATTAAGTCTAAATGCGATAAAGCTGGTGTCACACCGACGTGACAGTCGATCAGGCGCGGATTAAAGGCTAGGCGCACCAGGCGCAGGCCTGGGGCCCCGGGCCTAAAGACGGCCCCGAAAGGAAGCGTTTTTTTAAATATCTCAATAGATAATTTCCCTCTAAAAATCTGTTCACATATCCGATTTTAATTGAGCAAGTCCGCGTTTTATTTTCATAATGATAGTGCCAGAACAGAAGAAATATCGTTAATAGTCGTTGGGTACTGAGCTCATACCTCCCGCACTTCCTTATTGCTTGTACGGTTCTCTTCCAGTTTCTTAGGGAAAGTGCTGAGCAAAACCGCCGCTGATTATTTTTACAGCATAATGGGAGGTCTGTAGTGCAGTACTGAGCGGTACCCAAGAGCTATCAATGTACCTCATGCTACCAATCGCTTCTCCAGAATTTTGTCGCTAATGACTTATCCGACACAAATCGTTTGCGTACACCAGACCTAAACATATTTAAAAGCTAAATTCAGATAGTGACCCAGATGACCAGATATTCACTTTTCCAGGCTTGAGAAAGGAACCCAATCATTACAAAGAAAGCATCTTCTAAGGAAGCTGTCATTTCAATGATTAGGATTGTTGATGTGCTTTTCTTTTCATTGAATATCATTAGACATTAGTAGTAATGGTTCGTAGATAAGACCCCTATTCCCCTGCAGTCATTTAACTATTTTAGGGCGTTGAATATCTTTCGTTCTTCTGTTTCTCATTCACACTTCTGTTAAACACATTTTAAGTGTCATTTGAGAATATTTATCATCGTTTAAAACCGCTGCTTAAACAGTAGAAATGTCGCTAAAGATTTAAATATCCTAATGCATCGAGATCGCGTTAACGTGGGATGTGCATTTTTGAAGTTTACACACATTTGAAAAGCGACAATGTTCAAAGCAGTTCGTATAACTAGAAGATGACGAGATAAACCAAGGCGGAATTTTAGTCAGATTTCATGAGGAAGATTGTGGTGTACATTAAACATTTGTTTTAAAAAAGAATTCTTCTTCCATTGGGGAATAGAACTAATAAGGTATGTTTAATTTAATTTATCATAATGGAGATGAATAATATATGACACATATTATTTAATGGAACTACGTACATTCGTTCAACTTCAGAAAAGAAATAATATCCTACAAATTTCCTAAAAATTCTAAACATTTTTATATATACAAGTTTAACTCTACATTCATAGTTTTATTAAATAAATTTCAACAAAATAGCCTCGCCTCTTTCGTTTAAATTCAGAGTAAAATTTTCAGTTTTTTAAGATTTCTTTAGGTTCAGTAAATTTCTTTATTATTTTGAATAAAGAGTAAACACTTTAATCTGCGTTCTATTCTGATTTTTTTTTTAATCTTGGCATTGATTGTGATAGAAGATTACTGAATTATTTCCGTAGATTTAATAGAAATAATTCAGTAATGCCGATAAAATTAAGAGCTGAATCTATGAATTATAGGTATTTTTCTCTAATAAATAATGCATCTCAAAATTACCTATGAAAGCATACCATAGTTAAAATCATAGAGCTATCTTCCCTCATCGGTTGAAAAGTTAGATAACATTTGATTTATGATGGTATTTCGTTATTTAAGTTTCAATTTCTGGGATTACATTAAAACTTTTCTATTTAAATTCCTCCAAATTAAGTTTGGGGCTTTGAAAAGTTGACAGTGACTTTTTTGTTGTTTTGAAGAGCACATGTGCAAAATTTCATGAAGATTGGACAAAAACTGTAGATTTGTACACAGACAACACACACATACACTCTGCTTTATATACAGGGTTCCCACTTATATCCGTTCCAGCCCCCCATAACTTATAAACGGTGACAGCTTAGGCCATAAAGTTGGTGTCTAGGTATAGTAAAAAGGCTATACGCTACTCGATGAGACAACTTACAACGCCATCTATCGGCAAATTTTGGAATTAGCGGTCCTATCTCGAAAACAGTGCAAGATATGGGAAGAACGTCAATTACAAGATTGTAGAGCGTCTTCGATTTAGTACAAAAAGATACCTTGTACACATTAATACGAAGAAATGAATGTTTAAAGTGCACATTTGCTTGTTCTCGATTTCCGAAACTGTGACATCTCTAAACGGGCTAAAACGAGAAAAAAAAATTAATTATCAAGAGATACCTTTATTTTCGGTGTTCAAAGTGCTCTCCGTCATCTACAATGCAGATTTGAGTCCTTGTTTAAATTTCACTTTGCACATGTTCTAGCATATAGTTGGTGCGCAAACACAAGCAACAGTAGTGCGTCCTGTAATGTTGGCGGAAAAGTCCATACACCTGCTGTTTGAGTTATTTACACAAGAAAAAGTATAATGGGGTTATTTTTTGATCGAAAAATAACATTTTCTCCTTTTATTCGTGTCATCTGAAGTCAAAAATGCGAGCAAACAAATGCGCATTTTCCACGTTTTTTTCTTAGCATTATTGCACTCAAGGTGTCTTTTCCTACTACATCGAAGACTCTCTACAATTTTGTAATTGACTTTTCTCCCGTATCTTGTACCGTTTTCGAGATAGGACCGCTAATTCCAAAATTTACCGATAGATGGCGTTGTAAGTTGTCTCATCGAGTAGCGCATAGCCTTTTTACTATACCTAGACACCAACTTTATGGCTTAAGCTGTCATCGTTTAGAAGTTAAGGAGGTGTAACGGATACAAGTGGGAACCCTGTATTATAGATTATTTGACACGCCGTGCTTTCGTATCTGATGAGTTCCTAACTAGCAATAAAAAAAGAACCCTGGTAAAATATATAATAGAATGGAAAATGTGCACTATAATATGATCAAAGCTTTCAAAACTCACCTGAGATATTACACGGCGAGAAAGTCCTTTTTTTATTGATTATAGAGGTCATAAAAAGAAGCGTTGCCTTGGAGAGGACAGCACACGTCAGAATGATGCAGAATGTGGCGAGGTACACTAGGATTTTCAGCAATTTCACTGCTTTGGTGAATGTGGGTCTGTCATCCGTCAATTTGTCTTTCTCCACTGCCGCTTCGTCGTATAAATCCCACTTTCTTTCCGTGTCATCGTCAACAATTTTGATACCGCTGAAACCAGTAAGAGTGGTCAGAACGGGAGAATGTTTCTAAATCAGTAGTGTTTTATGTATGGTTATGACTATTTCATTCATTCAATATTCAGGTGAGCCGACTCAACCATAAGGTTTTAGACTGCAGAATGACTCTCCTGGAGGAGAGCATTCCAGCAGGCAGATAGACATGGGGAAAATGTGGCCAAAATTTGCAGCAAATATTGAAGGAAAATTTGAATTAAAAAAATTTAAACGTTGCCAATTAAAAGAACAAAAGATAAATTAATAAAAACGTGATGTCCACAAAAATTAAAAAATAAAGGAAAATAAAACAAAAAACACAGAAAGTAATTGGCAGAAGTTACAGATAACAAGTATAAAAAAGGGATTTCTCACAAATTTAAACAAAAGAAAACGTCACAACATACTTGAAACAAAGACATAGAAATAATCTAGCATACATACACACACAATAAAAAACGATACAAAAGTAGACAACAACAAAATACAACACCAAATAAAGGGCAAAAGATACAAAAAATAAAATAAAAAAAAATCCAAACATATAAATTTATGACGCAGCGCAAGGAAAAAGAATTCTTAAAACGATATACACTGAGTAGTCAAAATTTTAGGAAAGCCATACACAAATTTCGACTCATTTGTATAGTAAATACGTTGACGGTATGAACCGGATTCACGGTAAAAAAGCTTTTCCGGTAAACTTGGAGTTTAGAGTTACTATTTTCTTGCCAATTTTCTTTGGAGCAATTTTATTTGCCAATGCCAAACACTGTTTAGGATGCGCAGTGAGTTTTTTTATAAGTCTCCTGCTCATCCGATGTCTACGGCATCTCAAAACGAGAGATTGAGCACGAATGCCTTCGGCATTGCAAGTGTGAACCGGGCAATTTTTTTTTAACTTAAAAAAACATCAGCAAAGCGGGCCCGTCGTAGCTTCGCTTTTTCATTGAGAAACGAAGCACACAGGGAAAGCATGAACACAGAAAAACACGACGTCTGAAGACGATGAAACGTGTCAAGGGAACCATTGTTTTCAGAAAAAAACATTCCTTGTTCGATATTTGGAAGCCATAATCAACAACACAGAGAAAGAGAATCAGCAAATTAAATGAACGAAAAATCTTCAGAAGAGAAGCGAACAGTTATTGAAAAAAAATCGTTTGGTAAATGATCAAGAATTCCAAACGAAGTGTTATTCAAATTTGTACGCCGACCAATCAAATCGAATAGAGCAGACAGTGGACCAATGGACATGAGGCGAAATTAAGGGCATACACCGTAGACCTGTAAAGAAATTTATGTCGGGGCATGCGAAAATGACGCCGAAAAAATATGTTCAACTCGCATCCAAAGCAAAATGTTCTGGCACTCTCTCTCTTGGCGACAAACAATTGGCGAGCTTACGCGAAACGAAGTGAGTAGGCAACCTAAACTCCAGGTTAACCGCTTTTCCCTGGTCAGAAGCATGAGTACATTGCAATTCGCCTTTTAAGGCGAAACAAGACATTTCAGGGACTTGGAATACGGCATGAATTAGGGCAGAGAAAGGGGCGATTCCAGTTCTACTTTTTTCGAAACCGCTATCTTTTCGGCTTTTCTTGTACAACAGTGGCTCGAATCTTAAAGGAATGGCAGTTAAGCCAAAGAAACTCGAAAAAATGAAGAATAGTGGGCGGAAATCGCTTGTGAAAGAAAGAAGAGCCAGATGACTTCCATGGATGGCGTGCAGTGACAGAAGAGGTAGAACGCAACTGATATCAGTAAAATACAACTAAAGATCATGGCAAGAATCCTATGCCCTCTACAAGACGGATCTTACAACGAATTGGTTTTAATAGCCGGCGACTATTAAAGCTATGATGTCTCCCCTTTTCTATGGCTGGTCGTCCAGACCACACAAGCCGTAGGATGAAAGGAGTCCCCTAGGGAACGACACAAGATGGGAGTAAGTGGGTCATAAATCTGCCAACCTTACGCAAGACTACAAGGGCCCAGTGGAGAGCGGTTCCTTTAGCCTTCAGTGGCAAGACCACCCGCGTTTAAGATTGACCACAACCAATCAACACCATGAAGGAAGGCACACGACTGCAGTTGGGTGATTTGTCCAGCTTGAGGACGATTATAATTAATCAAGACATTTAATTAAAATTATGATGCTGAAAATTTGTGACTTCTTTAAGTCTGTTTATCCTTGATCAAACCCCGGTCAAACTAGGCCAAGACGCTACAAAGCCAATTTGTTGGCCTATAGATTAGGAGACCTATAAATTTCGCTGCAAAACCGTAAAGAGCGGGTTTCGTGGGTTAAAGGACGTCGGCACTGGACATTTGATGAGTAGAAAAAGGCTGTTTGGTCTGATAGTCCAGATTTCTTCTCCATCAAGCTGATGGTTGGGACTGTGTGTTACGCATTTGCCGAATGAAGAGAGAAGATCTATCCATACATCCGAAGTTCACCATGGAGAGAATTTAAGAGATGTCATTCTGTTAGATTGGGGTTAATGTTCCTTCGCAATGGTTTCAACAATTTGCCGAATCCATACCTAAAAAAACATCTGCCGTCATCACAGCCCTAAGAGGTGCAACACTGTTAGCAATGCAAAGCAGAATGTTCGTAACATTTTGGTCACTCAGTGTATTTTAATAGAACAGAAGGGTATTATTTCTTTGATTCGGACTACTAAAATGCACTTTGCTTTTTTTTCTTTTTCTACGGATTCTCACTTTTCATTTCGTGGATAGTTCCCCTACCAAGTTTGTAACTATTCATTTCGGCCGCTAGATCGCTCTACAGATTATTCTGCATAAAGTAATTTTAAATGCAAACAAAAGTAAGTTCATTTAATGGAGAAAACTCGTTTGAAAGCTTCAGGTCAGGCCTACAAGAGAACTTCCTTTTCTTTTACTTAATTCACTGACATAGATCTCCATGTAGCAGTCTCCCTTTTACTTTTACAACCCTATTATATTTTTCAATAGAACGTGGGTTCAAACAGGTGTGTAGTGGAGCCGGAACACCGTGCCTGGACTGCTTTTTTTAAGAGAAATAAATAGGAAAAAATTGTGACCCAGGTTAGAGCGTTCCGGTACTGCTTATTTTGCGACTACACCACTGGATCAGAAATACAACGGAGGACCACTACAGGGGCTCTTTCTCGGTGTATTAAAGTAAAAGAAAAGGATGCACCAGATAAAATGTACAACATCCCAGTTACATGAATAACAACAAACCAATTGTGTATAGCTTCGGAAGGCAAGCCATTTGAACATTTCCTCTACTCCAAAGGTCGATTGTTGATACTGCGTCCTACTAGCCATTGTATCTGCTGAGTACGACTTGCAATTTTGTTATTCATGCAACTGTATTGCTCTGCTATTGTGAATTTGTATTCCCGTAAACTTGTGTTTACAACTCATCTGTTTTATCTTTTTCTTTTGCTTAATTCACCGGCAAAGATCCCGATGTAGCCTTTTACGTTTGCGACCCTATGTTGTAATGCAGAAATGATTTGCTTCTGTATGCCTGCCCAACCCTTAAAGCTTGAAAACTTTAAGGGTTGGTCAGGCTACCCTACTGATTGATGTATTATTGTAATTTCGTATTGGAAATGATGTGTGAGGAAATTATTTTAATTTTTATATATGGTAAATGTCTTGGAAAAGGCTACTGGTAAATGATAAGTGGAAAATTGAATTCTATTTGATTTAAGATCTATTGTTTGCTCTATTGCAATTGTGATGTGATAAATTATTTAATATGTGTTCTATGCTGCATGCTGTGAAATATTATGATATATTAGGAATTTTAAAAATTATGAATGTAATGTAACACATAGAAAGAAAAGTATGTGATGATGTTGGAATGCGTTCTCTGCGAGGTGTAGTCCACGGGTTTTCCAGTCAGTGGACAAAATTGTTTAAATGGAAAAAACGTGCATAGGGAGCCCAGAGGGTATTGCAGAGGCTCCTCGCCACGGTGTCCCCTCGGCGTCTCGTGCTGGTGGGGGCTACTTGGTGTTTGCCATTAACTTTCAACCGTGTGCTTTTTGCAGGATGGTGAAATCTTTATGTATCTGTCATATATCACGTTGCTAGGATAAAGATTGGCAAAGATATGAAAAAACGTTACAGATATCTGAAAAATATACTAAATTTATATAATCTGAAAAAAAGGTAACTAAGCAGGTAATAAAGCATTTAAAAATATCTTGTGAGTAAAAGAGTCACCTCTCTCTGCCTAACACAGTTTCATTCTGCATTCTTAAGATAGCCTCTGCAAAGGGCCTTTTCACTTCAGTTGATTCTTCCACGTTGGCCATGTCCTTCACAAATATATACTTTTCATTTGACTACACAAATAAAGAAAACATTTTCATTAAAAAGCGGCTGTAATTATTTTTATATGATTGCTATTATTATTGTTTTACTTACTGTTCGTGAAATATTGATTATTCGTTATGAATAATTAATTATTTTAGAAATTTGTTTAGATAAAACACTGTGAAATCCCCCCAGACTTCAATATAATACCATTTAAGAACTTTTTTTTTTTGGTTCATCGAAGATTTTAGACCTGACACAGTCTGCAGCAGCTTAAATATATTCGACAGTAAAATATAGCTAATAAAATGCAATTATTTATTTTGTTCATAAAATATAAGTCACTCTAGATAACATATATTCTACCACGATTTCATAACAGATAAATTTGATATCTCATTCAAACAGAATCGATCCAAACAAGTTATTGCAAAAAGTTGTGTTCTTTTTCTCAATGCAAAAACAGTTTTGAATTCGCTAAATATAAAACACAAAACGACTTATTTTCAAGCATATTACTTAGTTTTTTAGTTATCCGAATTATTTACTTTATAAATTTTTAAAGCGTCTGATTTATTGTACCGCTATTGTACCCTGAAGTGACTTATTTAAAACTAAAAACAATTATTTCTAGTTTATATTAATCAGATGTCTTTAAATTTTTTATTATGATTTCGTTAAATCTAATCAAAATTGAATTATAGCCTAATTTTGCTGCATATTAACTTCTTTATTCTAAGAATAAAAATAGAAAAATATCTATCTAGTTTCTCATATGTATAAATAAAATTAATCACATATTTTCACTGCTCATTTTGTAAAACAAGAAAAAAATTTCCTTTTTACTTTCTCGTATACAAAGTATACAAAAGGAAAGAATTGTAATCGTCAAAAAATTCGAAACCGAGATTTTGACGAATCTCTACGTTTTAGACCTCCCTGATTCCGAAAAACACAATTTTGGAATTATGTCTGTCTGTGTGTCTGTGAACACGGTAACTCGAAAACTATTAGAGATACGGGGAGGAAATTTGGTATGTGATCTTTACACATAATTTGTAGGTTTCTATCAAATTTTGGACAAAATCCGTCAACGGGAAGTCTGTCTGTCTGTCCGCGTTCATGTGAACTCTATAACTCAAAAACTTTAAATAGCTAGATGGATAAAATTTGGTAAACAGTTTTTCCATCAGAAATGTAGGTCCGTATAAAATTTTGGGCCAAATCCGTCTGTCGGTCTGTATAATCGCATACTTTTGAACGCCATAACTTCTTTAAAAAATTACTTTGATAAATAAAATTTCGTATGTAGTCTTGAAACCCTAATTGTAGATTTGTCTCTAATTTTCGTTTAAAGCGGTTAAAAAAAAGGCGCTGAAATTACCTATTCGGGGTTTTTTTTTCTCCATTCTACGCAAAAAAAAAGTTGCGAACGCTGGAGTGAGTGTTTTCCCCATCTTAGGGAATACCGCACGCTTTCCGGTGCGTGTTGTATCAAAGAACTTATAAGAGAAGGAGGGACACTCCGAAAACTTGGCAGTTTGCCAAAAACCAATTCTGGCGAGGTTTTGTAAAGAAGCGAACATTTAGGAAGTCTCGCCAGGTCCTGTTGCGCAAAAGAATGCGCAGGGGATTTCATCTATACTTATAAAAGGCAATGTTTGTGTGTGTGTGTGTGTGTGTGTGCGTGCGATGTCCAGACGAATCTATCGCACTTACAACCTTGAAATTTGGCACACAGGTAGTCGTAATGGTGACTGAATGCACCTCGAAGCAGAAATTTTAAAATTTAATCTAGAATTTTTTTTTATTTAATGTTTTGTGTTGTTTTGGTTGATTTTTCGCACTCATTTCTCAATAGAATGGTTTTGAATAATTGTACGACAAAAATGGATACACCATCGGAAAAAGGACGCGATTTCCGTTCTAATGAAGTTAGTTTTGAATTTCTAACATAATTTACTGAATTTTGAGTAATTTTTAAAAAATAGTCGGTTTTGGCATCAGAATGTTATTTTTGTTTTTAAATTTGTTGCATCCGACTTTCTAATAACACTATTATTTTCAATTTTTTTCAGCTTATAACTAGAACGGTTCTGTCGGATTTAAAACAAGAACGGTTAAAATATCTTTTCAAGTTTTTTTTAATTAATTTTTTTCTGGACAGTTGAGAGTTATTATTCTCGATCGAGTTCCTCGCGCGGCACTTCTTCGGAACGTTGCTGACAATTTTGATCGGCGGACGCGCAGGGTACGTCATGACCTTCACCTGAATGAATTACTTCGATTATTATTTTCGGATTCAATTTTAATAATCTTGCTGTATAATAATCATTTTCAGGTTCCAATTTTGTAATATTGTTTTGGATTAACGTACTCTGTACTGTAGGGCGAAAAAAAATAAGCAGGAAAATCAAATAATGTGTATCTTTTGTTTTGATTTTGTTTTCAAAACTTTTTCATGTCATTGTGGGCGGTTTTTTTTTCCATTCATCTTGTTAAAGTGCTGATTCCACGGGCAACGCCGTGCGCGTACTGCTAGTTTGTTATAAATGTGTTTTGTCATGATTTTCATTTACTTATGAAATATTCTATGTTTTCTTCTGATTTCTGTTTGTTGCTTATTCTGAATAAAGTGTCAGTCAAAACTTCATCAAATTGTTTGAAAATTATTTTGTATCAAAAATGAAAAAGTGTTAAAAATGATTGAAGTAATTATAAATGTTTATTTTTAAAGTTATTTTAACAAACTTTGATTTCTTTTTACACTATTTGATATGCAAAAATTTAGACCCTTAATTAAATACAAAAAAAAAACTTTCTTTGACTGATTTTACCGATTTAGACCTACAAATATATATTTGTTCTAAACAATCAAGTCTTATTAGGAAAATATTACTATATGATTTTCTGCATTTATTTTTATAAAAAAAAACTTTTTAAATTTTTGTTTCTATTTTTTTCTATATTTTTATCAATCGTGAAACTCTTAAAAAGCCTACTAAATGTGTTCTATGAACGTAAAACGCGCTAGGAAAACGATCTAGAAGCCTGAATGGAATGGCCATGAGCCATCTGGAAGTTGCTTTTCCTGCCGAGCATATTCCTCGCCAGGCACCAGGTAGCGCTGCGGTCGTTGGTTAACATTACGTCTATGGAAGTGTCCCTTCTTCACGCTGTACATTCTTTGGTTGTATCTTTCCCCTCTACCCGTGTTGTTCGTATGCGAGAAAGTTTTGGGGAGGCCACTCCCGCTGGTTTTTTGGATAATCGGACTTATATCCTAAAGAATTGATGGCGAACCTTTATGAGAGGTGGGTCAAATTTTGTTCATTTTTTTTAATACTAGCCCGTGGGTCACTAAGTCAGTGGCGTCGCTGGTAAGAGGGAGAGAGGGTGTGATAAAAAGAGTACCATTAATTTGGAAACACTAAAAATTTGTTAACAGAAAAACTTGACAATTTATCTTTTTTTCGTCCTTACTTTTAAAATCCTCTAAGAATGCCAATTTTTTCAACACTGCGAGCTGGTACATCCCCGTTCTACAATGCATCGAATATGTGCGCCAGGTTAGTGACCGATTGTCATGAGTCATACACAGGTACAGTGGTATAATGGAAAATCAGTTAGCCAACGTCCACTTGTAAATATTTTTTTATAAATTCGACATTAGATATTTATACTTTAAATTTTTAACATTTTCGATTGTATGTTCTTTTTTTTATGATATAAAAATAAGTTAATAAAAATCAACGCGTGGGTCATTTAAAAAGCCTTCGTGAGTCAGTGTTGACACGCGGGTCATAGGTTCGCCACTACCGTCCTAAAGCTTAGTAGTTTGTATCCTTCACCGATGAGAATACAGTATTCTTGCTGATTTATTGTACCGCCTTGTTTTATGAAGAGAAGAGAAGCTCGTATCTAAACATATATTTAAGAGATTTTTCATTGTCAGATTTGAGAATTATCATGATGTAAAATCTTTCATAAGAATAAGCTGTCCTGATATGTATTAAAATCGTTCTGCTTTTTGAAAGATCGAAAGGAAGCTTTAAAAAAAAGCAGTTTTTGAATTTATTTCATAAACTTATGTAACATTTTGAAGCTACAGAATAGGGATGGGAAAAACCTACCAGTTTAAAAAGAAAACCGTTTTTTTTTTTTTTGTTTCGGTTAACCGGTTTTTTCGCTTTTTTTTGCCCCCGTTTAAACCGGTTATTATTTTAAATCCAAAAACCGGCGGAAAAAACCGGGTCAGAAGATAAGCTCGATTTTAAGTTCGACTTAAGTTGTTAAGCTTGATAAAGTTATAAAGCTTTGAATTTTATCATCTTAAGCTAATCACCGACAACCGCTTCCTCGAGGCGTCTGTTGGTTGGCGGATTACTGAAAGAGTCTTTATGAACAATAAAATATTGGCCAATGGATGGATTTCCTTCGAAAACAATACTAATGAAAAATTTTGTCTGCAAACGGCGTCTGTTTTCTGTAGCCAAAAAATATTTATCTTTATTCTGAAGTTCTGTAGCGTCCGAAAGATTAGTATCTACGTTGAATGATGTTGTTTCCGGTGAGAGGTGTCGACTCACGGATCAACACATCGTTGAAAGAATCTTTGAGTAGATTAGATAATAAATATTGGCCAATGAATTAATTTCTTGTGAAAACAAAGTTAATAAAGAAATTTGTCTATAATACTTACTTATTGCAATAATTACTCATTTATTAGTATTACATATTGTATTAATTACTTATTTATAATCATTACTTATTACATTAATTAATTATTTTATTAATACTTACTTATTGTATATTATTATTAATAATAAATTCTGTCCACAAACGTTGCTTTCGGAGGTGAAAAAAACCGGTTTAACCGAAAACCGTTTTTTTTTTTTTTTTTTGCAATAACCGCCATCCCTACTACAGACGCTCTGATGGGGGACGGATTTGGAAATTTTGAAACGTGGTGTTAGTGTATTTCTGGTTTTATGGGACATTTGCATATTTAACGTCAAAAGCATATTCTGGAAAGAACCAACAGATGGCGGGATAGGTCTTGGCTCCTCCCCTCTATTAACTGTACACGTGTACCTGACTTTAAAAATAGGTTTCACGAGAGTGTGTGTTGTAATCTTATCTGTCTATGTAATCTTATATTCTTCCGGGAAACAAATCTGCTTAAGTATATTTGGCGTCGATTTCAAATACGAATGAAATTCTTGGAACGAAGTTTTTAAAAATTATTTGGGTAATTAACATTGCTTTCAGAAGTGCGACTTGCAACTGTGTTCTTTCGCTCGTCCGCAACGTACGAGAAAAGAGACCCTTTCTTGGGTGCATTAGAGCCGGTCGGTCAAAAAATATATTTAATAATTATATGAAAGTTCTTGTGATACAAATTATTGGTGTGAAAGCGAACAATTCCAACCAACCAATTTCGGTTTAAACATTCCCAGTGTTCCTTTCTGTCACTTATTACGGTGTAATGTAGCTCGATATAAATCCAAGTTTCCAGGTTTCTGACCGACTTGTATACGTGCGAGATGTATTGCGCAAGTCCCGCCATCGCCGCGCTACAATCGGATTTTTTTTTTTTTTTAATTTTTCCCTTTTTACTTTCTCGTATACGAAGTATACAAAGAGAAAGTATTGTAATCGTCAAAAAACTCGAACTCGAGATTTTGACGAATCTCCACGTTTTAGACCTCCCTGAGTCCGAAAAACACAATTTTGGAATTATGTCTGTGTGTGAACACGATAACTCGAAAACTATTAGAGCTACGGGGATTGAAATTTGGTATGTGGACTTGACACATAATTTTTAGGTTTCTTTCAAATTTTGGACAAAATCCGTCAACGGGAAGTCTGTCTATTTGTATGTCCGCTGTCATGTGAACGCTATAACTCAAAAACTTGAATAGCTAAATGGATAAAATTTGGTACACAGTTTTATCGTTTTGAATGTAGGTCCGTATAAAAGTTTGGGCCAAATCCGTCAAAAAGAGGCGTTCAAATTGCATATTCAATTTCTTTTAATCCGATTTTCATGCGCATGCGTATTGGTAGCAATCTGTTATTGTTCTAAATTTTATTTACAACAATAAATAATGTTTTCAAGCATCAATTGTTAACAATTTTTTTTTATTGTTGTAAATCAAACCGATCTCATTATTTCAGCAAATCTTTTATTCACGCGCTTTTGCAATTGTTACGGTTGTGGTAGTATAGTAAATTGTTTTCTTGGGAATTCAATTCCAAAGCAGAATTTTCGCTTTAGTATTCATTGCATTGTCTATTTTATCGCACCTGCTTCAAAGTAATATTTTTTTGAAACGTGGTAGCAGATATTTGATTTCAGGTTTGTTTGGGTTTTTTTGTTTTACTTTCTCGTATACGAAGAGAAAGTATCTCCACTACGAATCTCCACTTAGAAAGTATACGAGAAAGTTTAGGGGAGACCACTCCCGCTGGTTTTCATTTTGAAATTATATTATTTACCGCGTGTTGGTCTCTTTCTGAAAACGGGTAATTTCGATGTTCCGAAGCTGTGATTGGGGACAATGAGATAGGCTGTCTAAAAACGGGACGGCCCTGATCAAAAACGGACATATGGTCACATTACCCATGATGACAACCGATTCAACGTACATCAGGCCCACATACCCGTCAGACCTTTGGTAGAATCAGTTCTCGAAACGCGTAAATCTCCGAAGTCGAAACTTGGTCCAACAACTCCAACTATTTTTGAAAGATCATGGCTTAAAGCAAGCACGGCAAACTTAAAAACTAACATCGGATAACATCTAATACATTTTTACTTAAATGCAGAATTTAATATTTCATCAAAAAAATTCCTACGAAAAGACACTGTTGAACTGAAACGACTTGGAGTAAAGGCGTGGACACGAAATGGCGTAATAAGAGATCATATTCCTAAAGTTAAATTCACGGCTTCCGTTGACAACGTCTGATAAAAATAAACCAAAAAGAATTTGATTTTGTGAGTGGTATTCATAAGTTGTTTCAATAATTGATTAATATGCAATAGACATAAAATATTTACATGACATTTCAATATTTCCTACATTAGTCATTGAAATTCATGAAAGTATTTAAACATATATGACAAGCAAGCTTCGATTTATTTCCAACACCAAAATTAAGTTTACAACAAAATAAAAGCCACTTACGATTTACAGTGTTCAAAACTGATACTAAAATAAATACAATATTCCCTATATTTGAAAAATTTGTTATTTTGAATTGATATGGAGACAAAATCAATTCCTTAATTTCAGCAACAGGTTGTGATTGTTTGAATACATTTATAGAAATAGAATGAATTAAAAAGTCATTATGACAAGTATAATTAAAAAGAAACCTAAGGAACAATGTTCACCAAGAGACTCATGTTTTATGAAAAGCAGTTTGTCCTCCACTTTTTCGGATATTTTGAAATCACAATCTGCAGGTCATTTTTTAAAATTTATTTTTAACAACCTGTGTTTCAAACGTGAAAAATAAATCGAAGCATATTAATCTTTCTCAGTTACAAAATATGGACATGCATGAAAATTGTTAAGTTATTCTGTCATATCAGAACTGAAATTAATTGGAGATCTTTTTTATCTTATTCTCCCTTTTAATAGCTATGCTTGCTCAAACCAGTGGGAGTGTTCTCCCCCTAAACTTTCTCGTATACTTCCCCAAAAAGGTGCCGTTTCCCCTTCCCCCGCGTGGCTAAAAAAATTCGAACCTAATGTTACCCAGAATCCAATGAATATCAGAAGGTTTTTCATTACAGTGATTGAAAAATATCTAGGTAAAGAACCAAATTCAAAGATATGCGTACCGAATAAAATGCATGTATCACACACTTCCACTCTTACCGGCTGAAGGACAAACTGACGTAATTCGCTACTCCGTAATGAAATTCCGTTCCGTTCCTTTCGCGTGCACAGAAGATTGCTTCCAGTAGGCATGCGCGTGGAGATAACGGATTCTCTTCAAAAGTAAATTATACAGACCGACAGACAGTCAACCCGTTGACGGATTTGGCCCAAAATTTTATACGGACCTGCATTCATGACGATAAAACTGTGCACCAATTTGTATCTATCTAGCTATTCCAGTTTTTTGAGTTATATTGTTCGCATGAACGCGGACATACAGACAGACTTCTCTTTGACGGATTTTGTCCAAAATTTGACAGAAACCTACAAATTATGTGTCAAGTTCACATACCAAATTTCATCCCTTTATCTCTAATAGTTTTCGAGTTATCGTGTTCACAGACACACAGACAGACATAATTCTAAAATTGTGTTTTTCGGACTCAGGGAGGTCTAAAACGTGGAGATTCGTCAAAATCTCGAGTTCGAATTTTTTGACGATTACGATACTTTCTCTTTGTATACTTCGTATACGAGAAAGTAAAAAGAGAGAGAGAGAAAGATTAATACAGTATAAAAACCAAGCATTGTGCGTGGATCTTTAAACTGACAACTTAATATTTTCTTAAGCCCTAGTTACTGATGGTTAATATTAAAACACGTATGAAATAACAATAAATAAGAAAAATAATACTGTGGTATACTAATCAAGAACAGGGCAAATTTTAAGCTACTCTGTTCCAGCATGAATTTTGGTAATTGCCTACTTAGGACATGAAATTAGTTGTCATATTGTGAACACCCGTCCGATAATTTAAAAAATGCAAGTTTACGTTAAATCTCCAATCAAATGGTGACCAAACCATCGAAATGAAAATTGGTCTTCCTATGTTATTTATCCTTTGACAGCTTGAAAGATATAAGCGGCCGCCTTCTTTAGTGCAATACTAATGTGTTTCGAATTAAAGTTTGAATTAGCACGTAAACTTTAATCCGACACACTTGCTCACAGCAAATTTCTAAAAGCAAGCTCTTTTATGTTATACTTTTAAATATTAGTGCTTTGCATTAAATTGTCAGAGTAAATCGATGAGAAACATGATTGGCCACAGCAGACTTCAGAAAATCCTGCAAGATACCAGTTTATTTTTTTAAACAAATTTCCTAAAAGTTCCAATATATGTTTTGATGTACAATATAACCCCGGTTAACCAAAGTCAAGGGGATACGTTTCGGGTAACGATTTTTTCGATTAAGCCATGAGCATCTATTACTATTTTGTATCTAATTACAGTATGTAATTCTGAAATGTTTTGAGTGTAAAACGAATTCAAAACTCTCATCATAGGCTACACTTATGCTCTTTATTAAAGTTAACCCTCCGTCGGGCACAATACGCCTGACAGGCACAGGTAAACAATATCGTAATTAATACTGTTAATAACCATGAATTTTAATTTTAGCATTCTAAAATTAATCACTGGCCTTTTTGGAGAGATTTAGAAGAAAAAAGTTGGGATATGATTGCAAAAATGTCTCGTCTTCGCGTGTGCAGTATAGTACGTGTATTTTGGATTTGCGATTTCACAGGCATTTTAGATAACCCGGGTTTCGGCTGACTCGAGCTCGATTAACCGAGGTTTTACTGCATTACAAATGTAAAGCAAAATATCAAATAAAATCAGTTAGAAATAAAGGCGATTTCTCTTTTTTTTCCCCAATACTTCTGCTTGACCTCCGGTGCTCCGCTAGCTTGAAAAAAATATAAAAAAATTTCATCTATTGTCCACATATTTTTCTTGAAGTCACTGACCTTCTACGTAAAACTGCATAATGCTGCAACGTGATAATAAAATCAATTCATTTCATACTAGATATAAAGTACACAGTTTTCTTCTTAAGTATTTACTTTCTGTAAAGTTAAATGGAAGAACAATTTCTTTTTTTAAATGAAAGGATGCCAGAACAATGAAATAAATTGCTTCCTTCTTAAATAGTTACTTTCTGTAAAGTTAAATGGAAAAAAGAATTTATTTTTTTAAACGAAAGAGTACCAGAATAATGAAATAAACAGCTTTCTTCTTAAGTATTTACTTTCTGACAGTTAAATGGAAAAAAGAATTTCCCTTTTATATGAAAGAGTACCAGAATAATGAAATAAACAGCTTTCTTCTTAAGTATTTACTTTCTGACATTTAAATGAAAAAAAGAATTTCTCTTTTTAAATGAAAGAGTACCAGAATAATGAAATAAACTGCTTTCTTCTTAAGTATTTATTTTCTGACAGTTAAATGGAAAAAAGAATTTCTTTTTTTTTAAATGAAAGAGTGCCAGAATAATGAAATAAATAGCTTTCCTTTTAAAAATTAACTTTCTGTAAAATAAATTGCATAAACAGTTTTTGAAAAATTGAATATGTAAAAGAATTATCAAAGAAAAAGCTTTATTCTTAAGCACTTATTTTCTATAAAGTTAACGGGAAAAGTGATTTTTAAAAACTGAATGGGTGCAAGAATTAATTTTAAAGAATTCATTAATAATTATAATAACAAGAAAAATGTTTGAAAAAGCTAATCTAATAAATATAATTAATTCTCCAAATGTCTTTTAAAAATGTCTTATTAATACAAATAATTTTAAAAATTTTCATAATTTTAGATATGATATTCAAGTATAAATAAGCGCAGAAACATACCAAAGTATATCAACTCAACGATACAGAAATGGGATTGAATTCCCTGGTCTTTCCACCTTATGCATTTCCGAGCAAAGTGAAAGTTCCTAGAGCTTTCAACGAGCAACTGAATATGCATTGATTAAAAGCTTATGAAGATTTATGAAAAAAATGGTTATGTTCTTATCAGAAAATTATTATCAGTCACCGAAATGCAACTATACGATAATTGCTTACCTTTCCTGGTCATTTGTTTATAATAAGGCAGCTGATAATATCAACTGATACGTAAAAATTGATAACGCGCATTCTTTTCTTTTGAAATAATTCCAGTTTTGTTTATTTTGTTTCATGCAGTGCTTTAGGATCTGGTACCTTGGAAATCTGTTCTTTTTTTATTTTTTGGCGTTCGAAATTCAGTGGTGTCAATTCACATGAGATTGCAGTGATATCTCAAATGTAATCGCGCAAACTGTTTGTTTAACCCTTAGAGGCACGGGTGTTTACCCATAACAATAAGACGCTGGCGGCGCACTCAGTACGCCAATTTGTTTTTCATTGATTATGCTTCTTTACACCCTAGTGCCTTAGTTTTTCACATTTAATTCTATAATGTAGGTTCCCTAAGATTTAGTTTTGACATCCCTGAGAAATAAAGAATGCCTATCAATGACATCAATTCAACCCTCGTTCTTTCCCCCGTTTTGCTTATAGAGGCCTTCGAAATTTACTGGTCTATTTCTCCTTACGTATAAATTTGTGTACTTCATGAATGAATCAATCATACATATACAGTATACTCTCAATTATCCATGCGTGGATTATTCGGTTTGCGGATTATCCGTGCTCATTCCGGACTCACAAAAAAATTTAAAGAGAAACATTTTCACGCTTATCATGCATGTAAAATTGATGTTGATGTTCAATCGTTAGATTCATTCCGTGAAACTAGTGAGCCGTGACGGCGGAGGATAAAGAGTATATATTTTTTTCTTCCTCCAAGTGCTAACTCTACCGGTTCAACCCCTAATTTTCCGAGAAATGAATCATCCACATCCTGCTAGCTCATTCTCGTATGAACACGCTTCTCCCCGACACGTCATTCTTTAACTTCTTCGTCTTCTTTTACTTTCGCACGTGTTCCTTTAGTTTTTGCGTCTCGTTTATCGTCAGTTAGTAGCGTGAAATTTTTTACTGGTAAAAATGAGTGGTGTGAAACGAAAACGAAACGTTTTAAATGTTAAACAAAAATTAGAAATCCTTATTAAAAATGGATAATGGAGAATCAGCTAGTACTGATGCAGAAGAATGAGGGAAATACAATTTCTCATTCTGCTGCTCTACAATCTGTGGAAACTTTGTTAGATTATATGGGAGAAAGAGGATTTGATTACCGTGACATTACTGCGGTTCGTAAAATATGTGTCGATATACGACAATAGATGAACAAACAGCAGAAGCAAATACTCAATATAAATTTGTTTTAAGCAGCAAATATTACAAGGAAAATTTCTAGTTTGATGTTATACAGCATGCAAATGTAAGTAATTTTTATATTTTTGTACTGATGTTGATTTTTTCTTTAATAAGAAGGAGTTTTCGGATTAGCCGTGTTTTTCTATTGTCCGTGCGATCCCTCCCGATGATTAACCCGGATAATCGGGAGTGCACAGTGTTGGCAGTCTTCCAGAAGTATGTTGGATAATTATTTGTTAGAAAAATTCATCGCACACATAATCACAGCTTTTAGGAAACGGTGAAAGTTTTCCAAAAATATTTTTACAAGGGCTCTTCGAAAATTTACTTTTTAGTTTGTTTTTACTTTCTCGTATACGAGGTATACAAAGAGAAAGTATTGTAATCGTCAAAAAATTCGAACTCGAGATTTTGACGAATCTCCACGTTTTAGACCTCCCTGAATCCGAAAAACACAATTTGGGAATTATGTATATCTATGTGTCTGTGAACACGATAACTCGAAAACTATTAGAGCTACGAGGATGAAATTTGGTATGCGATCTTGACACATCATTTGTAGATTTCTATCAAATTTTGGACAAAATCCGTCTACGGGAAGTCTGTTTGTCTGTCCACTTTCATGTGAACACTATCACTCAAAAACTTGAAAAGCTAGATGTATAAGATTTGGTACACAGTTTTTTCATCAGAAATGTAGACCGTATAAAGTTTTGGGCCAAATCCGTCAAACGGTTGACTGTCTGTCGGTCTGTATAATCGCATACTTGTAAAAATTATATCTCCTAAACCCTTTGGCTTAGATAAATAAAAATTGGTATGTCGTTTGCTAATATCATTTATAGATCTGTGCTCAAATTTCGTTTCAATCCGTTAAAAAAAAGGGGTTCAAATTGCATATTTGGTTCAAAATGCACATTGCGACTGTGTGTTGGCGAGCGTTTCGCTTATTTTATTTAAGTTTGTATAGTTGGCATTTGACCTTGGCGGTCTACGAAGTTGCGAAATTATAGCGAGCCGCAAACACGCGCTTCGGAAATTATGGCAAACCCCAAAACGAAACTACGTTTTGACATTCTCCAGTTGGACGCCTGTGATTAACCAGAGGTATGGTTTTATGTTGTGTGATATCTATAGTAAGATTTCGTACTCAAAAACGTTAAATAAAGTTGTGGTACCTTTTCGCTTACAAATTGAGAGCATACGAAATTTTTTTTTGCAAAATATTAAGTTTTTGGGAATTCATAAATTTTATATGTTTCATTGTAAATCACCATTCATAATTTTTTTTCTCAAAATAACCAGGCCAACAAAAATAACAACCCCAAAAATATTTACCTACCAACTGGGTGTTTACCCACCCCGCATTACTGGTCGTATGCGAGAAAGTTTCGGGGAGGCCACTCCCGCTGGTTTGACGATGACAATACTTTCTTTCTCTTTGTATACTTTTTTACTTTCTCTTATTCGAATACGAGAAAGTAAAAAGTTAGCATTAGCTTGCAGAGGTCAACAGTTGAGATTACAATAACAAAATTCCGATACTGATTCCCAAAAAAAAGACCCAATGAAAAAAATTCTTTCCCATCTAATCTTGAAGACGAAAGTGCTGGTTAGAAGAATAGTACAGCTTCTGAGGTTTATCTTTTAAAAATGCTTTTCAGAATTGCTTTTGCTATCAGATATTTATCTATTTCTTCCTATTTTGAGTTCAGCCAGTGTAACAAGATATAACTAGTTGAACTTTCACAAATCCAGAATCCAATTAAGCGTTCCAACGTTAGTAGAATAATTTTGCAGATATGGATATGCATATAACAATACTACTTAGATAAAAATAATCTAAGTAGCATTGTTTTTAAATCAGTTGATTTTTTAGAAACGAATAATAAACTGAAGAATAACCAGACTTCGTATTAAGCATATGGGGATATAATAAATGAAAATGGAATTCGAAACATAACGTAGGTAAACATGCAAACTTTATAAATGCTTTTCAGAATTGTTTTGACTAAAAAATATCTATTTCTTCCTATTTTGAGTTCAGCCAGTGTAACAAGATATAACTAGTTGTACTTTCAGAACTCCAGAATCCAATTAAATTCATTCCACGTCAGTTGATTAATTTTGCAGATATGGACAGGAAACAAAAAAAATCTAAGTAGCATTGTTTTTCAATCTGCTGATTTTTCAGAAATGAATCATAAACTGATAAATAAACAGACTTCATTTTAAGCATATGGGGATATAATAAATGAAAATAGAATTCGAAACATAACGTAGTTAAACATGCAAACTTTCTGTAAACTAATTTCTAGTTCATTCATTTAAACTTAAGTGAAAGTATGGTTAATTTGATAAAGTACAATTTTCAACTTTTGTGCTAAAAAGGAACATCCTAAACAGGGTGTTGTGGAACCGGAACGCAGTCTCTGCGCTGCTTTTTTTTTATGAAAAATTAATAAGAAAATCTGTAGAAACCTCCTTGAAAGCAGAACGGTTTCTGTCACCCAGGTTAGACAGTTCCGGCACTACTTAATTTGCAACTACACTACTGATCTTAAATTGTTGTTTTGCTTTATAATCTACTAGCAGTTCGCGCACGGCCATAATGACTTCAACAAAATAAAAAAAAAGCCCAAAGTTTTGAAAACTTTCTTTCACTTCTTTTAAAAATATTTACAGAAATAAAAAGAAATTTGTTCAAAGTCTCACCATTGCCTTGCAACGAAGTATCATTAAATTTGCTTTATTTAAGAATCGTCTGCTGTAATAATTTATTTATTGAATTTTGAAAAATTAATAAAAGAAAATAAACATTTCACAGATATAAAATTGATATAAATGAAAAGGTAAACTTTTGAACTTTAAGATGGTATAAAAATAATTTTTGGAAATAATTTGCTCCGAAGTTAGTACGGAAAAACTGTTTCTGTTAATTTATAATTAACTGATTGTTTAATTAACTTTCGGACTTCGAAAAGTTGACAATAATCGTCCTCTTGTCTTAAATAATAAGTATCTACAATGTTGGGCTAAAATTGCTGCAGTAGTTTAGGAGGAGATGTGGAACATATCCTCACACACACCCACATTCACACATACATATCCACAATGACTTTTATTTATATTACGATTATTGATTTCGCCCTCGATTTTTAATGAAAGTGCACGCAGGAACGTGAGCGAGATGAATAACTGTTCTTTTAACTAAATATATCAGCATATATGCGCGACTATCAAAAGTATAAAACAAATATATCAAATGATTCTTGGATCAGTAAAATGAAGTATAATTAAGATCAGCTGACACAATAAAATGATCGAGAGTATGACGTGATTTTCGCTTGGAACCGCCAACCAATCGGATAGTAGAAATGCATTCTGGGAACTGAGAGTAACCTTGGGTTGGACGAAAGCTTCGTCGATTCGGATATGCGAGAAAAGAGCGAGTTTTGAACTGATCAATAAAAAAAATTCATAGAAAATCGGAGAAAAAAGATATTTTAACCATTCTTGTTTTAAAACAGTGATAAATATTCCAGTTTATACCCAAAAAATGAAAATGATAGCGTTATTAGAACGTCGGATGCAAGAAAAAGAGAATTGTTTTTCAGCGATCATTAGAAAAGATACTACAGCCGTAAACGTGCCAAAAATGACGCAAAACATTAAATACAAATTTTTCTAGATTAAATTATAAAATTCTGGATTCGAGGTGCATTGAGTCACCATTACGACTACCTGTGTGCCAAATTTCATGGGTGTAAATGCGATAGATTCATCTGGACATCGCACACAAACACATAACGCACACGCGCAAACATTGACTTTTATAAGTATAGATTCTGAAAAAGAATGAAACTATTCCTACATAATTCTGATTTTAAAATATTTTTCAGAGTGCCCCAGATTAAACAGCTTAGTGTTTGGTCGATTAATAACATCGTTGCTTAATACTACCTATCTCAGTTTCCAGATTTTAGAAGAGGAAGAAAAAAACTGAATTTTCCGCAACCGATAACGAATATTTCTGATTATATTTTCATATCCGGTATGAACATGGGACCGCACGTGCATATAAGATGTGGGAGAAAAAAGAAATATTCGTTTTTGGTTGCGAAATATTGGTAAAATTTGGAAAACTGAGATAGATGGTGTTAGCGACAACATTCTTCATCATTCGATAAAGATTGACAAAGTGTAACTGCACTAAAAGAAAAAAAAACTAAACTTAAATTCAACAGCACTAAAAAGAGTTATTGTTTAGCAACGGATTCGGAAACCCTCCGCGCTTTTGCGCATGCGCCGGGCGAAGTCATTTTCATCAAAATAGGGGGGAAAGTGATGAACGGAAGGGTTATTTTTACATTTTACTAAGTGTGATCTAACAAAGAACTCCGGAAATATGCTCATATGACTCACTGCCTGACACCCTTTTCCGGTGTAAAATCGTCCAAAAATCTCCGAATGCGTTGCTGAACTATATTGATCTCTCATTCTGCACTCAAAACACCTAATTTAATCTCTAAAATATTGAGATAGCCGCACTTATATAACCCTGAATATTATTCTCTATCTCTGCAAATAATAAAGGAGAATGTATGTGTGTAAGTTGGCACTCTACAGAGCAGACCGCTGGACCTAGAGCTATGAAATTGGACTCAAATATACTTTGAAGGATGGGAATGTGTGCATTTTGGAACTATTTTTAAAAATTTTAATTAATTAAAAGTTAAGCCAGATTTTTCTTAATGACATCGGAAAATACACAGCAAAAATTATTTCTACGTCATCTTAAAATTCTTATTATCACAGAAATCACCTTTTCTATAATATCAATTTTATTGTCTTACTACTTTCCTCTAATTTTAATAATTTTTTTAAAAAATATATTTAGGTATATTTTGCAACAATTATTTCCATTGATGCAATGAAATTCAAATCATTTTTATTGTTACTATAAATATTTTATCCTAGGTTTTTCTTCTATTGTTGACAGCCAGGTTATTGAGATTTGGCTTTTTTTGCATATTGAGTAATTTTCTTTTCAAATCATGGTTTTAATAAAATTTTGAATTTTTTTTTAAATTTTTGTAGTAATTACAGATAAGTTTTAACTTCAAATGTAAGTAATGAGGAAAATGTTTTTACATTGTACATTTCTAAACACTACTATTCTTTTATGCAATATAATTGCATGCATAAAAATATATTATCACTTTTTAAAGTTATGCTGTATTATTGCAGTTAGCTCAATTTTTTATTGAATCAGCGAACAAATATCTTCTAAGATATTACGCAAATCACAAAATATATTCGGTAGTACACACAAAACTTCGATGCTGGATGATTGTACTTACTATCTTTATATTTTTTACGAGCATGTTCCGATTTAGCATGCAAGTTATAAGGTTAATTGAAGTTAGTCATTTCCCTTTGCAGATTAAAGTTCTAATTTTAGGTGAGATGACAGATAGAGAGAGAATTTGCAGGTGAATAACACAATGAACAGGTGTATTGGCTTCTAAAACAGTACGAATTACATATCTATCAAAATTTGAAGTTGAAAAATACTTTGCCGGAAGAACCATTAAAACCAAGCTATACATGAAAGATTTAACTGAAATTTTTTTGCAACCAATAATTCCTACAAACCAGGTGGTCGCCAAAGATGACTAGTTTTAAATAAATGCTGAAAATAACTACAATATCAATATAAACACTACATTCCTATCGAAAATTAAAAATACTTTGCTGAAGACTATTAAGAGCAAGCAAAGAATTCGTTTTAAATATTTGTGGTTAAGGCGGCTGGTTTTAAGTATTTGTGGAATATACTTGTTCTTATAATACCAGGTAAAAAAATTTCAACAAATTGCTTATAGTAACTACAAGCCTTCTTACACTTTTATCACTCGTGATGCCTTTTTGTATCCCATTTTTGTCCAAAATATTTTATCACGATCCCAAAAAATGGTGACAAAAGAGAAAGTAACTCGGAAGTTCTGAACTTCTATTGCTTATAATAATTATCGAAAAATATGATACCCTGAAAGTTTTTGCGGTTTCGGTTTTAATCGCGATCCGCGATTTAAAATCTGGCCACCCACGTCATCATAAGTGACTTAACTTGTGTAAACGGCTCCAGGGGTATGGTATTACTTTTACGCTCCCTGTCATAATTTGCTTTAAAAATGGCATAAACGATCAGTGGCGTAGTAACAAGGGAAAAGGGACGTATGGTTGCCTCTTTCGCCGCTCTTAAAGGGCGACATGGAGACAAAATATTAGTGTGCGTATGTCAGTTTTTAAAATCAAATATGATGAGGAGCGCGAAATAATACACCCGGGCCCCATTCACCCTTGATACGCCACTGAAGGGCGGAAAAATCGCATTACTCCCCGTCTCTATTTACCCTCACTATACCACTGCATGCTGACCGGTCTACGGAGAGAGGGGGTTGTTTGTTTTAACCTCCAGTGCAACTGCCATCTGCATGCAGTGGAGAAGTGAATGGGAGGCAAGGGGCACATGGACAGATCGGGTGCCAGTCATGACAATGGAGGCAAAACATAAGCGTACATTTGTCACTTTTTTACGCTAATTTTGATGAGGGGGCGAAAAAATAATACTCCGGGCTCCACTTGTCCTCCCTACGCCACTGTAAACGAGTAATGTGTCGACCCCATGGCGCTCCCTAAAACTGTCTCCCAGGGCACCTATACCCCGCTTGCCCCCCGTCGCTATGCCACTACATTACTTTTGAGGTCAGCCGCATTCATTTAAACTTGCTCGAAACAGGAGCGCGCCATGATCATGTAAAGAAAGCCAAGTTAATGAATGAATTTTTCTCGCAGCAATTTCCAAAATTACCTCTAAGCAACCGGAATGACGTCACAGTCACATGACCACATACTCATGACAATCTAACATCCAACTGTAGATGTATAATGCTGGTCTGTGATGCCACATTCTTTTACCTATTGCAAGATACGCAACGAATATCAAAATTAAATCGCCAATTCTCACTTTGTATCACATGATGGTAAATCGACTTCGTTAGTATCACATTCACTTCCAACAATGGAATTTCAAAAAAAGAAAATTGCAAGCCTTACAAAACGCTCTGAAATAAAAATGTGCTATCTAATATGCAAAGTCTCCATATTTTGATAAATAAACTTCAAGGCCGTCTCTGATAAGGTCTCTTTTCTGTTACCTGAAATCGAAACTATTGTTCGATAAAAGCTTTTTTTAATTAACCATTTTTATGTCGCTTATGCAATATCCAGAGATTAAATGTATCACCTAAAACAATGTGGAAAGGTTATGAATATTAAAATGGAAAATTTT
>BGPR01001082.1:253637-316457 GCA_013235015.1 Araneus ventricosus | reverse complement strand
TACGTCATCGGAAACAGGCAAAAATTGAACGTTACTTTTGCGTGCCTGTGTAGATTATTTCTGTATTGTTTTCGAGAATGAGTGCTACATCGTAACAAGTCTATTCTTTAGTTCAAAAGTAAAATATTTCCGAGAAATAAGGAACTATTTCCTTCTTCGAAGCTGAAATGAAAGTTTAGGTTCCTTCTAAAAGACAAGTCAGATATTTTTATTAGTGAATAAGGATTATATTTCGAGAAATATTTTTACTACTTAGATTGGAAGAAGATTCCGTTTCTGAATCATACGAAACATTTTTCTTAAACGAAATATGATATATTTTGAAGAAATTTTGTTACGTATCAGAAACAATTGGAAAAGTTCTGAACTTTTTCTAAAGTGTACAACTATAAAATTAAGAATATTTAGTAAAAATTAGCTGAGAATCTTGTTGACTTAGATATATTTTTCATGAACGAATCTGCATTACAGTCTGGTCCGTAAATTATACGAAATAAGAAATAAAGAAGATTTTAAGGTCCATATGTTAACACGAATTAAGATTTTTCTCCTTATTTAATTGTTGAGAAGTAAGAATTATTACAAAATCACGTAAAAGAAACACTTTGAATAATCTTAATAAAGATTTTTTGTAGGGTATGAGCATAAAATCAAATGAATTATTTTTGATAAAAATAAATCTTTAACATAATAATGGGTAAATATAAAAGATTACTTATTAGGCAAATATAAAATTAAAATGTAATCTTTTCGCACATATTCATTGAATTTGAATATTTTTGTCCAGAGAGTAAATACATAACAATAATACCAATTTAATTAGTAATTTGACCGGTCCATACGGACATTGAAATATAAATGTATAAAAAACAAAACAATGAATTTAAATTTAGAAAGAAAAATAAAAATGAGAATAAATTAAAGTAAAGCAATATGAAAGAAAAATATAATCTATACTTATAAAAGGCAATGTTTGTGTGCGTGTGTGTGTGTGTGTGTGTTTGTCGGCGATGTCCAGACAAATCTATCCACACCACACAAAAATTGTACACATTAGTCGTAATAGTGACTGAATCACCCTCGAAGGAAATTTTAATTTTAATCTAGAAATTTTTTTTATTTATGTTTTCTGTTGTTTTGGTTGATTTTTTCGCTAATTTGTCAATAGAATGGTTTCGAATAATTGTACGAAAAAAATAGATAGACCATCGGAAAGAGCACGCGATTTCCGTTCTAATGAAGTTAGTTTTGAATTTTCTAACGTAATTTACTGAATTTTGAGAATTTTTAAAAAATAGCAGTTCTACCTAAATTTTAAGTTTTGTTTTAAATTTGTTGCATCCGATTTTCTAATAACACTATTTTTCAGTTTTTTTCAGCTTATAACTAGAACGTTCTCTCTGATTTAAAATAAGAACGGTTAAAATATCTTTCCTGTTTTTAAAATTAAATATTCCGGGAATGAAATTTATTTTTGTCGAGGAAATTTCTTCAGCGATAGCCTTCCGGAACGCAGCTTTCAATTTGATTGGATGAAGGGTCAGGTGACTCATAACCTTCGGAGCTTTTGTCATGTTCTAAGAATTTTTTTCATTTTGTTGAAGTCCTAATTCCACGGCACAATTTTTTATATTGTTTTGGATTAATGCACTCTGCATGTTTTTCTACATGTTATTATCTGGAAAAAATAAGCGGAAAATCTAATGTTTATCTTTTGTTTTGATTTTGTTTTGAAAACTTTTTCGTGTCATTGTAGGAGATTTTTTTATTTTGTTGAAGTCCTGATTCCGCGGGCCATTTTTTTTTTATATTGTTTTGGATTAATCACTCTGTACTGTTTTCTACATGTTATCGCTTGGAAAAAATAGCGGGAAAATCTATAATGTATCTTTTTGTTTGATTTTGTTTTGAAACTTTTTCGTGTCATTGTAGAGCGATTTTTTTTATTTTGTTGAAGTCCTGATTCCACGGGCATCGCCGTGCGCGTACTGCTAGTAAATAAATAAAGGGAAAAATGATGGTCAGGATAAAGTAAGTACATAAACATACTCGTTCCTTTAGTTCCATGGTTGGATGTTTGTGAATCGCATTTTTCGTAAAAAGCTTGGAAGGGTTATATCCTGATGAGAATTTCAAGCAGTGAGTTAAGATTAAGCCTCCATTCATTGTTTTGTAATTTCCAAAGTTCACATCAATTACGCCGAAAAGGGCGTCAGTGTGTGTGTGCATAATATGACATGTTGTATAACAAAAGGAGTCGTTAAGTTCAGAAGTTATTTAACAAATGATGTGGATGTAAGTGATTTTATACAAAACTGTGTGTACTTGTTATTTGGGAAATAGCTCTTTGTATGTTTTAGGAAGATTAACTGCAAACAGCTAAGAACTAACCGGAATTAAGAGCTCCGTCACGTTTCTTCAAAGCATTAAGGTATTGATTAAAAGTGCGAAGACGCGCAAGCTAAACAGAAGGGACAGTAATTAGTCCTTTAAACACCGAGCAACGCTTTGTTCATGAGATTGATTATGGAAGTAACCGACTGAATTTTTCTTTCAAATAATCACAGTCAGTGGCGAATCCAGGGGGGAATGGGTCCGCAGTCCCCCTCAAAAGTTTACCAAAATTCTTTATTTTATTTAAAATCGCTACAGCTGTTTTTTCTTAATCTCCCTCTAAAAAAACAACATTTCTTCCTGGCTTTTGACAGCTCGAAAGTTTTCTCACTTTGGTAGTCATTTCACTCTCATTCGTAGCGTTGACGATGTCAAAAACATGTTTTGCTAGATATTTCATTGTGCTTTTTATTAAATTATCTAAAGTATTGTAGTGTTCTTTTTGATTCTTATTGTCAGGTGAGTAAAGTCTGTAAAGTTAAAGGGCTTTGGTTTACATAAGCTATAAGGTTTGAAATTCGTCACAACGATACAACATTTTTTATACCTCAGCCTTCCCCTTTCCAAATCCTGGATTTTCCATTGATCACAGTTATATATATATAATATATATATATATATATATATATTATATATATATATATATATATATATATATATATATATATATATATAAGAGAATTTAGCGCACATCATCAGAATTTTATTCATATTTGGATTCAAGATTCCCAAATGTACTGATTTATCTTCATCTAAACTTTCTGTGCTTGTATTATATGAATAAGATTCTTTGTATAAATACACGAATTAATTACGTCTGCTAACTTTGAATAACAAATTATTGTTGGACGATTCAACTTGAAATTAAGTTGAAGTATTTTTTATTAATTCCTGAAATTAAAAGGCTGAATGAAATTGCGATGGGGCCGAAATAAATCGTAATGTTTATATTCAAATGTAAAAATGTAAATTTATTATACTCGCATCGTTCAGCTGATGTGTATTTTTCCTTGAAATATAGAGAATTTTTTTTATCGAAGATGCATAACTAAATTTAGATTCATAAATTATAGAATGCTGACAGTTCAAAAAGTTTTAACAAATAAGGATTGCTTTATATCAGCTTTCACTATATTTTTTCAACATAAAAGGGTATATTATATAAATTTTTGTATTTAAGGAAACAAAAATTATTTAAGAAATTTTTAGAGAATAGTTCAAAAACTTACATACTCAGAATGCAGCTTTTTTAATCTATCTGGATTCCTCTAATAAATAGCGTTACATCTTACTTTTCATCAATGAAATTGTACTTAATAAAAGCTGAAAATGCATGCACTGTTCATTGTTCCTACAGATTTTTTGTAAGAGACAAGCAAATACTAAAAGAAATTAATCGAAGCTAACACTTACATACTTAATATATTTACATTAGACAGTATTTTATACAGTTTTTAAATATTTTGACAAATTCGTTTTTAATTTTTTCAAATATATATGAATGCCAAAAAACATTAAGATTTTCACACCATGAAAACGATCATTCATTTTGATGACGAGACTGAAAACATCGAAACATTTGGCATCACAACAACCATTAAGATTGTGTACATTTGGGAACATAAAGTGACGTTTCCGAAAAGAACTCCATTCTCATTTTGACATAAATTAAGATTTAGACTCTGTCCATTTGTTTTTAGAAAGCTTTTCTTTGTAGGTAAACGTTTTGAGAGAACACATGTGCAATTTAGGAAATATTTAGAAAATTTGTACATTGTAAGTGGAATAGGTGCATATTTGATTCCGAAGTTTAGAAAATATGAAATAAATCAGGATTTGTAGATAAAACTAGGAAAGTAGAATTATACTAAATATCTAAGTAAACAAATGCACTACAATAAAGTGGTCTTTTTTTGCAAAACATTTGAAGTTCAGTCATATCGGTCAAAGCAGACCAAGCTGAAAGCTTAAGATTTTAAAATTTCTCTCTGCAAAACAAAGGAAGAAGATTTGTCTATCTTTATACATTAAGAATGTAATTTGATTATGTGAGGCAAGACAAGTTTGTCAGCCATTAATATTCAATCCAGCTGACAGGTCGTCAAAGTTTTGCTGTTGTCAAGGAAAAAGTATACCAGGTAGTAAATGTTTTATATATGTTTCGGGTGTAACATGAAATACATCGACATCAAGAAAACATAAAAGAAAAACAAGGGCAGGGTTGCTTTCGAAAGCTGCTTTTTATTCTTTATCATGTGATGGAACTGTGAACCGGATGTTTATTATATCCGAGTAAAACTTTACTACATGCAAACAAATAAAACAAAGCATATACGCTGAGAAAATTGCAGTGGTTTTCTAAAATGGATACCGATTCTTTTACCCCGAGTGGAGTATGGTTTCAAAAAGGATTCTTCCGCACACATAGTGAATTCCTTTGCATGGATATTGCACTGGCTTTAAAAAAATAGATTTCTTGGATTTTGACTTTGTGTTCGTTATTTGCTTTCAAGTTTCATATCTTTTTTTTCCTTTTTTTAATACATGGCAGTTCAATATTAAAATATAGTGAATGTCAAAATATATTACTGATCTTTTTACAAGCTGCAATACTAGTAAATAAACAGCACATATATAGGAGAACAAACCAGTTTTATATCATGAAATAGCAACAATATAAATATGTTGCAAATATATCTCTGAACAAAAAGATGACTTTAGATGTTGACAGAGCAATATGCTGACCTCATTTCTGGTACCGTTTCATTTATTTAAATATTTTCATAAATATTTTAAAATAACTGAATCTCTTCTTTATAAATTATCTAGTTTGTTTGTTCTTGATTGTTTAAAATTCTTAATAAAAATTTTGGAAAATACCGTAAAGACTACAGGAAAAGGAAAGTTTTCATATTAATATTATTATCTGACACATTTAAGCTGCATTTTCAACTAATATTTGAATTTTAGGGATCAAATACGTGAAATTAGAAATTTAAGAGATTTTTCGAAATTAGAAATTTAAGAGAAATTTCTACTTCATGTATTTGCAAATTATTGGAATTTTTATGGCTAAAGTATCGGCATAATATATTAGATTATTAAGGTATTAATAATTATTAATAAAACATATAATATGTTTTAAGGTATCCGTATGATTGAAATATTTAAGATCTATTGTTAAATATACGTATGCAGTACTTCTTAGTCGATGAATCACATTAGGTGATTTCATACAGAAATATTTAAGTCGATTGTAAATTTTATTCATATCTGTCAGAAACACTAAATCCAATCTTACATTGGGAGAAATACATAACATATCTGCTTTTGAAATAAAATATTTTTTAATAAAGAATTCTGGTTCCTTCTCAAAAATATTTTTTTCATTAGAAGTTAAATTTATGCACTACAGCAGATCTGAATATATTCGACATACAACAATTATATAATATTTTCTCGACTGTAGGACATCTTAAATATATGAAAGTACCAGGTCACGTAAGATGATGCCAGTAAAGCGCATTTATTTTCCTTTTCAATTCTCTTTATCGGAAAGAGACAAAAGCTGAAAGTTCCTTTAAAGATTATATTTGGATTGTTTTCGGAAACAAGTGCTACTCAAGTCACTTCAATGGTTTGGCAATAACAAGTTTCGTTGAAATAAAGTATAATTCTCTTCTTCGAAACGAAAGTGAAAGTTATTGATTTGAAATATAAGTAAGATATTTCTGATTGTGAGTTAGGAATATAATTTGAGGAAATATTTCTTTTAAACTGATTGGCGTATACTTTTTTCTTCTAAACTTATAGGGAAGATTTTTCAAATAAATAATATGATATGTTTTGATAGTTCTTTCAAAGTTTGAGAAAGAAAATCTCGATCTTTTCCCAAAATAGGCAAACAAAAGAAACTAATAGATAACATCATCCCTTATAAATAAACACAAAAAATGTAAAATGAAGATAAGTTAACGGATGGATAGGTATAAAGATGGCTAGAATAAAATAATAAATCTTAAAAATTGTCTCTACAGCACTTATGTTTTATTGCAGTTTCTTAAATTCTTCTCTTTTGGTAAAATTACGCTATTATTTTACCCCAAATACTGACTTGCATGAAGTATCTTCTGTTTCTTTTATATGTCTGCTTTATATGTGATTTACAGCTATAATAAATAAAGATTCTGGAAATTGAATATATAAATATATTTCAAACAAATGTCATTATGAATGTAATGAAATATTTTAATACTAATTGCACTATGAGCAATTTCGCTTCAATAAGACACGATGATGCAATAAATTCTATGCGAAGGCTAAATAAAATCAGGACAACTCTCTTGTAGAAACTTTTTTAATATACCCACTGTTTTGTGTTGCCGTCTGTTTAACTATTTTATTAGTATGTACGACAACATCTGTTTTATTTCAAAACTACGAATTTCTTTCTTTTTCAAACTTTTCATGGGGATGGAATGGAATCTCTACCAATTAATTGGATGTTTCCATGGAATCGGTTTCGAATATCAAGATTTCGCATTTTTGTCTTGTTTTCCGCCGAAATGAGAAGCCAAAGAAGTTTTCTAAACTAAATAAATGATTTCGGCATGAAAAAATATCAAAAGAAGAATTTGCCATATCGATTTTACATCTATTCATCTAATATTTTTTTTGCTTTAAATCAGAAGATTCGTAAAGGTATTTACTGACATTTGTTTAATCATCATATTCACGAAATATTACGAAAATTTTCAGATTTCATTTCCATTGAAGAAGCTAGAAATTATCTTTTAAAATTTCTAACCGAGAAAAGAATACGCTCGAAATAATCTGATCCATGGAATACCTTGACTGAAATAATTTAAATAAAACAACACTTAACATTTCACAAAATTTATTTACATTACATAAAAATCGTAGTAAAAATTATGTATAATTAGTGTCTTAAATACATGCGCATTTACATACAACTTGTTAGATAATTAAATAAAATCAGAAATGAAAAAAACAAAACTGACAGAAAAAGTGACGCATTAGTAGGAAAACCTAGCTAATTTTCAGATAGCTTAAGCGTGGCTTCTGTTTCTAATAATAAATCGCAAAATTATTGCCGAAGAAAAATCAAAATTACAAAAATAGAAAACAGATTTCAAAGCAAGGGACGAACAATTTTGTGGCGATATTTTATTGATTAACAAATTGAAACGGAAAGTATATGCTCGTTACTAGCATCAGCTTACGTGACCTGACACCACTTTTGTGTTATATTTTTTCAAGTCAACAAAGTATTGTGTTATTCTTTCGTTCTTTAGCGGAAGATATTACTATCTGTCGCATTACATAAATTTTTTATTTCGAGAAAAATATATTTTTGAATTCTTTTCTTCCATTCATTTTTAGAAGTACAAAAGAATCATTATACAGAGTGTTCATTAATTATTGTCGGGGTTTCCGTACCTCATAACTTTCGAATAAAAAAATATTACGCAAAAACCGATTACGTATTCGTAAATTACAACTCAAAGAGTTTTACGTGGCAACAATGCGATCTTAGCGCATTTGCAGTCTGGGTAATTATGGCGTCATAAATAAAAATGGCGACCGTGCAACAAAAAGCAATGTGCGTATTGTGGTTTTTCGAAACTAAATTTGGTTTGGGAGTTTGTCAAGACCATTGTGTACGAGACCCCTGTGCCCTCCCTTGATGAACTGAAGCACAGAATTGTTACTGCGATCCAAAATGTTACCCCACAAATGCTGGAGAACACTTGGGGGGAAATCGAATTTCGTCTCGATGTGTTACGAGCCACGAAGGGCAGCCATGTGCAAATTCATTAATTTTTTTAATATCATTAATGAAATTCTTTGAGTTGTAATTTACGAATACGTAATCGGTTTTTGCGTAATATTTATTATTCGAAATTTATGAGGTACGGAAACCCCGACAATAATTAATGAACACCCTGTATTCAGTATCTTTTGGAAGTTATTAACAAACATTGGTATTCACATTGCTATTTTATTGCATAAAAATGACCTCATATTTTCTATTTTTCGAAATGGTATGTTATTAGAACATTCTAATGGCTTAACTTTTTCTTAAAATGTTTAATCGTAAAGAGTTATCTTAATGCTTTTAAATAATGCATTGTACGATTTGATAGAAACTTAGAGATCATTTACTGGCCCTTACATTTATATAAATAAAATTTTAGGATTTTAATTTTTTTAGAATGAATGAAAGAAGACCTATTTAAAATCACTCCATTTTTGCAAATGTCGCTGTACTCACTTGAAATTTTAAATTAACTCAAATTATAAAATTATGATCAAAAATTCACTTTAAATTATTAGTTGAATATTCTATTAAGCAGAAAAAATTAATATAACATATTCATGAAGTTACAACTTCAGCCATCGATATCATATCCTTCAATTTAAAAACAAGTTATTAATAATTATAGTCCTAATATATTATTTCGTATTATATTGTATGACATTCTGTCTATATTCGATGCAACATATTGATTATAGCTTTCAGTCGCCTATTTAATTTTCATAATACTAAAAACTAGATAAATATTTTTTTTAGTCTAGAATTAAAACAGCAGGAATTAGAAGGCAAATCGTAATTTAATAACCCTGCAGTAGGCTTCGGCAGAGAAATTTTATGATAAAAAATAGCTGAGAATAAATTTTAAGTGGGTCAATTTGTAAGCAGTCATAATGACGTTGTGAACTTCAGAGGACATTCTATTTCACTGCGGATCATCTTACCCATTGTTGTGATGCCACATCTTATTTTCCCCCACAAAAAATACACATCATTTCAAAACCAGAGCAACTGATACTGCCGGCTGGATCGCCTGTGATAGCAGAAACTGAGGCATTCCATGAAAAATCTCTCTATTGGTGGATGTTAAATTACCACTGAAAATACTGATTTGTGAAAAGCAATCTCACACTATTGCTGTGTGAAATGTTTTTAAGTTTCGGCATCAGCTTATTTTCGTCTGCAAGTGGAAATGAAGTCAATTCAAATTCACTTGATATAGGTCAAATGTGCTGCAAAATTAAATTTTTGTCGCCATTTTGCTCTTTGAAGGGTAAAAATAAATTATGTGAAAGAATAGAACGCTACAATTGGAATCCGATTTGCACAAGATGCTCTACAACATTCATGCGATGTTGTGCAGCATTTAGAATATCGTAACAACATAGTGGATATACCGTAAAATATCTTGTGCTAATAGGAAAGCTTCTTGTTAGATGACATATTTAGTCAGTTATTCATCTGAGTGTCATGCCACATGAATGGGCAACGTTTTGAAATTTGCGGTTCGTAATTGAACTTCTAAAAGTAAGGCTAATGCAACATAGCAAGTCAAATAGAATAAAGTACAATTTTCATTTCTTATCGAACATACATTTAGCACTACTTTCTCAGATTAAGACCATTAGAAAAAGGATGTAGGTCTGTGCTTGAGTATCAGTTTTGAACTGATTTAGAAAACACTACAAATCCCTTCAGAGTATTGCTCTTCCCAAGCCTAGGGTCATCTTTCAGTCACAGATTTTCCAATACCGAAATTTTCTCTACAGCTACCAAGAGGAAATATTCATTTCCAGCAATTTTTCGATCGAAACTGTGTTACAAATATCTTAGGATATTAAGATGGGAACTAGATTCCGCCTTTCACATGCTTTTTAGTATTACCATCGGTTAAAAAATAACCAAATAATTTCAAAATCGAAGACGAAAACCAGCATAAATGCTAAACAGAAATCCAATGCTCTGAAAACAATCCTATATGTAAGCCAAAAAATTATTAAAATACTTCGGTGTGCCAGAGGATGAATCTTCCTTGACACATGTCATCGATAAAAGAAAACCGTACTTCGATCAAGCATGGGAAAACAATTCGATATGCAATTTTGAATACCACTGTAATTTTCTCAAAACACATATTGTTTTGTATTTCAGGACATGCTTTCAAAAGTTATTCATAGAACTTGAACATCCAATTCCTTAACCCATCCCCGGACGAAAACAAAAATAAAAGCTACTGAATTTTCCAAAACAAACCCAGCCCTTTTTCTTTCACCATGTTTCGTTGCTGTCAAAGTTGTAAATGTTCCATGCGAAATATATAAAACATTTACTTTCTTTTCACCTTTGCAGCGCCATCCCCGGCGAATAGTCAGACAAATTAAATATTAACAATTGGAAAACTTTCTCTTGCAGGCAGAATACATTTACAGTGAGAAGTAAGTTTCAGAAAAAGGAGGATTATTCCTTTGTTTCAACAAGAGAGATTTAAACTATTGAGTTTAGCAAACATATCTGTTTTGATCTTAGAATTGGTTGGTGATAGTGAACTTCTAACTTATATTGAAATTTTGATCTTCTGGTTTATTTTACATCTTAGTTAAACAATGCTTTGCCCTCGTTTTTTTATACGACTGACATTTATATCTAGTATGTGCTTACAGTATTTAACATTAGCATTAAGAGAGCAACTTCTTCAAGAAAGGAATTTCACTTTTAAATTTCAGAATTTTTTTTAAAAATCGATCCCTGAATTATAAAAACATCACTTTCCTTGAGCAACATCCATTTGAAATTAGAAAGAAAATCTATTAAATGTGTGATAACCATCATAGGCAGAAAAATAACTTGGAATGGATTTAACCGTATCTAATATTGCCGATTTCAATCTTTTTACCCTAAAATTAATTCCGATAGGAAAAAATATTTATATAAAAACAAAATTTGATCCTAATATTCTAGGTCGAATTCAAAAATGATGCTCCTTTTCATGTTTATAGTCATGCTATAAAGATGTAAATAACGATAGAAATAAAGATTGAGAGTTTATATAGGTCTCTTTTACAAAGCAATATAAATGAATTCAGATAACTTACATCAAATTGTCATAATTCTTTTCAACTCAATTTGGTTAGATTAACACATAACATTTTAGGAAATCATAAGGAGATATTTATCGTTCGTATCTATATAATTTATTTCTTTTACCTTTATGCAGTTTAACACTTAATTTTTTGTTCTCGAAAAATTTGTGTTTATATAATTTAAAAAGAAATCTTTATTGAATTTTAGAAAGAAAATAAAAGTTTTTAATCGAGGATATTGAGGTTAGTTTAGCAAAAATAATTCATTTATTAGGAATTAGACGTAACTTGGCAATTTACTAGTCCTGAATGTTCTGTATTAACATGCTAATCAACGGAAAAATGTTGAAAAAATTTAGAAGTTGAATCTTCAGTTCTCGTAAAGAGCCTAAATTTTAGAAAAAATGACAAAAAAACACTAAAATTTACCTTTAAGCTAAAATTATACAAGCTACGGTTTTCGATTTCTAATAGCGTTTGAGAACTTTATTTTAGCTGCCTGATGACAAAAAAATTATACTTGAAAACCTTGCGCAACATTTTGAGTTCCCGCAAAAGCCTGAGGCATTTTAATTTAGGTGGAAAATTGAAGTATTTTCTGTTTTACAAATAGACGCATTGTCATATTTTAAAAGGTCATCTTTTCGTATAATTCACTGATGTGAGTCATTTTATACGTTTTGTTTGGATAAGAAGATCTTGAGAGCAAAGTTCTCTAGCCATCTATGTTTCTTTGTCTGCACTCTTTTTTCTCCAGACAATGTGACTAGATTGATACCCCTTTCAACAGCTAATGTATGTCACGGAAAATTTTAAAAATCAAACTCAGGCAGAGATTTACTTTGCAGAACTGACGAAATAGTGTCCGTTATCAAGCTATCTATCAGTGGGGAAGGTGACAGCATATATTTTGTACAATCCATTGTCTCACTCTAATCAGTGGCTAATCATTCAGAATCAAATCAGACAAAAATCATTCAGAAGTAATTATGAAGCTTAGAAAAAATTTATTGATTAACCTTCAAATTAAGCTGAATTGGGTTCGTGCACACGTTGGTATATATGGAAATGAATTATCTGATTTATTAGCCAAAAATGCTACAACTAAAGAGGAGGTTGATATCAAGGTAAAAATCCCAAAGTCCTGGATTAAAAATCAGCTCAAGTTGACCATGTTACAAGAATGCCAAGCACGCTGGATGTCTTCTCCCAATTCAAGATTCCTCTACGGTATTTTTCCAGAGGTAAATACAAAGAGATGCCACGGAGACTTTTTGATAAACCAGATACTAACAACTCACGGGTGCTTCCCTGTGCACCAACACAGAATTTTTGGCAAATCTCCAGATTGAGAGTGTGGAAGAGATCAAGGAACTGTCTCCCATTACGTTTACGGGTGCCAGATTTATAGGAAGTTAGACAAAAATATTTTCCTAAAAACTTTTTTCAATTTGGTATTCTAGAATTGATTCTGAATACACGTGCAAAAATTGGACTAAAAATTATCATCCAGGACGTCCTCACCAAGTCCTTGGCTGGTGTGGCGTCCTCCTCCTGATTATGATTTTCACTTGTTCTCTCTTAATTGTTTGCTGTCAACTGTTTGTTATTTTTTGTAATGCAAACTTTTATAGCCTTACCAAATTTGAATTTTGGAGACTGTAAGGGTTAATAGCCAAATGTTTAGGAAATATGGTAATTCTAGATGCTCATTCTGTAAGAAGATATTTCTCAAAATATGCGCTGTCAATATGGGCGAATTTTCTAAGTGTGGAGATTTGGATTTCAGACAATTCTATTTCTGGAACTTCATAATTGGATTAATTGTTTTTAACAACAAACATGTAACTTTCAACATATTGTGTGCTATGACGTCTTTTAATTGTTTGGAAATTGTATCCTGTATTGTGTTAATGTAAATTTCAAGGAGTTAATGGAGTTAAATTTTGGAAACTGTATTTAGATAATAGTCAAATTATAGTTTTTTGTATCTAGAATAGTGCTTGGATGCATGTAAATAATATTGTAAAAATTTTTGCTATGGTGATCCGCATCTTATGTAACATATTCTGTGTTGAAGGACATAATTAGAGGACCACTCGTAATATAGAATAGAAAATTGTGGACTAGTGAGATACAGTTTTAAAAAAGAAAGAAAGAAAAAAATAGGTCTTTAGGTTTTCCTGTCAGATGGTGGATGTAGGTTGTTGGCTCTGTATACTTGCGACTTCCAGAGTGGCACTTTTTAAATTTTTAGTGAACGCGTTCTCGTATTCTTGATTCATGATAGAGAGTCTTTGATGGTCATAATTAAGTCTTTATAGAGCATTTTTTTGCTGATCAGATTTTTTTTGTTTTCTTCCGCATGCTTCGGCAGGTCGGAATTTCTTCCTGGTCTAGTCAGTGGCATAAAAATTCATTGATGGAATCTTAAAAGTGATATCAGACTTCCCTTTGGATTTTAGATTCTTGCCCTCCGGTTACTCGAACTCTCCACTGTCAATGTATGTTATCCTCTCCACTATCATATAATATGTTTTATGGGTGTTATATATCAGTATGTTATATATCAGTCACAGGATTGATTATCGATCTGACAAATGGCTCATTGATTGAAGAACAATAATAATATGTTTAGGACAATATTTCATTGGCAGATATATCTTAATGTCAAACCAGACAGAAACATACATTTTCATAATGTAGTTTACAAGTATCTTTAGTCCGTTTGTAGAACTGAGAGAATGATGTCAATACCATCTTTTCTCCGTCTAAGTATTCATATAAATGTTTGAATGATAGCTTGATAAAGCAAGCAAATGAACTACTGGAATGGGCGCTGAATGTTAACCTCTATGCAACTGATAACACCATTTTTCTACCTTGCATTTGTTGCTGCGCCATCACAACCCATCGCTTCCATTTCCTTAGTGACAATATTAGTATTTTTCAGGTACTTAATAATTCATTTAGCTATTTCACTACAGGTTTCACTCGCCTCATATGACCGTACTGCCCACCTGTGTGATGTGCTCCTCTTCCCATATTCTTCGGCATTATTTTAGCTCCAATATTTTCCTGAAAGATAGTGTTATATTGTCTACCTTTAACCACTTAACTTAATAATTTTCTTTGCTGTCTAATAAGATGCTCCCTTCTGTTTTGGAAAGAGGTTGTCGTTTTTATTCATCTCAGAAGGCATAAAATACTTGAGATGTTTATGGTGATATGGGTAATTTTTGTGTAAAATTATAAAGATAATTAATGATTAAATTTTAGTTTTAAGACCAAAAATGCGATAATTCGATGCACGAGTCTTCTCGGGCTGCTAAGTTAAGCGGTTTAAAGTACATTCTTTCTGTTGCTATAGGCTGGCCCATATCTTGTCCTAAACCTGACATGTATTCTTTTTTCTTATTTTATCTTGCTCTAATCTTTAACTAGTTACGCATATTTTTCAGAAATCATTCTAAGATCATGCAAATAACTAATCCTCCCTGGAAGTAATAGTTGCTTTACCTCCGTCAGAAATATCAAATCTATACTAACTAAAGCTATAGACGTTAATTTAGGCCTAATTTGAGATGGAGAAGAAAACTAAAGACAAATCAATTTGTCTTCTTTCGTGTAGATATTTTCAAGTAAGTTCGATGTCATAAGTGTCAACTGCAACAGTTTCTCGCAATAATTATAGTGGTTTTTTCTCCTTTCTTAAGTTTCCATATTTCTTGTTTATCTACACTTCCGATAAAGGCAACCCTTTTTGTTAGGTGGTCATTCGGTGAAACACGGGAAGAGTTTAAAAAGACGTTCATCGGCAAGTTTGTTTGATATGAGCTCTGCTCAGTATATGACATCATAGTCAGAATAACTGCAACATGCAGGCTTAATTGCGATTAAGGATTGCAGACATAAATAGCACGAAATGGTTATCTCAGTTATTATATTTAGTAAAATACTGCACTATTTGTAAAACGGTAAAATCTCGTTTTTCACATAAATTATAAAAATTCAGGCCTTTTGCGCGAACTCAAAATGTTGCGCAAGGTTTTCATATATAATTTTTCTATCATCAGGCAGCTAAAATGAAGCACTTAGATACTATTATAAATCGAATCCGTAGTTTGCATAATTTTAGCGAAAAGGTAAATTTTAGTGTTTTTGTCATTTTTTCCTAAATTTAGGCCTTTTGCGCGAACTGAAGTTTCAACTTCTCATTTTTTTAAATATTTTTCCTTTGGTTAGCATGTTTGTACACAACTTTTGAACCTTATTAGAATTCGATGCTCAGAAATTCGACTTTTCCGGCTCACACTAATAACCATTGCTATAATATTTCAGTGGGCTTGTATGATACTGCTACTGTATGATATTTTCATTTCCAAAATATATGAAACATTGGAAAGGAAATATTTTTTGAAAGGTAATGACAAGTTCCTTGCCTTTACCAAAGTAATGCCAAATATCAGGCATTCTCACGTCTAATTTTCGATTCTGCGGAAACAGTGCACCTTGATCACAAACAAAACATAAATTTTCCCCAAGCAAACAAAAAAGTGTATCCAATTTAAAAACGCATTCATCACGAATTAAATCCTAATCATTTCAGTTGACAGTAATTTTCATGGTTCATCTCTTAAACCTTCATTAATTTCTTTCCACATATATTAGGATAAATTTGGTAACCTGGCAACCAAAATTTAGATTTTCTTCATATCTACAGAACAAGTAATGAATTTTGTCCATAATCTCCAGTTTATATAGATAATTCCAAAACAATTTGAAAAGTAATATACGCATTAAAAAATATTACTTTACATAGAAAAATTTTCTGCAATGAATGCAAGCCGAAATTAAGTATCATGTTTATGTCTCAAGTGACGGAACCTTTTGCACAATATCATTTAATATCCACAAATGTTTGTTATCTTAACTGCTGATGTGGCGTCAAATATTAAGAAACTTTCGGAAAGCAATTAAATTGAATTATTACTCTTGCTACTTAAAATATTTTACTTTATTTTGCTTTGAAACACATTTGAAGGTTGGACAAGCTGTTATTGTTATGGTATTTAAAATTGTTTTTACAAAGTTGTGCATAATAAAATATTATATTTTCTGGGATGTTAAGTAGCTTAACTTATTCTAGTTATTTTATGCTATAGAAAAGCAACGTAAGAGAATGAATAGTTTGTGTATTTCTGACTTTTAATGAATGAATTCTTTTTCTGTACATAAGAGATGATTATATGTTTGAACCATTAACAACTTTTTAACGTTTTGGAAATCAAGAGCTATATTCTTTTCTCTCTGTGCAAAAGAGATTACTAATTTAAAAAGAAATAATGTTCTATATACTGTTAATATAAATAATATTTCAGGATAAGATTTGATCTATTAATTTAATATAAATAATACCCATAAATAATGATTAGCTACTTGTTGTATTTGGAGTAGTCGGATAATTACATGTAGTGTTGCGTACAGGCCCAGAGGTGATACATTTGCGCTGACTTACACTAAACGGAATATTTTAAGTAGCATATAGAGCACAATATGTGCAGATGTTATAATATTGCCTCCGGGGAACACACACGCTGAACCGAAGAAAATATAAACCGTTACCACGTAATTTAAGGAAAGAAGACACGAACAGAAAAGTGGATAAGAGGTAACAATCAAGGAAGTTGAAAGAAAGGCACCAATTGCAGTTGCAGATGCATTATGCTAAATGTAAGCATAAAAAAGCCTCGTGAAGTTCCTAAATGTTTAATTAAAATCAATTATTAAATTTACAAATGTTTCTTGATTTGCGGAATGTATAGCTTTCATTCAGCACAAGTGTTACAAGATAAAAAAATTATATTGAACAACTTCATGCTTCCGTATATACTTCCATTTCATAACTATGATTGATAATTACTTTAGAATTGCATATTATAATCCGTTAAAAACTAATAGCAACCCTTATATTAGTCTATTAACTTGAATGAATAAATCCTATTTAAAACTATTCCCCTGCTCAATGATTTGTACGTCATTAAAGATTATTTTCTACTTCTTCTTTAACTTTATTATCTGCTTATTAAGAAAATGTGAAGTTAATTCTAACAGTTATTTTTAATTTTAAATCCCTTACATGCTTAGCAAATTAATTTGATTTGAAATCTTCATCATATTCATTAGATATCTAAGGACAACATATTGATACAAAATATAGTCATACATGATAACATAAAAACTATATTGGAAAAAAATATTTCTATATTTTTTTCGGAATCTTACAATAAGCAATCTGAGCAAAGTAATGCAAATATATCCTCTTTAAACCTTAACAATTTAATTTTCTGTGCGTTAGGTAAGCAATTATATAGAATAGTTACATTTGCTTTCTATAAAAATATATGTTACTTTTTTCACTCATATTATTTACAATGTCACGTCTATGTCTTTAAGCTGTGTGTTATGTTCAGAGTTAAAATGTTAAGTCTGAATAATAGAAAAAATACTCAGTTGGTTGCTTCTAACAAGGGAAATGTTCTTCGCTGTATTTACCATGCTCATCATTGCACTTCCAATCAATTCCTTTATGCTTTAAAAATGTGACTGAGCTCTTAATTCTAATTAGTTCCTTGGCGTCTGGGGTTAATCATCTTAAAGACATGAAAAGAGATATTTTTCTAACTTGGGACGAACAATTTTCTGCAGAGTTGATTTAATTGCATGCTATATGTTAGATAATTTCGGAAAGTTACGATTCTGTTTGTAAGGGAACAAAAAGTTATTGTTTATATTTAAGGAAAGTTAGTTTGGATTTAAATGATAATTAGCATCTACGATTAGATCCTAAAAAGCAATTAAGATGTGTGAAAGAGTCACATTTTATCTAATCCTATTAAATTGCTCACATTTTAATGATATCCAATTACGCCTAAATTTGAAATTCTCGTTTAGGATACTTTTTAAGTTACCTGTCTAAAGCATTAGATGGATTTCAAAAAAAATACTCCAAGAGAATCGCTTGAAATACTCTTAAAGCATTTCTTTGCTATTATATGTCATGAAGATCTAAAATTAAGTTGTATATTAAGAAATTGAATGTATCCATATTTTTTAAAAATGCCACTTAGAATGCATTTAAGTTAATTATAAAAAGTAGAGCTTTAGGAAATTATATATGGGCATTTTTTTACTGCGAAACCCCACATTTTTTACTTAAAAGAACGTAAGTCTTTATAACATTTATTTGCCCTTGAAACCCCATAAATTTAAAACAGACAGTCCTTTAAAACACTCCTTTATTAGTGTACCAAAGTAGAAATTATTTTATTTTATTTTATTTATTTTCTACTTTTTTTCAGTTTATATTATCATTATTATGAATACTACTGAATCTTGAAATAAGTTTTTTGAAAGTTGATTAGTAGTTGTGGTCAATGCGGAATCAAAATTTAAATAAATCAATCGACTGACATTATATTTAAGTTCTGAAAATATAAAAAATAGTATATTTTTATCGAAAATACACAAGAGCAAATTTAAAAACTCTACGACATAAAGAATTGAGTGAAAAGTCAGCTACAAAATTAATTCCATCTTTAGAAATATGAAACAAGTGATGCTAAATTAGTGTAAAAAATATTGCCAAGTAGATACAATTATATATTTGTTTCTTTATTTCCTATGTATCCTCTGATATCATATTAAGTATTGCAATGTCATAAAAAAATTATTGCAGATTTTATTAATAAACAGCCTCAGCTTATTCTTGAATTTAAACATATTTTGAAATGTAGAAGTCAAAAGAACAATATAAGGTATCTGAATATTTTAACCAAAAATAAATCATTTTTATTTGCAGTAATTTTATCACGACCCACCACTAGATTGAGGAATGAAACCAAGTTATTAGCAGCAACAAAATATATGAAGAGATTCATTACTTTCTTTATGCACGATTGAAAAGCAGGAAAATATCGTTAATTTAGACAATTTTTACATATATTTTGTTATTAAAAAGAAATTTCGAGTAAACATTTTGTATTGGCAGCTCGAAGCAGAGAGTATTGTTGATCAGAATAACTTAAAAAACCTTTTCACAACGCTAGTTTATTAGCAGTAAATAAATTAAGCCAAGATTTAATTTATAATAATATTATTATTTATCAAAAAGGAATAATGTTCTAATAATAAATTACTTACATCAGCTGTATTGTATAAGAGACAGATAAGGAAATGCTCTTTTCCAGATTACTAAAAGGAAATGCAGTTGTAATGAATCACAATTTGTATTTTAACAGAATAAAAATAAAAGCATTTTTTTCTGAAATACCTTTCTTTTGCGCCGTGCATCAAAGGAAAAAAAGTACGTTTAAAGAAACTGACCGATGACTCCAAAATGCCAAGCACCCTATTCATCATAAAATATATTTTTGAATTATTCCTGACTGTAATAATCATTTCGAGGTTTCTGGGGAAACATTCTCCCTTAGCGTCTGTTTTTATGTAGAGCAATTTTTTCCCTTTTCATTTGAAACATGTGATGAAACAAGAAGCTTGAAAAAATCTTTCTCAAACCAAGGAAGAGTTTTAGCTTTTAGGTTGAATAAAAATTATATAAATAAAGGAGGCGGATTTTTTTGTTTATAATATATTAATTTTTATCAGCTATATTACTTTAAACTCAAATCTGGAATGAGTTTATAACACTATTCTTAATCTTATGTGATGATATCAACTAAAGTTCTTCCTCAGTATCTCCCATACAGACATGTTATGCAGTAAAATGGAAGGAATTAAAAGAAAAACACTTAGACATAATTATATGACTGTAAAATTTTATTTGCGATTCATAATTCCACCTATTTTTTACTTCCATACGCGTTGATTTAGTTACAGTATGATCCAACTCAGATCTGAATGGTTCTAATGCTCCTTTGATTTTGAAATAATCACCTAACCTTTGAACGATCGAATTCCTCAAAATTTATAGAAAATAAGTATATAAAGCTAATCATGTTCTCAACCGATCACAGCAGATAAACTACACCATATGATAAAGCCACCAAGTGGCTGTTTAGAAGCACTATAGCTCAGCTGAATATAATGCTTTGAGAATTTGATAAATTCGCTACGTCACATTTTAAGAGAGCTCTTGTTGTTGATAGTCATGTCTTTAGTCACTTCCTATCGTGGCTTTTGATATCTAAAAGCAATGGATAAAGCAACATTGACTGGTTTTCAGATACAGTGATCAACAATATACTGAACAGATTCTAAAATATCTGAATGAGAGTTTGCAAAACAATCGTTTTACAGTTTTTAATCTTTTGATTATATAGACTATAAATCTTTACAGAAGAGAGAAAATTATTCAATCTGGTTTGCATCTATCCAATTGTCTTATCTAACTTCGCGATTTTCTTCATTCTTTATTTTCTCGTGTAACTATCTTGCAACATCTGAATGACATCTGATATGATACATCTGAAGACAAATATTTTTCATAAAACTATGCCTGTTATAATGCCATGCAGCCAAATTCTGGGTGGCTGAAAACCGAGCTTCATTACTGACAATAGCTTCAATATAAAATTAGAATATTCTAGATCAGTTTTGAATAAAAGAAACTAAAAAAGAATTCCGCAATTACAAGCAGAGAAGAAAATATATACAGGGTACCTATTCTAATCGTGGCCGAATATCCAATTGCCAAACCATCTGAGTTAGGCATATACCTCCAATTAGAAAATGCTTGAAATGACGTAAAAGGTTATATTTTACGTTGTTTGAGTCAATGAATGTACCACTAAAAATTCCGAAATGAAAATTTCTATGCTGTCCCCGCGGTCCTATTAGTCATATTTATTAAAATACTTTTGACACGCTACTTTTTAAACGGAAAAGTGCTATTCTTCTACTGAAACTAACCTAGCCATGAAGTTTTGATTTTTATTTCTTTTGGCCATTCAACGGACGCTGCTTCCTCGAGCTGTCCGTTGATTGGCAGACCTTTCCTCAAGGAGGCTGCTGAAATGGCCTACAATCGTCTAAAATGTGATATTCGCAGTTTCAAAACTCAGCCAATTTTGTTCACAGAAGATTGAACCTTTTTACGTTTAAAATTTCAGAATGTCAAAAATATTTTACAAAATATGTCTAAAATGTCCGGGGGACTATACAAAGGCTTAGCAATTTTTTAAGAAGTACATTTGTTGCCTTGAGCAAAATAAAATATAATGCATCAACAGAAATCATTTAAAGAATTTCTCCAATTGGAAATATGTGTCTATCTCTAACGGTCTGGGCCATCATTAAAGTTGACGACTTGCATGCTTTTACAATCGTTCATAGATTACTTTTATGTATCCTGTATGCACTTTTTTTGAAATCAAATTCAAATATGCTACCATATTCGAAAGCAAAGGACTTACTTTTGGAATTAAGTGTATTTTTTAAATTTTTCGTTTACTAATTTTTCTATCAAATGTATAAAAAGAAATCATATCAATTGCAAGATATATTTGAGAACTAAAGGTATAGAAATATTTAATTAAAGCTATTTTAATCAAAAATTAATGGAACGTCAGAACGAATTGTGAAGAGTTTCTTTCTTTCGTCATTCAAACTTAAATAACACTTCTTCTATCGTATAAAGATTTTAGTAGGAAAAATTAAATCATTGGAGCAAAAATTTAAACAAATTATACAAATCATTTTGTCATTCAGAATTAAAATATAATTTAATTTCTGTATTTCAAACTATTCAGTTGATATAATTTGAATTTTAATGATAAAATTCTTTTAATTTAAAATGATTCCTCATATATTATAAAGTATATTTACATTCCTGTATAAAATTTGGTACTACTTCTTATATAATTTTACTCCGAGCTTATACTTTTGCCAGGCATTTTTATCGTTTCCTTTTGACTCAATTAATTGCGATGATGTGTCAATTTTACGTGCTGGAAGTGTGGAGTATAATCCATGTATTAGAGTTATTTAGTTCTCTCCTGACTGAAATGTGTTATTTTTACCGTAATCTTCTTGTCATCTTTTATCTTAAATATTGATTTTTTACGAGAAATATCTGCTGTCTCGACCTGATTTTTGGAGTGATACCTCCAAAAAGCCAACTCCTAATATTATAGCAGAAATTCTAATGGTTTTAAAATTATTTTGGATTTTTTTACTGCTCTTTATTCATACTGACTTTTAAATTATTCTAATTTTAAATAATTATCTTTTCAAAATTAGCTCTTAGTTTATCAACAATCCGAAGTATGTTAAAAGAACTACGCAAAATCATTTTCACAATATAAAACATTTTTGTTTTCCATTATTATAAAGATTTTAAATATATTGATAACATAATTAGCGATGTCTTTAATTCTATGGTCAAATGCATCGTGTGTTCATTGGCAATATTATTTTTTCCAGAGCAATGTGCCTTCTGCATTTTCTGCATGATTATCTTAAAGATAATAATTTGCGTTGACACGTGATACTATTTCAAAATGAAAGAAAACCTATACATAATTTTACGATGTGTCAATAATGCATGATACATTGATCGTCTAATATATATCCTATGTCTATATATGTCTAATATATAGACGTCTCAGGCAACTAGAAGAAAAAAAATTGAGGTATCAATAATGCTTGATATATCAATTTTTTTCTTTATAATTCAAATAATTCTGGTAAAGCTTAGAAAACTGTAAATATTTTTTTCAAAATTGGAAGATTAATTACAATGTGAGCAATGAGAACTTTTCATTTACATATGAAAGGCTCAATTTGCTCCATTTTATCATCGCCCTCATTTTCATATTGGATTTTTATTGTAAGAGTGAATAACTCCAGATTTCAATATTTTGCTTCAACGTTCCTTCGATTGTCTATTCTAATATACAGGGTGATTTAAAAAAAACGTAGCCAAACTTTAAGGGTAGCTCAGGCATACGATAAGCTTTCAGAATCGCATAGGAACAAGGGTCTGGTTACATTCGGATATTTGGTGTCTGGTTACATTCGGAAAAGATAGTTCCGTTTCTGAAGAGAAGAGCACAGGAATAAAAGATTGTATGTTTTAAATTATTGTATTATATTCAAGGTATGTATTGAAAGTGAAACATTGTTCAAGGAAATTGAAAATGGAAAAGAATCCTTCATATTTTTATCTCGTCTGAGAAGTCTATACAGGGTGATTAGAAAAACGTGGCTACACTTTAATGCGGGGTTTACACGCGAACAGTAAAACCGACAGTAAGAGATGACGCATGCGCAAATCATAAAAGTTTTAACCGGGCCACGGCAAGTCTCTGTCCGAACTTGTCAGCGACATCCTACTGTCGGTTTTACTGTTCGCGTGTAAACCCCGCTTAAGGGTAGACAATAATCTTTCAGAATCGCATAGGAATGTGGTTGCGCAAGCTCCATCTAGAGGCAGCAGATGACATTAAAAATAAAAAAGTACTGGATAAAGTGTCGATATCTTTCTGAATATTAATGGCATTGAACTGGAATTTTTATATAAATTGCGCTATATATATGGCTCTGTATTTGTGAAAGAAGAATTACCCTACCTGTTGCGCATGCGCAGTAAAAATTATTTACTACAAATACCAATATCTCCTTTACTAGTCAACGCATTTACATGAAATTTACTACAATACTCCTTTAATATATTGCTATTTACTATATGAGTGTAATACACTTCCAAAGAAACCTTGGTAAGTTATAAGCAAAAAACACGCTGAAAAATTTGGGATTTTTTAAAGAAACCCTTATATTTTCTCGAATATTCGTGCTATTTTTACGAAAATGATTCTAAAAATTACGCATACCACACAAGAGAATTGATGAAAGTTGCGAACCATTATTAGCTTTCTGTGAAGCAGGGTGAGTCAAAATCCCTCTTCGAGTTCATTAATTTCTGGTCGGTCCCCTGAATACCCTCGTGGCCGAATCTTTAATGTAAATATTGATTTAAAACCTATTCTTTTTATGTTCGAAGTTCGAGGGAAATTCATCCAGCCTTTCGGGAGATATTCTAAAAAATGTGCAATATCAGCTTCCTGTGAAGCAGTTGGATGTACTCGCTTGTGCCTGACCACACTTTACGGCTAGGTGATTCATACGGAAGCAAACTTCGCATTTTTTCGAATATCTCTCGAAAGGCTGGATGAATTTTCCTCGAGCTCCCATATGTTTCGATAACTGCTAATTCTACTTATAACTTACAGAGTTTTCCTTCGAAATGTATGACACTTGCAAAGTAAATTGCAATATATTAAAGAAGTATTGCTCCAAAATTTCATGTAAATGCGTTGAGTAGTGAAAGAGATATTAGCATTTGTGGCAAAAAAAACTTTTGCTACGCATGCGCCACAGGTAGCGCAATTTTTCTTTGACAACTTCAGATCCATATATATAGCGCAACTTATATAACAATTCCTATTCAATACCGTTAATATTCAGAAAGATATCGGCACTTTGTCCAGCGCTGATTTATTTTTAATGTCATCTGCGACCTCCAGATGGCGCTTACGCACCCACGTTTCTATGCGATTCTGAAAGCTTATCGTCTTAAAGCCCATAAAGTTGGCCACGGTTTTTTAATCACCCTGTGTAGACTTCTCAGACAAGATAAAAATATAAAGGATTCCTTTCCATTTTCAATTTCTTTGAACAATGTTTCACTTTCAATATATACCTTGAATATAATAAAATAAGTTAAAACATTCAATCTTTTATTCCTGTGTTCTTCTCTTCAGAAACTGAACTATCTATTCCGAATGTAACCAGACGCCATATAGCTTGAACTTTATTTAAAATACCGATGTAATAAATGAAAGGACGAAGCGATAAGGATTTCAAAGCACCTAAAGTCATACCAAATCCTAAAATAGTTTCGAGAAGAATAGAAAAGTTTTGTCGAAGGAAAATCCTTAAATAGCCAGTTTCTTTTTCTGATGAACATTTTATTTTCGTGTTTTGGGAAATCCCATAGGTAGGAACTAATCTGTCCGCAGAAGATGCGATTTCTTTCTTATGCTGCACTTTTTATGAAATTTAAAGCAACGCAAAAGTGAAAATGTATATTTTAGAGAGCTGTGTTATTGCTTTGTTAATCTGTACAGCAAAGGGGGAAAAGGAGAATATTCTGAAAATTATAAAAAAGAGAGATTCGAATTCGATATAAAGTGGTTTTATTCTATAGGATGTGACAAAAACAAATAATATATTAATATAAAAAGAAATTACTTTTCTAATTAATATGCAAAGTTTCCATTAACTTTTTTGTTAAACAGTACATTTTTTGTTACTTGCTGACATCGGATTGGCAACGATAAAGGAACAAAAATAATCCGAAAGTGCTTTGCGACACTTCTGTAAAATAGGAAAAAGATAAATACTCACCATCTCTAGATAGCTCTATCGGAATGTATTTAACGATGTACATTTCTTTCTAAATTCCAAATAATTTATTTTCTCGGTATATGACTCTCATGAACGGAAGCGGAATTACCTTTATCTAAGTTAATATTCAGACACAGACAGCTTAATTCTTAATAGAAACAATGTAAGAAATGAAAATGTATGAAAACGAAATGGCGACATTTAGATTAGCAAAACACACACACAGATCTCAGGAACAAATTCCGATTAATATCATTGCTGGTATAATGGATTATAGACATATCTGAGTTGCAATTCATCTTACATTATTACCAATGGTAAAATGCTAATATTGATATGGAATAAAATATATATTTACGAAAAGATTTCAAAATAATATGTGATACAGTTTACATTTAACTACATAGAACGTTTTCAATCTTATCCAATTCTGATTTTAAAATTTTGTTTAAACACATTTAAACTGTGATGCATTTTATTTATGATTATTTAGTTTTGACCATCGTAGTAAAATAAAAAATTAAAATTGATTTCATATAAGAAATACTTCGAAAAACATGAGAGCCTAAATTTCTGTCTGAGTAAAACATTCATAAACGATTTAGAAAGTTATTGAAATATATAAACACACATTGTGAGCTTTGAAGAGGTAGACAGTAAATTAATACCTAAGGCCATAAATTAGAAATCATGTCAAAATCAGGAGTACAAAAAATATATAAGTGAAATTACATTTCATTCTGGAATTATAACTGCCTTATTTATAGATCTGACTTCAAATGTTACGGAGTTTTTCAAATAAGTGATTTCCTTGAGACTTCCAAATTAAAAATTTTAATATTATTTAACACACAAGTTTTGTCTTTTGAAGAACAAAATGTACATTAACCAGGAATTACAAAATTTACCTTTAAAAAGTTGAACATGAGCAAAGCGATAGCTTTTAAGATATTTGTATACAATAGTTTTTTTAAAAAATTTATATATTTTTGAGAGAATTGCTGAAAAACGAAAGACATAAGGATTTTTTTTTATTTTATTTTTTCAGATGTCAGTTTCTACACAATAAATATAACATTATAAATTTTCTGTGATTGAAAACTTTATAAATACCCTGATAGATAACGCATATTTTTAAATAGAAAGAATGAGCTGTTTAATTTTTCCTCGCGCAGATCTTATGTATAGTTTAAATAAAATATAACGGTAGGGGATATTCAAATATAAAAAAAGTGTAATGAAGGGGTACTATTGTGGGTCACCAGCCGAGTACCTGTAGATGGCGCTGCCATCGCCAATGACGTCAGAGTATCAAGATGCCGAGAAGAGTAGACACGACGACGCGGTACGAGACACATTAACGATGTGGGTTTTTTCCCTGAAAAAGACAAAAGACGACGATGTGCCATCCAAAAGCCTTTTTAGTGACGATTTGCTTCAACTGTATATATCTTTTAACTGTAAATAATGCATTTTCAAAAGGTAAACTTAATCACGATAATATAACCATTTAGATTGATGAACTATGTATTATTTATATGGAACCCAACACTAAACCTGCCCAATGGCGAATCCAGGGGAGGGGCTATCGGGCTACAGCCCCCCCCCAGAGCCAAGCCAGAATTCTTCATATTATTTAAAATCATTACAACATTTTTTCTTAATTTCCCTCTTTAAAAAATAATAAAAACGTTTCAACATTGCTTTCTGGCTTGACAGCCTCGAAAATTTTCCTATTTTTGCAATCATTCCACTTGTACTTGTAGCTTTGACGCGGTCAAAGACATTTTTTGGCTAGTTATTTCTTTGTAATGTTTGTTAAATTATAGAAAGTATTGCATTGTTCTTCATGATTCTTATTGTCAGGTGAGTCAAGTCTGTAAAGTTAAAGAGTTTTGGTTTACTTTAGCCTTGACGTTTGACATTCGTCGCGACGATACAAAATTTTTATGCCCCCAGCCCCCCCCCCCCCCACCCGACCCGAATCCTAGATTCGCCACTGAGCCTGCCTGATGACCGCCTACACTATCATAGGTTGTAAAAAAAGGGTTGAGAGACTCTGCTTTAAGTTATAGCATTAGCCTCATGCACAAAATAAGACAAATTTTAAGGTGGTAAGTTTTCATTGTCCACTACTGCACATATATGAATCTAAATATTTCCCGAACATCTCAACTTCGTAATAATTTTTTCGCTTCAAACGTTATATATAATATCACTTCATTAAAGATAGAGTTCACTATTTATTTTTGAATATATGCTGACCAGTATTAACCAAGTTTGCATTTATTTCTTTTTCTATTCTATTCATAAATATCAATAGAATAATGCAGTTACGAGTAATTGTTTATAAACAGTTCAATTCAAGTGAGAAGCATTCGTGAAACATCGTTGCCTAAGCCTAGACAGTTGAAATGCACAATCAAAATATTTCTGGTTTAAATTACTAATACAAACAGACAAAGCGATAAAAGGTCGTTTCCGTTTAGGTTTCTTGAACTATATGTGTAAAAATACAATATTTTAGTTTGAAGTTGCACAATATTTTCTAATTTTTCATCTCGAAATTAAATAAATTCTCATACAAATATGTTCTTTGTTGTAGTTCCAAATGCTGTTCTAGTTGTAAAAACTATAATCAGTCAAAAGGTGAAAGAATCAAACTTAAAAAATAGGGGAAAATATCCATTAGTTATATATGCAATCCAGCTGGTTGTAAGAAACATGTGAATCAGAAAATAAAGATTCCTATCTAACATGTCTAAACAGGATGTTGCCCTAAACTTCGTCTGTTCTTTTTAAGAATTAAATTAAATTTTACTTGCGCAATGAATTTGTTTACACCAAGAACTAAAGAAAAAGTAACACAAGAAAAATTCTCAGACGTCTCGCTTTACATTTATGTCATCTCGATTCAACAACCCGCGAATAATTCTTGTTACGTGGTGTATAAAAAGTGTAAGCTTGCTTCAAGAGGTTTAACGTAAAAATTACTATAAATACGAATAAACTCTCTTTGCAAAGATATGATGCATTTTGTTGGCTTTTAAAGAATCCATATTTTAAAGCGTAAAAGAGGATTTCGAGCCTCTTATTCGAATATCACAATCTTGGAAAACATATTCAATTGCAAAAATTATTGAGCTTTTTGGCGAAATAGAAATCAAATGTTTTAGAATATATTTATAAATAACCAGTTTTTCAAGAAATTTTCTTTATGAGAAGAGGGCAGTCAAAAGGTTTATATTTTAAAAATTTCTGAAGATCATTTTTTTTAAAATGTTTCCGCACGCAATCTCAGTTCTCCGTTAAAAAAAACGGTTAAATTAAAAATATATTTCATAGCAATTTTCCGGCATCGCTATTTGAAATTATTGTATACAAATAAAGTTCTGAAAGCAATGTCATTGAAAAAACATTGCATCATTCTTCAATATCAGATGTTGGTCGAAACCTAACATTATTTCATAGAAAGTTTCTTTGCAATAATAATTTTAACATTTAAATGTAGAGGATTTTTGTAAATAAGATAAAGGGTATATATAAGTATTGCACAATTAGAAAAAATTAACTTAGAAGGAACAAGAAATGTGGTATTTGGAAATATTCTGAGTATCTGCACTTTGAAAAATTAATGACAATATCTTTAACTGCAATTCAGTGAAATTAACGCCAGAATAATTTTAGAAACAATACTAGCGTTTTTGGTCAAGCTTTTAAAATAATTACAGATATGCAGAACGGAAATCAAGACAAGACTACTTCAATGAGAAAGTCAATTCTTAGCTTAGGATTATATGGGAGTCTATATATATGATTGGAGAATGGCGTATCAAAGTGCTATCAATTATTGTATTAGTAAGAAAGAAATGTGTTATTAACGGATACATACGTTCTGAATTTATTCAAATGGAATTAGATTATAGTTTGAAGATAATAACTAAATGGAATAAAATTATGAATAGAAAATTATTTTATTTCCTTTAATTGAATTAAATATATTAAAATATATTTATCTTTAAATATATTTATCCCCACATGATTCCGCTGAGGTCTTAAAAAAATCTAAATATATTTATAAATAACGGTTGAAAATGTGTTTATAGTTCTATTAGTAAGAAACATAATCAATTCTATAAGAGAAGAAGTCTGTATATATCTTTCAGCAGTTGAAATATTTTTTCGTTATACAGTGGAATCTCCCTATAACGAAATCGCTTGGTTCCAGTTGAAAAATTCTCTATAGAGAAAATTTCGTTATACGGAAATTAGAGATGTTTGCAGTTATTTAAGTAAATGTTATAAACCTTTTAGTATGTGCGATAAGTTCAAAAATATTTAATTATGACTTTCAATTAAAAATGAAGTAATATTTATTATAATTATGCTAATTTTTGTTGTATAAATAAAATGCTCAAAAATGAAGGCAATTCACCAGCTTAGAGAATAATATGTACTAGTACGGATGAACATAAAATACGTATTGTCACATCCATTTGCTGTTTCCATCCCCACTCCACCCCGATTCATGGAATCTTGACCCGTAGAAACGTTGCTCCCTCTTTAGAAACCCAGGTCTCCACAACTGCATTACCCTTCACATAGCATTCTATTGTTATGTGTTATCGCTGGAATGAACAATGCGAGTGGTTTCAGAAACAGGCACTTGTGAGCGATTTGTTTGCCCAGAAATTAACAACTTTCTTCAAAAATGACAAAAATAAAAAAAAAGATAAAGGTCTGAAAAAATTCGTTATCGGAAGACAACCACTTTGTTATATGGAGAATATTTTGAATGTTATTTAACATTCCGATTAAAAATTTCGTTATAGGGAGACAACCACTTCGTTATATGGAGAATATTTTGAATGTTATTTAACATTCCGATAAAAAATTTCGTTATAGGGAGAAATTCGCTGTAGGTAGACTCTACTGTAGTTTGTCAAAAGTATTACATTCGGAAAATGGAGCTATTTCTCCTACTGAAAGTAAACATAGTAATTATATAAAGGGCATATTGATTTCCAATATTTCAGATAAACAATCTGTATTTACTTGCGAGGAATGGAACAAAAAGGAGCATTCTTGAGAATGGTATTGCTATATACGTATAATTTTAAAGTTTTTTTTTATATCATTTCACTCATTTTCATGTAAATTGCTTTCATAACTTCTGCAAATCCAACGATCTTCACTGTTTCCAATAAAGAAATTTCTTTCATTTCTTTCAAGCTGCAAGACATTCCCGAAAACATGAAATATCTTGTAAATTATTAATTTACGAACAGACAATTAAAGAAAGTTGCTAGAATATAAACGCTCAGGTATTTTTTGCATACACTTTTATTTCAAACTGTAAGTTCAATCGTGATTATTAAACGGAAATTTGGAAGACCTAAAATTTTATTTTCATGTTGTGTTTTAATCGGATGCTCTCGTAAACAATTTATTTTGAGTGACTAAAAACAATATCAGTTACTGAAAGGAAAATTTAGATTATAATTACATATTATTTATGTTTACTTCAGTAATGAACTGCATGCCATACCATTAGAGCGTCGCGAAGAGCTCTTTCCCAGATAGCAATTTTAGTTTGCAGCAAATTTGCAGCAGACTTGCACTGCAAGTCCGCAAGCTTTCTGCAAATTTGTCACGACAAGTGTGCAAGTGTGAAACAAGCTTGCAGCAAGTTAACGCAAGCCTCGAAGTCACCATAGGACGAACTTGCAGCAAGCTTGCATTGCAAACTCATTGCAAATTATAGCAAAAACAGAGTACGAACACAACCCTGGATAGAACTCGCGACCTCTCGGTTCCGAAGCGGAGACGCTAACCATTGAGCCAGCTGAACTCTGAGAGGAAGAGATAGATTTCGCTAATACATGGTTCGATTCGATTCGTATACGATTTATTTTAAACTTTTTTCTTGCTTTCATTAATTTTTTGAGTTGAGAATATGATTTGAAGTCAAAGAGAGAGAGAGAGAGAGCGATTTTCGCTAATAACTACGTTTTGCTAGTAGAATAAATTATGAAATTAGAGTTCAAAAGTAATTACTTTAAAATGGGACAAAATGTCTAAGTTATTATTTTTCAACAAACACTGACTGTTTTTTAGATTTAATTTTATTTATAAACGTTAAAATTTCAACATTAATTAAAAGGCGATATAGTTTTCTTTAAAGTGCGAGTGATATATTTAGTAAAAAGATGGAAAATGTTTCAAAAATTTTTTTATAAAAAAGTTATTTTTTCACAAATTATCATTGGTTTATTGAATTAACAAAAAGAAGGGCGGTCTAGGAGATGCTATTAAAAATCGGATGTTTATTTTTAAAACAGAGACAAAGATCTGTTTATTGTGGTATCTTTGCATGAAGCTTGTTTTGCAAATTTGCTGCAAGTTTGATTTGCAAGGGAGGTGGCGGTATTTGTCACATCGAACTTGCAGTAAATGCGTTGCAAGCGAGGGTGGCGCTAGTTGTCACAGCGAACTTGCTACAAGTTCGTTTCAAGTTTGACGCGTCAAATTTTGCCGTGACAAGGGAATATCAAGTCAAAATCAAACTTGCTGCAAACTTATGTGCTATCTGGGTTAATGCTTCCCATCAGAAAATAATTAGGAATGCCATTAATATTTGAATTATATCTTTGAAATTTGTTGAAATATTATTTTGAGATGAACTTTTAAAAAAAAACTGGATAGCTAATATAGTATGTTTTCTTATTCATTTCCCAATTTGTAAGAATTTATATTTTCTATAAGCATTATTGCTATTTAGAAAGCTAAATATTCCTACTATATAGAAATGCTTCGTAAAAACTTTATATGGTATAAATATGATGTCTATCAACTTAAGATATTTTTATGTGCATGGAAAAACAATCATTTCTAAAGAAACAGAGCAATATTTCCTACTCAGTGTAAACATTCTGTGAAAAATATTGATCTGATGAAATTAAATTTTTTCTCATATATTTTCCGTATGAAAAATGTTTTACTTTTCACTTTTCCATTTATCGATTATTGATGCAGATTCTTCTGTTCTCAATAAACTTTTGCAAAAATCGATACTTTTTTCTTTTTCTACGTCAGATTCAAGTCAGAAGTAATCATTCACTATTTCTATGCAAAGCCGTGAATCGTCGTAAAGGAAGATAAGTGCGAACTGCCGAAATTTCTAAAATATCTATTTATTTTGTTCATTTATGAATGCAAAAAGAGTTTTGTCTTTTGGTTTGCAACTGTTATGCTTATCAAAAGAATACTGTTTAATTTATTTCTGTAGTTCTTCACAATAAATATACTATTCAACCTTATGATTGATCTGAAGTTTTATTTCCATGAAATACAAAATAATTGTCTATAAATTTTTATATGGTAATAATTAATACATCCATCAGTATTTATTCATAAAACTAAATGCTTTAAAAATCCTGTAACAGGTATTTAAGAAATACTTTTATATGTATAGAATTTTATGTAAAAACTTATTGTTACATTGTTATTTCTGTGATATATCGAAATTTAAAGTAAAACTATTTATCTAATGTATCTTTATTATCCAACAAAATTTTATAACATATCGAATATCTATATCATTAGAGTAATTATTATCTTTAGTAGATAAAAAGTCACCTAAAGTACAGTTTTGACATGTATTAGACATTGTTTACCTATTACATGTTTCTATTTTCCATCTATTATATTTTATATAAAATCTTCAGAAATTAATTCGGTAAATGTATAATAAATTAAATCAAAACATCGAAAAATAAATTGTTTTTTAAAGATTAAGACTAACTGTTGTCCGTTATTGCAAATGTCAACCGATTCTCGCGCCGCTGATTTTTGACAACGCGTTGGAGCGGTTGTATGTTCGCACATGCTTAGGCTTAACTGAGGAAAGGATATTTTAGTTTTTTTGGGTAAATAGTAAGAATCCTTTATTCATTTTTGTTTTAATCATTTTTTTCTGCTCTTGATTTTCTCTATTTGGATTTGTTGTCTTTCAATAAACATCATTTTCTTTTCCTTGTCCATATTTCAGGAATCTGGGAAAGAGAATATTTTTAGAATTCGAGCTAGAAGTTTATGCAGAAAACACCGAATATTTAGATTTACACTCGTCCGGAATTTTCCTGCTGATGACGCGTCCTGGACATCAGCGTTTTGTTTTATTAGTTGGCTCTTCTTCCTTTAAGAAAATAGAATTTTGTATTTCTATTTGTATATATATATGTTCCCCCCACATATATATACACATGAATATATTATCAGGAATGTTTCTTTTAATTTTGCTGCCAAATCGAAATTTACTCCAATGTACCCAATTCCATTATTCGAATGCTTCTTATCAAGAATGAGAAGTTTAACAAAAATATTCAGTCATTTATTTTTCCATCCGAGATGAAATAAAATAAAATGGTGTTTAGTTTAAAATAATGATAATGATATAGCTAATAAAAAATTGAATGGGTTATTTTAATTTTTCATAGCGGTAAAAAATTCTGTTATATGGTAATGAAGTGTATAGAGGTTTTGGATGAACTACGAAGGTTCCTCGTTTGCTCCGAAGAGTTGAAATTATTACCTCTTGTCTATTACATAATATTCTTCTGAAGTTATTAATTTTTTTCTCTCCTGAATGCTACTTTAATTCTTTTTAATTAGAAAGATTCTTTTTTTGATATCTTTGTCTATTCCTTCTTGAATAATTGTGATTTTTTAAAGTTCACGGATTGAAATGGTATTAAATATAATTAATCATAACAAATCCGATGTAAGTAGATAGCATTTTTAGATTTTATTGCCTTCAAAAGAACCAGATTCTTACGATTTATATTACCTGTTATGAGAGCAATATAGAAAAAAGATACATGTCATAATTAATAAAATTGTATTAACAAAATTTCAAAAATATAATTAAAACTATTATAAGCCTGGGATATAAACTTCTTTTACAGATCTAATGTTATTTATGACATAACTTCGCCATTAATTTATTTTTTATTGCCTCGATTGACTTTAAGACTCTGAGCACAAGCAGCAGTAAACGCCGTTTCTCGTTTTACGATCTCAAGGGAAGAATTACTAAAAGATGTTTAAAGTGATGAAAAATAAATTGTTTAAAGCAAGATATTCTTTCGTTTTACAGACTAGAAGAGTTGGAAGAAACTTCTAATGCACTTTGTAGATACCCATCGGAATAAAATCATTTAATAATGTACTGGGTCTTCATACAAGACCCTTTTTCCATACTTCGAAAAGTAAATTAAGTACAAAATAGTGACTGTGTTCAGGTGAATAACAAGGTAGTGTCATGGCATTCTCTAGATCAGGATCGAAAAATATTGTCTTGCTTGTAGTCGGTGTGAACAGCACAGTGTGTCATAGTTGGACCGAAAGTTCATAGAACAATGTTGTAGTTGGACCAGCGTTAGAACAGGTTTTGGTAAAGAAGAGAATGAGTGGCAACAGTAAAAACGCACATTGTTTTCTTGGTGAGGCATGTGTGATGTAGGGTTCGTGAAAGATGGCTACAGAATGAAGTCGCCTTTCTTGATTCCAGTTTTTTTGTGACGATGTCCTTGCTTCAAGACCTATGTCTCGCCGGGCTGTATAGAGCGAAATTTTATACAATGGTTCTGAGGGAAATAGAATAGCGAAGACCATTCTTCACACGTTTTCATCACGTTTCTATCTTATAGTAATGGAGAATGCGGTCATGTCTGTGTCAAAAAAATAGTTACACACCCAACAGGTGCCAATGGAAGTAAAAATGTCAGAGTCAGCAAAATTTATTAACAGGCATCAATATGACTTCTTATCTAGTAGACATTAAGTGACCTCTATAAACAGATCGGCAGATAAAAGAATACATTTTGAAGGTTCCGGTATGCATCACATTGTTTTTCAAGAGCATACTTGAGGAAAAAGCGGAGACTATATTTACTTGTAAAAGATTGAAAGATACCGTAAAGTCTTTTGTAAATTCTTCCCGAAATTTCGACAATCAGTCGATGCAGTTTATAAAATGTCAATGACTTTTTTCGATTCTATTTCTGAATGATTTAATTCACACTGAAATCCATTATAATAAGATATTGCAAAATACGACAATAAAGTACACATGACAGGAGATTCGGGTTTTACAGCAGAGCTTTTGTATCTCTTGTCAATATCAAATGTGTATGAATATGCTCAGGCACAGGTTTTAAGACGGTAAACAAATGTATTGAGGAAATTCAATGGTTTCAGAAGATATCTAGATATAGAAGAATAGATAATTAAATTTCGATGATAATTCATGTATTATTATCTAATATTATAGAATTCATTTCAGTTAATAAGAAATAATAATAGACAAACAGTGTTCTCTTTATTAATACATACAATTTGATTCCTAACAAATTCAAACATTTAGACTATCCTTATTAAGGCATTTTAACCAACAAGCATATGTTTGGTAATTCTAAGTTTTGTTAATTTCGAATGTTCTGAAATACAACGCTAAGAACTTCAGATGTTTTCACCCTGATACACACATTATTAATTTAAATGCTCGATGAAATTCACATTCATAAAACTCATAAACTTTGACTAATATTGCATGGAACAACTCGCAGCTTCATGACTGGAAGTTTTCACTAGAATTTTTAGTAAATGCTAGATGCATTATAACTAGAGTAAGGTTGAGTTACAAAATGTTTGTAAAACCTGCAAGACAGAGTCTCATTTCAAGAAAAGTTAAAATGTTTTCTTAGTTTCTTCTTATTGCCATTGCTGCTAGCAAAATTCAGAGGCCACTTTCTGTAGTTTTGTATCGCAGATAATGCATTTTAAATGATTTTGTAGAAGTAATATTAACCCTTAAACTGCGGGTACTTTCTTATATATATGGTTTATAAACCATACCTGTAGTTAAAAGGTTTTATTAACATAATAAAAAGCAATATCTTATAGAGCTCCTCTCTAGTTATTTTTTAAATTAAATGATTAAAGTACTCATTAGTTTCAAATAAGAAGTCACGGTCCTGTGCATAAATTTTTTAGCAGATAATCATGGATAATTTGTGTTCTAACGATCTTTATCTAAGAAAGATAACTCTTTAACTTTTCTGACTGCTAAGAAATACTTTTGAAAAAAATGAGGCTCTTAAAAGCGCATTCCAATTAATCGGAAACAACTTCAAAAATATTTTCTTTCTATTGATTCAATACTAAACAACGTGTTTAGCTTTAGAGTAAGCACCAATATACTCTAATTAAAAATTTCAAAAGTTAATACATTTATACATTTTTTCAGAGCTAGCATTAAAATCTTTGAATATTTTGGAAAATATTATCCATCAGAATATTAGCATAGAAGTTCTAATCCTTTTATCTAACTAATACTTTGATTGCCAGTGCTCAATTTCTACAAAAAAAATTAAGAAAATGTAGAATTTTAAATGAAATCAAAATGCTTAAGTTCACAAGTATTAAAGAGGAAGGTATATTTATAAATTTAAAATTTTGTTTGTTAGATACTATTTGTAATAAAAATTATTTGTTATTTCTTTTAATTCAAAAGATTTTGTTTATATTTTTTTACGATTATATGTTTTAAAAAGACCGCGTTGGAAAAATATCAAAAATGAATGATTTATCTTGGAGCGATACCTTTGTATTATTACTTTTATAAAATTACAGAAAAACGCAATAATTAGAATAAAGTACATTGTAAGATGATTTTATTAAAACAGAACTTTCAATTATTGATTGAATTATTGAAATTGAAATTTACAAAATGTATTGCATTTGGCGATCGTATAAATGTCCTGATTATTGCAGTGAAAATTTATTTTTGCCCTGTGTGAAAAAGATATATTTCATATATTTAGGGTACATTACAATTGAATGTTTTAAACAATAATGGATAGCAAAAAGCAACTCACTCCGGACCAAGTTTTGAAGTTTTGTTACCTTAAATCTGCGTAATGTGTGGATACTAAAGCTTTTCAGAGACCTAATAAAGTAAAAATGTTTTTACTTCTAGGTGCATTTTCTAATAAAGCATGCGCGAAGCTTGATGCATGGGTATGAAATTTGTGCTACTAGCAAAATCCGCCTCTCTTTCACCGAACAAACAACGTAGCATCAAAAGCTATATTACCCCCGAACACTCGATGTGTCCCTGGCATAATTGATTATGTCCTTACAAACAGCAGATATATTAATAACTCAAATTTTCCTATAACATTATACTCAGCATCAATATTCGAATTGAAGATTTCTCTTTGTTCAAAATAAGGTTTTGTTGAGTTATAAATTGTCTCAGGAAACTGTTTGATTTTCTGGAAATAATATGGAGCAAAGGTGTTCTGGTGGTGAAATTTTGGTGTCGTAGAATCACGGTTTCGAGACTTGTTACTACAAAAGTTTTGTCGTGTATACGACCCTGGTTTACACTACATTTGCCGTCTTGAATGAAACGCCTTCTGGTTGATGTGGCAAGGAAGTTTCAAGAGGGAATGCTGACTCGGGTGTTACCCTCGTCCTAAACCTTCTTCTAAATTATCAGGTTGTCGCAAAATAGCTTTTGTCCAGATAAACGGTACAACTATAAATCCAATTTATATTAAGATAAAATTTTATAGAAAACCTTTAGAACTTTTCACCCAGTATCTCAAGCAAATTGATTTCAGTAACTGGGAAATTGAACCTTGCATTCATTTATTGCTTACTTATTGCATTATTTATTTATTTTCATATTATGAATAATCATGTTCATTATGTATTTAAAGTAAAAACATTATTATCAGTCACATTGTTTATTACTGATATAAGAAAGCATTGCTACTATGATTATTGTGTATAAAATGTAATTATGTATAACCATTTATTTGTATAACCGTATGCTTGCTTCTATGGAAGCAACTGTTGGGTAAAAGTTAGACTTCTAACTCTAAACAGATCGATGACTCAATCAGCGAGGAATGTAGTGGTTGCAAATGTTCATTTTGTATTCAGAAATAAACAGAAACGAGTTTTTCACGCAGATATCCTTCCGAGCTTCCACTTGATAAGGGAAGAAATTTTTGAATATTTCTCAACAAAATTAGCGTATAGACAGATAGCGAAATTCATTATAGCTTGTAACTTTAAGATTTTATAACACAAGAACACAATAAAAAGTAAGTGAGGTGCCAAGACTCAGGAATATAACTCGCTTGTAGTTAAACATCCAAGCTATTATTTAGTCTTGAAATAAAAGTTACCTTCATGAAAAGAGATAAGGTACACCACAAATATAATAATTCATTAACACTTGTTCATATAGGTAGTCTCACATTCGTATGCAATGTGGGTTGCATCTAGAACTGCGGTGCAACTTCACTAATTGTTATCATCTGACTAATTTATCATCTGAGCTAGTCTGAATCTGAGGTGGGTAATTTGATTTCATGCTGAAGGAAGTGGAAGGTATGGAGTCAGAAAATGGGTTTAAATCTGATATGGAATCCTTTATTATCTTGAGTGATCATACAACTAACATTTAGTTTGCAGTTAAGAGTAGTTTCATTCTCATTAGTAGATGAATATACCTACTTGTCATACTTCACAGGGAATCACAAACAATGTTGCAATTTGCATTGTAGAGATTAGGTAATCGTATGAATGCAATTATTTTAAAATGTAATTGCTCAGAGTCCCCTGCTGATAAAAGATAATGATTGATATCATGATTGCAAAAATAAAAATAATAAATTTAGCAAAAAAAAATACGGGTCTATTGAAAGGAAATCATATTTTGTTTCGAACTAGGAAATCAAGGAATAAGTTTTAATTCGAATAAGTGTTAAGAACCTCTATCAAAGTACATTAGATATTATATAAGATATTATATTATTATTAAGTCACGAAATATTGGCATTAAAAGAAAAGGTAGAAATTCCCTTTTTTAATATTAATTTAACTTATAATTATTACAAATCGATCATGACACATTACTTTTTTGTGCTAAACAAATAAAATTTCTTAAACTTTTGTTTAATACTGCGATCCAGAAAGTTTTCTTATTGCAAGAAACTCTTAAACTTTTTATTTCAAAATAGTAAGTAGAGCCAAATAAAGTATCTACAGGTGAGGTTCTTGAGACATGGAACCCATTTTAAAATCTTTCTGATATAATGCAAACTGAAAAGATGGAAGGGGATTGATAGTATAGAAGGAAAGAATTCTGAATGATAGTTAGTAAATCTCAGCCCTCCACAAATAATATTTATTTACCAAAGATTTATATTTATCAGTACAATGTAAGAATACTTTTTCCTATTTCAGACATTAAATTATGGCATTAAATTTCAGAACACCACTTCTCTCCAACTTTTAAATTTATTAAACTATTTCTGCTTTTATATAAAGTCGTTTCCTCTCATGGGTTTTAGTTCCTATCCATTTCTTGATCTTTTCAATCTCTTCTCTTGAAGCATAAGCTGATGGATTTCAAACTCAAACATTTTCTTTCTAAGGAGTGTTGAAGGAAGTTTAAAGCAGAAGAAATTCTTATAAAATTATTTAAGTATATAAAATCCTGCATAGTGTCCATTTGAAACAGCTTCTGCCGGTTTACTAAGGATAGTAAATAATTTTTTTGTCTGTAACTTTTAAAACATTTGTGAATGGAAACGAAGCACAAAACTCCTCAAACATTAGATATTTAAAATGAAGCATTAAAAACCTTTTTCTTCACACTTACTTTGACTTGAATTGTGATATAATTATATGACTAAACACCAGCACTTCAATGACTTCAAAGAAGGACGAATTTCTGTAATAACTCAACAATTTTAATATAAAATTATCGAACAACTTGTAACTAAAAAAGACTGAAGAAATATAAACACAGTAATTGGTACGCTACTGCCGAGAGTGGAGAATAGGAGACCAGAATGACTTAACTGGAGATGAAGGAATCTTATATCCAATCTGCATACACCGTCTTCTTCTTCCAAGTTTACCTAGCAACACGAGGGCTATTTTGAAACGAACCTCTTGGTTTTGAACAACGGTCAGATGACGAGGACGAAACCTGAGCTAGAACCCCCTCTCCAAACTTCGGCATCACACCAGCGGAAGGACGTTTGGCCCTCTAAGTATGACTTAACTTCCAAAGGGCTCACATACACGGTGGATCTTCAGTGGAACCGGGTTTCAAACTGAAACCCTCCGTCCCCTAAGCCGAGGCCTTACCACTAGGCCACCGCGTCCTTATTCCAGGGAGGGAAGGTTCGGAAAAATCAGAAGGTGGATCATAGTGTATGATGCAGGACGCCATAGATATATTTGTGTATTTCTAACTCTCATTCATGAGGGATAAGAAGGTTGTTTCCAGTACAAATTTGAGAATCCAGCGTGCAGGAAAAAGTGTTCTCACGATTCAGAGAATGGAGACCTGTTTAAATGGCATTTTCCCTATAAGGCGTTTACCTCTGTAACAGGTCTACCTTGCATAAAAGGTATATTATGCACAGAGCCTATATTTTCGATTCCAGACTGCAGGTTAATCAAGTTTTGGGGTTTGTGCCTTTGAGATGCGACAATAGACTTCTGCTTGTTACATCTTATTCATATAAAACATTTTGCCAAAGACACATTTCCCTCTAAATGTTCTAAAATGGAAGTTTTGTAAAGTTCCTTCAGTTAAAATACGCGTTCTTGAGTATCATGTTGCTCGTACACATACTTGGGCATCATCTTATATTCAATTTTAACTGAATATGGTAGACAAGATATGTTCAGCAGCGTAATTGATGAAAGGTATTCTTCTAAGTGAATGAAAACTATTATTTATTATTCTAATAGGATGCAATATTTGAATATGTAGAGTTCAATTCTGGATTCGTCTAGGATGTTTTCTGGGAAATCGCTTGCCGTAATGGAATTTTCTTTCTTTGAATTTGGTGAACTTAGTACACATTTTCTGTCATTCCGGTTTATATTAAGCAGACGTCTCTTCTGTAAATATATTTCTGCAGATAATTGCATGGCTGTTGCCTTTTTATATTCTAAATGTAACAGCAGATATAAAACAGACTGTTTGGTGTGTAAAAAATATTATTCATTGATTCTAATCCACATACTCCTTGTACTTCCTTTTCGAAACACCATACTGCAAAACAATACCTCTGATACTGCAACAGATATATTTAATCTTTAAAAGTGGAATTCTTCTTTATACAGCCTACAGGTTATAAGAAAACCAGATAAACACCTTCGAAATCCAGCTATAGCTAGAGTTTCGATCCTCATATTACTGTATAACTTGATATTGATCGGAAAAAAAGTATTCAGTTAGGCAAAATCTTGCCTATTAAGGCCTTTAAGAAATTAGTCTAGATGTTCTAATTTTATTTATCATTTTAAACAATTTTCAATTTTAGTTTCATTTGAGCTTCATTTTAATTTTTTAATGATATTTCACTCTAAATTTCAAATGTTATTTTTATTAAAGAAGAGGAATTATTATCAAAATATCTTTCATGTTTCATTTGCTTGCAAGTATTTATATATGTTTAATTATTAATTTTAGTGCATTTTTATTTTTTTTACGTTAATAAAGGTCATTACTAACTTTTTTTTTCAGTAGCTATATTTTTGCGATTTTTTTGTTTTATTTTTCATGTGTTTGTTTCTCTTTTTTTTTGTCCCTTAAGAGTTCCGTCGAATACGTAATATTACTTATATACGTTTAATTTGAAATATAATTATTTCGCTCGAAATGTTTGGAACTTCATAGAATATATTTGAGATATACCTAAAATCAATATTCCTATATTCTGAATGTTTGCCATCTTAGATAATGTCCCACATAGTTTGCCATGATATTTCTCATATCATTTTAACGTATACAACACTTTTGTCATTCAAAAACTTGTGTAGGCTTATTTTAATTCACATGCTTCTCATACTTTCTTTTCCAAGCATTATGTTTTTTTCTGATGCTGCAACAGATTTATTTGATCTTTCAAAATGGAATTCTTTATACGGTCTACAAGATAAGAAAACCAGATTAACACTTTCGAAATGCAACTATAGCTAGAGTTTCAATCCTTATATTACTGTTCAACTTGATATAAATGGTAAGAAAATTATTCACTTAGGCAAAATCTTGCATATAAAGAACTTTAAGAAATTATTCTAGAAGTTCTAATTTCATTACGTCTTTTATTTATCATTTCAAGCAATTTTCTATTTTACTCCTATTTGTGTTTCATTTCAATCATTTTTTCATGAAATTATAACATTTTTTTAAATTAAAGAAAAAAATTAATATCAAAATATCTATCATATTGTATCTACTTACATGTATTTAAATACTTTTAAGAGTGAAGGGCATTTTTTTCTTGCCTTAATAAGTACCATTTCTTATTTTTTTCAATATCTATATTTTAGGGATTTTTTATTTCATTTTTCTTGTTTCTGTATACTTTCTTTTTAAGTTCCTTAAGAGTTCCCCAGAAGACGTAATATTATTGATATGCTTTTAGTTTTAAACACATTTATTTTGTTCCAATTAAGTGTACTTAATCAGATCTACATGAAATCAATCTTCCAATGTTCTAAATCTTTACCATTTTAGATAATCTCCCATATAGTTTGACGTGATATTTCTAATATCATTTTAACATATACAGCACTTATGTCATTGAAAAGCTTGCGTAGGCTATGTCAGATACGCCCTCCCCATGTATCTCACACACGCCGATATAGAAGTCGTGCATTATTAATTAAAATGACAAAAAAGGGACTGAAACGAGAAAAACATTTAGATTTTATAAACTTTTTAAATTATTTTCGTAGAAGTGACATTAGAATTAGCTTTAAATTTTTTTAACGAAGTCATTGTATTGACCTTTTTGAAAAGAAAATGCTCCAAGAATTGTGTATTGGAAATCGTCAAAGAAAGTGGCGAAAGCAAGGTAAGGAATAAATGGATTTTACAGAAATATTTAATTATTTTAGTATTACTTGAGTTTGGAATATGCTTAATGAAATTAGGCGGCGTATTTGCCGGATTAATTAATCAACCTGTTGGAAAATTTACAATTACTTTATATTTTCTATAAAAGTAAAGAACAAAGATGTACGAACAGAGACCTGCAAGTGTCCTTGATTAAGGATCCTCTCGAATCACGATTTCTGTTTGCAATCAATGTTATGAGGTCTCATAAGCCAATTATTTAATAACAGCAGTTGCTTAGAAATCTGTATTGGGTCTTAAACACTTCTGCTACCCACGCGCTTGATTTATCCTCCCTCGCATCCCGCCATCTTCGCTGCCATATCCAATTACTCAACTTATTCGTTATTGGAAACAGTGTGTAATATTTTTCTGAGAGCAAATGATGAATACGTACACATCGTTTATTTAAATTATGTTTTTACTTGTAAAATTTACATGTAATATTTTTCAGTTATAAAATCTTAAGACCATTTTGAAATCGGGATAAAATCGAATTTAATTTATTATCAATCACTAGCTTAACTGTATATAAAATTTAATATGTTTCATGATAGTAGTTGTAGATCTATCCTAAAAAAATTGATCCCGATTAATCTAAATTTCAGCTATAATTGTTTTCAAGAAAACCTTCTTAGAATTTGCTGTCGAGTTTTTTTAATAATTTGGATGTGAAAGATTGCGAAATGTAAAAGTGTATTTTTATTTGATATTTTTCGAAAAGCACAACACAAATGCATAAACTGCTGGCAAATGAGTAATTTTCTTTCTTCTTAAAAGACATTAAAATTTATCAAAATAAAATCGGGATCATTCAAAATTTCATTACATTAAAGTTAAGACGAGCATTTATTAAGGGTAATAAAATTTCATGGGAGAGCAACCAATAGTGAAGAAGAAATAAAGTAGCCTCAGAAATGGGTAGAAAAAAATTTAAGTGTTTAGAAAGTTATCTAGAGTAGGTCTCTAACGTCAGGATTACATAGAGAGAAATAGAGGATTGCCATATTTAAATTTAATTTGAAGACTTTTTTTACACAAAAAAAACTTCAAATGAAGTTTACTCATTTGTATAGTAATGGCTGAATAAAATTAAACACAAAGGAAATCTCAACTGGTAGAATTATGGCATCACAGGGATTATAATAGAGGAGTGAACCTAGATAGAACAAACGTGTTTAAATTTAGAAAAGAAAATTTACCAGATGCTTTATTGCTCTTAGTTAATTGGGTAATTTTAGTAGAAATAATTATTTAAAAACTATTATAAGTCTCCATAATGATAAGGGAAACAAAAGTTGTTTTAAAAAACATCATTTGATTGTTATTCCTTCCCTTATTTTCCTTTTCCTTTTATTTAATTATTATTATTATTATAACTAACTTTATTAATTATTCCTTTTATTTAATTTATTTCTTCCAATAACAACCCGCCGTTGTTGGAAAATGTGTAACAGCCTCATAGCATACAGATATAATATTCTTGTGACCTGCTTCAATATTCGCAATATTTTGTGGCATATATATGTTACTGAGAAAGACCGAAATTGGAGAATGTCGACTTTCACCGGTGAATGTCGACACATGCCACAAACATTCACCGGAGATTATCAACATTCACTGACCGGAGAAACTGACATTCACCGGAGAATATCGACATTTGCCAGATATCGGTCTTTCACAGTAACATATATATTACATACCATATCCCTGTTACATGACAGCAGAATAGTATACTTGTGTTAGTTGTGTCTTATTATGTAGCTTCTTAGAATTTTGTCAACTAATAAAACCACTTCGATTCCATTAGATAACGATATTTTAGAGTATACAACACGAGATTATACTTTAGTTATACACAAGGAATCGTGCAAAATTTTGTTAACCTCTAAACCTATTCTCAGCTAAATCTTCCAAAATATTATTACCCATTATGAGCGACCGGTGTGTCCATTATTTCATGACCCAACGGATAAATGTTGATAGTTTTCTTTATCAGATTTTAATCATCCTTTGATTGATTCACTTTTTGTCTTCGCACTTTTACGGTGGCGATATTTCTTGATATATAGTTTAAGGATATTTTACGGTATTATTTGTGGGAAATACGAAGACACACATAAGTAAATACATATTTTTTTAAATTTTAACTTCAGTTATATCATAAAAGTTTTAAAATATCTTAGTTCACAAATTATTGAATGACTCTGTGCAACGGATACTCTGCATTTCTTCACACTTTTAGGTTATTGACAAATTTGATAGTATAATTAAAATATTTTACACCATTATCAGTGTAAATACGAGAGCGTTTCTTCATTTTTATTTCAGTTACATAATGAAAGATTTAAAATAACTTAAGCCTCATATTCTTGACTGACTTTTCACTACGGATTCTACAACTGGTAACCAAAAATTAACTTTAAGAAATTCCACAAATTACAAAACCAACTATTTCTTCCCAAATCTCATATACATATATACGAAAGTTTGCAGATTTTATTACTGGACGGAATATTTCTCACATGTTAAACTTTTATTTGATTATTTGATGCATTTCTTTTGCAGTTGGAATCTTTGTGCTGAAAAAATATTAAATTTAAGGGAATTCCGATTTTCTAGAAACCATAATTCGATCGTTTGAATCGAAAAGGACGGGTGGAAGCGAAACGCCAAATTTTGTAAATGAAATAACTCCAATAAAATTCTTTTTTTAAAGGCTTCCAGCTTGCTGACGGATGAGTGAATGTTACATACGATATATCTCAGGAAAAGTTTTCTTTATATTGGAAATATACGGACATTACTCAGTGGTAGGAGGATGAAAATTTTGGTATAGAAAAATTCTGTTCACTGAATTTTCGATCTCACTGTTGAGAGAATAACTAACCAAATAAATATCAAAATGAAGAAGTAAAATGTGGTAGTGATACCAATTTTAGTTATTTATATGGAGATAGTATTTGGAAGGAAATATTGCAATTTTATTCAAAATCATTTTATTTAAAATATTTTATTTAATAAAAATTTGAATATATGCGAGTAGTACACTACTATAAAATTGTAGTTAATTTTTTTATGATAAATCTAATTATAACATGGATTTAGAATAGAGAATAAATATTTGATGGTATAAACACTTAAATTAGAATATTATTTAATTTGTAAAGTAATTACAATCTAGGTGAGACATTTTCAAAAAAAAAATTGACATGTAACAATACGTAAAAACGTAAGCAGGAAAAACTACTGTTCATATTTAATCATAATTTTTAATGGGAGATCTCAAAAAATAACTATTTAGAAGTTAAGAATAACTTTGAGTGTTAGGTATCTTGCTGGCAACAGTTCTTAGTTATTGTGTGTGCCGTGCATTTTGCGCTTGCGCTATGAACAGTTGATTTCTATTAAAGCTTTGTGCGTCATCTTTAGAACTCTATCTTTTTAATCATCTGTACAATGACGACATGTTTAGTTTATGATTATTTACGTTAACTGTATTTTAAATCCTTATTAAGTTTTATTAAAGTTTAGTTTGTTACCTATATACGTTCCTTCTTTTGAGTCCTTCACAAGCCAGTTGAATACGTAATTGTTCTGGTAAGTAACTTCGAGTAGTTATCACATTCAAGACTTGACACTGAATGTAGGATATAACTCAAGCTTCCGCAAATGTTCCCAGTAAACATTGACGTTTGTTTATTGAAAATGAACTTATATCTTATAACATTATTTGAGAAATAAATATAAAAGAATTATCAATTTATCGTATTAAATCCATAAGGTCAAAATTATAGTTATAACATTTGATAATCCTCGACAGACAATATGTCGTCTTTTCTTTTTTCATTTTCACTCTTTTTTTCATTTATTCTTTAGTAACATCCTATTCTAACTCAAAGTTATAAACCTAAAAATTAATTAAGCTACATCAGCTTTCATATAACATAAATTTATTAGCGAACTGCTATAAAATCAATCTAGCTTAATCATAATTATAGAAACTACGGCACTTCCGAAAATATAAAATCAAAATATAAGCCTGTATGATAGAAAGGTTCCTCAGACTGACACAGATTTGGAGGATTATTTTGACGAATAGGAGGCTTGTGTGATCTACATAATTTAACTCCAGACTTTTATTCACATCATTAACGAAAAGCTTCATCTCTCGCCTTCACAGAAAATGCAATAATCAACCCTTCACGGGGAAAGACAAAGATAATATGAAATTGAAGACGACATGCAAATAATAAATTTAATAAAAATATTTTTTAAAAACACACGTTTATAAAAAACATAACACTTTTATTTTGACAATCTTCGAAGTTCTAGTCTTCAATAATCATCATTCATAATCAGAATATTCAAGCATTTTGAAATATTTTAAGATTAACCCTCTGACTGCTTATTTCATGATTTCTGCGGGTAGGAAGTAAGTCTATCTTCTGTTGCATCCTGTGATTTTTGCAAGCGAGATGCTGTCGTATCTCGTCAACCCGGTGGCACAATACTGTGGTGAGGCTCTTCGGGCCCACTCCGATGGCAGGTCGTACCCCGGAAAACGGGAGGCTGCTGCATGGGCACCTCGAAATGAGGGCTATTGTGCCGGAACCACAGTGCCTGACTGCTGTCGTGGCGGCCGGTTATTCAACCTGTACCCGAATGCCTAGTAGCAGGTCGTGGTGATGACTTAGTGTAATAGTATTTTAAACGTTGAATCATATTGTAGAAATAAAACTATACATATAAATAACAATTTGCTTGGTATGTGAACATCTAAATAATGATTTAAAAAATTTGGCAGTCAGAGGTTTTAACTACTAGGTGGTGCGAAACGTATGGAACTAAAATTTAATTAAATTAATAGATTAAATGATGGTTAAGACCTGGTAATATTAAAACAGTGTATTTTCATCGGTAGCTCTTAAGTGTAGAAACGTCAAAACTTAAAAGTTAGTGCAAAATTATTAAAAAATATGTCTAAACAAGCATGAAAAATTAAAATTTTGTAAAAGTCTGTACGCGTGAAGAAGAATCCCAAGAAAAATTTAGAATGAAGAATTTGCAGTTTTTAAAAAAACCTGCAGGTTAGTGCTTTGCCGAAACATCACATAGTATAATCTATTGCACAGGAAATATCAAAACATTGTTGCAATAATTTTTAAAAGGCAAATATTCAGAGTATGTTAAAGAATCGATTTAGCGAATTCTCGAAAATCCAGTATTACTTATAGTTGAATCAAAAGATGTAAAGATGCTTATAAGAAATGTGTGCAAGAAATTGAAATTGACGTATGCTTCAATATAAAATGATCTTTTCCGACAGTCACCTTTAATGTAATTGTTTTAATAATTAATAATCCCTACGTCGAATTATTGTTATTTACTATTTTTCAACAAATTAAGAAAAGGTCAAAATCAATTATGCGAAAACTGGATTTAGTTCCACACATCTTTTAACGTACGATTGTCACGTTTCCTTATTGAAAATGGAGAAATAAGTCGCCATAATCGAATTCATTTTTCATTTTTCGGACAAGTTTGTTTACTTGTACTAAAAGGTTTTGTATGTTACTTGAGTAAACATTAGAAAATGAAGGGATAAATTGAGTAAAGACCGATGATGGAAACAACATAGACCGTTGTTTCCATCAGGGAAAAATACTGTTTGGAAAGAAACCGTCAACTCCATTCAGCACTGTTTCTCCATTGTGCAATTTTGACTTGCTGTCAAAAGCACATTGTCCTATCAGTATATTTAATTACTGGGCTTAAGATTCAACGCAAAAACAGCAAGTTAAGTTTTGTATGTTTCTATTTCAAAATAAATAAACAGTGGATTACTTGAGGTTTTTTAAGGACTTCTAATTTTGGTCAATCATTATGAGAGTTACTCCCGTCTAGCCGTAGCGTTCAGGGAAAACATGAATGACCCATTATTGATCACATTTTTTTACATCACATATTTTAACGTAGGACTACATTCCTCCCATTTGGGTCACAGGAGGAAAATTGATTCACACGCCAAAACGCCACAAAACTTGAATGGGAGATGCTCTATATATCGGTAACTACATATGTTAAAAAATAACTAATGCCTTATTTTAGAGACAAAGGGTAAAAACAGAAGTTAAAAAATGAACAACAATCGGTGTTATAGTTCAGCGACTACTGAGTCTCAAAGTTGAGCAAAAATACGCACGAATTAGTGACGCGATTCTCTATATCATCCTACATATGCTGAAAACATAAGTAATGTCTTATTTTAGAGATAAATCGTAACAACAGAAGTTTCAAAAATAAACTACTTAAACTTAAAAACTTGTAATAAACTTAGAGAAACAAAAGAGTCACGCGAGTAAAGTAGTCCTACGCCTTTAACATAACGGCTGTTTGAAAAGACAGCCTCCCATCGTTTTTTTCAGATACTATAGGCATTACTTGAGTTGAATTGAAGGGATTAGAATTTCATACATAACTCGAGTTGAATTGAAATGAATTGAATGGATTAGAATTTTATACCAAACTTACATAATTTATTTATCAATACGTGTTGAATTATCTGCAAAAAAGATCCAGTTGAGATATTCGTTAAAATTTAAGCAATTCAAACTTTTTAGAGAAGGATTCTAATATAAAGTTTTTTAAACTAGAATTGTTTATTATTTAGAATTATTTTGTAATTGTGTATGAAAAATACATATAACTGACTTTTTTTTATATAAAAGCAAAAATTTGGTATTTTACACCCGAAACAATAGAGCATTTTTTATGAAATATAAATTTGTTTTGCGATCTCGAAAAGAACTTTTTCTGCCACAGATGATTAAATTTATTTTTAAATTAGAAATTCTTACTCGCGCACCCTTTTTTATGAGTTCCATCTCTCGTGGTAGAAAGATGGGCTGTCATCATTGCGAAAATACAATAACTGCAACCAACAATATTTTATACACCCCCTTCACTTTCAGAATTCGTCTGTAATCCAAGGAAAATTTTTCAAATGCTCCGAACGTTTTAAACCAAAATTGGAAGAAAGAAATATTATAGAGAATTGTATGGAATTGGTGGAAATATGTTGCAAAGCTACGTTTAATATTTCGTATTATGTCTACTGAACTTTAAAACTGCAATCGAATACTCCAAATATACGTCTTTTGTTTCCCAGCACTGAAACGCTGAGTCGCCAAGACGCGGCTAAAGAATCGCCAAGCGCATCGCCTAAGGAGTTTGGTGGACAAACTCTCATTCAGATGTTGGGACTGAAGTTTTAGATGCCCGAGAGTGAAGAAGTGAAGAGGGAAAGATCCCATCCCCATCAATTTGTTCCTCTTACAGGTGAGTTTTCGCTTACTTTCTTTTTTTCTCTTGTCACAAGTTGCTCATTTTAATAAAAGTAGATGCAATGAAAGCGTTTTTAATAATCGTAATGCACTGTTTCACAGTTAATTCTAAAAGATTTGACGTTCTTTATGTAAAAGAAACTTATTTTTATTCTTTAAAAATGGTGCCAAGCAAGAAATTATGTTATGTGAAACATGAAAGGTCTCTCCATTTAGACGGACTGCCATATCTTTGAAAGAAAATTTTTTGTCTCTTTAAGATAATGGAGAATAATCGTTGCACATAAATATGATTATTTTGATTGCATAAACTTTAATATTTTTCATAAATTAAGCTTATTAAGCTTTAAAAAAAATTCTAAAATAGTAAACACTTCTCAGATTTTCACTTTTCTCTGAGATATTTTATATTTCAATGAAATTATTTTTACAAGTACATTAAGTTCTGAAGTGTAACAAAAATTGACTTTTCATAATAACAATTGTTAAAATACATAAAACACTCAGAATGCTAGATGTTAAGCGTAAACAGTTAATATAATAGCCATAATCCAATCTTGTGATTTCTAACTTATAATTTATAAAAACCTATAAATATAAGCATTTCAGAGAATTTTAAATTTTTTTAAATAATTCTTTAATGAACAAAAGTTTCTCTGAAAAATTGATCCACGGCGATTGCACTCTAAAATTAATTTTTTTTATTGCAAAGCATCTTTTAATAATAATATTTCTCGTCAAATTCAAAGCTTCTTCAAGTTTACGAATATTTAATCTTCTGATGAATGTTCATTGAAATATTTTAACCAACTATTGTGCATCGTTTCATGTCTTCAACGTTTAAAATTTTTTTGCTGTAGTTCTTTTATAATAGATCATAACTTTGCATTTACTTATATAGATAGAAATTATGTACGAAAAATTTTAAATGTTTCATGCAGTATCTAAATTTATTATCGTAAATTGAAAATTCATCCATAAGAAAATACATATTTTTTTTCTTAACATAAATAAAAATCATTTTCTGATCACTTAGCGGTCATCAATTTATATTTCGTTTTCATTAAAAATATACTGATAAATAAAAATTAATAGTAGCTTTGCAGCATTTGCGCATGATAATCTAAAAAATACGAATTTTGAATTTTTTAAAATTTATTTAGCATTTTATTTTTTTGGAACATCAATTAACAGGTATTGTCTTAAGAACCTCCTATCATGGATAAATAATTAATTTTAAATAGTTTCTCATATTTGTATCATCTCATAAAAAAACGTATTGAATTCATAGTTCTTCTTCTCAGTTAACTTTTTTCTGTGTTGAATTACCTTAAAATCAGTGATAGTTATATATTGAAAAGTATTGTACTGTAAAATTTATAAAAACAGTAGAACTTTTATAAAGTCATACGTAATTTTTAAAATTATTATTGGATTCATATATATTTGCATTCCGAAAAATCTGAATTTACATTAACGTCGTGATACACATTTTACTTACAACTCGTTCATGACTGCTGAAGTTTTAAATTTTGTGCAGAATTTGAATGAATACACATTTATCTTATGTGTATGTTACATCCCTAAAATTAAATGAAATAGTGAGAAAATATTTAAAAAAATTATTAAGTTAGTGGTTTGTAATTTTATTAATTAAAAATTCTCTCTACACTTTTATGAGACTTTTCTAAAAATTAATTAAAACCAACAATAAATTATCAGAAATCGAATGTGATTAAGCTCATAAGTTGTCAATAGAAAGCGATGTTGTTAAAATAGTTTTAAGCACTTGTTATTGATAATAACAAATAAAAAAAGACATTTTTAATAGCACGCTTTTTTAAGTGTAATTTGATATAAAAAATTAATTTTTATCAAAAACCTGGTGAAGAAAATAGATTATTCAATCAATTATAATTTAATAACATGCATTACATTTATTATAATTTTTAATGAATGTTTAATAAATTTCTTTGTTGCGACATCCATTGTGAATTAATTTCCTTTCTGCTGTGTTTCCAGCAACGCACGATTTTACGATTTTCTCTTTGGCATCCAGATTTTTCAGAAAAAGTATTATATCCGACGTTGAGTCCAGAAATAAAAGCGTGTTTTAAAAGCGTTTTGTTTTCATTGTTTTCTACTTTTCATTGATTGATGTATTTCTTTATTCCTCGTTTAAACTTTTATGGAATTTGATATATTTTATTATTTCTCATTTATATTACTATGGAATATTATAATAAAATTTTCACAAATTCTGTATCAGATGGCGCCTGTCGAATATATATATATATATATATATATATATATATATATATATATATACACCCTTTTGTTATCATTTTCCCTTTTTCATCATCATACCTTTAATCTTCATCATTTTCTCAATCTATCTAGATCGCTTTCGTCTTTGTTTCCATCGGTATCTTAATCTTAATCAAAACTCCCCTCAATCTTAGAAATCTGGCGCAAAAGAAAGTAACTTGATATTTCTTAAACATGCAGACCCTACACGACTCGTTCCGTTCAGTTCTTCGTCCTTTCTCCCATTGGCTGCATTCCTCAGTTTTAGGTACCTAAAATAATTTCGAATATTTGGTATTTCCTTCGAATTCTTGGTCTATTATAATACTCGGGGTGAAGGCAGTGTTTTTAGCTTTATGCTAACACTGCTCACAGAAAGCATTATGATTTTTTTAGCGGTTCGAATAGATTTCACTTATTTACCCCTGATGAGCATCTATACGCTTCTACCGATAAACCACAAGCTTTGTTTATCCATTTAAATTTAACATTGATTGATTTTCATGACAATGATATATATATATATATATATATATATATATATATGTAATAATCTCACTTAATTTTATTTCAAATTCTAATATTTATATTTTAAAGGCTTAATGTATTCCAAAATCACTTTGCTTCAACTCCAGTTTCGTTCTATTTCCCGCTCTGGAGGTATATTAAATCTCTCGTTTTGACATATTTATTGATAAAAGAATATTCTAATTGCTTCCACGCTCCAACATAAATCGCGAAATCAGCGACTTATTGTCGCCACGAATTTTCCCTAAAACACTTACGTAATATACTAAAAATAGCTATTATTCCCTTCACTTTGATCACATGTCTATCTGTTAAAATCCCTACCTGAGAAAAAGCAGGGATATTCTGTTCACTTTTGGCTTAAAACTTAAACGAAGATGTACGTACATTTCGTCACTCTCCGATAATAAAATGAAAATTTAGAATTTAACTCGGCCTGCTGTTTTGTTTTAACGAATACATTATATATATATATATATATATATATATATATATATATAGGAGGAAAGGATTCACAATTATATTCAAGGAGTTTTTTTTCTGCTGACAGCTAACGAATAAACGTTAAAATAAGCCGTTATACCTACAATAAGCATTAACCGTAAAGAAGAAAATACAGATAATTCAATACAAAAATGATAAAATATAAACAAAAATATATATTCAAAAAGGTTTAAAAGTGCATGAAATCCAGTCCACCCAATGGATCTCTTAGAATAGGAACAGATGCACAGCCGAGGCAACCCAATAATGTAGCGTGGGAAAAACGACCACTGAATCTGTCAGATCAGTTTTAGTGATGTTAATGATCGGTTTTTTGGGGTAACTAATATCAAAGCAGCAAAATCAAAGTTTTATACAAAATTGTATAAAATTCGGGGGAATACCTATACTTTTGATTTGATTTTTCAAAATTGTAGTTTGTTTGTAGATATCTTTGATCAAATAGAATTTATTCGATATAATTGATTAAGAATTCTATTTATATAAATTTTAATTCAGATATTGGATGATAAAAAATTTAATCCATTATGCTAATCTATGTAATACTATGTTAATCTAGGTGCGAATAAGCCCCTTTTGCCAATATTTTTAACTTGTAATTTGTTTTCTGTAATATGTCTCTTTTGTATTTTCAAAATTTCGTATTTGTGTTCTCTTATTTCATTTATATATATATATATAAAAATGAATATATATATATAATATATATTTTAGAAGCAAAGATATTGAAATAGCCATATAAAGTAGTTATTTGTGTTGTTTCTTTCGGATATTTTCACGAGTAACATTTTGCGGAATAGGAAAAAAATGCTTAACAGAAGTTTCAAATTGCTATCATTAGACTAATGTAACGAAGAAAGTGTAGATTTGCAAACGCGTAGGCTATTTTTACTCCAATTCACAAAGAATAGTCAAGATGCTCAATGGAATGCTTCAAAAGAATGAATGGAAAAGGCATTTCTTTTCTCAACGAAAATTATTTTTTCCGACCTTCACTAGTTGCGTAACAGACAATTTCAGAAGAAAGAACGAATAAATACCATGAAATGTTCGGGCAAAAATAATTTGTTATCAAGAATTGAATTATTTCCTTCTTTGATCTGAAGCATTTGTTTCCGTTCCAGTTATTTAAAGAGAAAACGCATAAAAGGCTTAGAAATTAAATAAATCTTCATTAGAATTCTGAGCCTTTTACCTATAAAAGAATAAAAAATGATTCTTCACGCAGAAAAAATAAGCCTTCTTCGTAATTTGATTATGCATATGCGCGAATCAAACTTTTAAGAGAAATGCGAACCTTCGACGACTAGAAATAAGATAATAAATTTGATGCACGCTTAATATTTTTTATACTAAGCAGCTTATAATCCTTCATTTAATTGATTTTAATTTTTTTTATCTGACAGAAACAGTTATCAGAGTAATTAGCTTGTCTCTTTTTACTGTAAAAATAGAAAATGAATTCAGCGTGAAAATAAGATTAAAGATTGTTGCAAATGAAAAAGAGTTGTAAATGCTTGTATTGATGAGGTTCTTTTTTCATGAATTTATTTTTACTTAAATAATTCAGCTGTCCGTCTTTTCTGTACTGATACTGAATCAGATTTTAACGAATGTATGAGGATTTCCATTGCGTTTTATGAAAAAGAGATTATTTTCATGAATTTGAATTAATTTACGACTTTTTCTTTCTTAGAAGTAAATTTAAATGACACATTAAGTTTTCCTGTCTTTAAATAACTAGTTATCATTTCATGCGTAGACTTATTATAAAATAAATCTTAATCATGAGAAAATGTAAATGGCTTGAAAAATAATTTCGGGGTATAAATTATTGTAAAATAAAAATACTTAGTTGCAAGAAAACAAAATCTAACGTAGAATACTCAGGAATAGTAAAACCTCTGTAGACGTAAGAGCTTGAGAAATTCGAAAAATCAGTATAGCTAAAATATGCAAGAGTTACACTGCTATAATAAGAAAATGAACTGAAACAACTTGTATTTATATAAAATAATCAACATAGGTGGCAAAAATTTAAAATTTTATTTTAATTACAAACGATTTTTGTTAAATGAACCAAATTTTTATAAATTAGTAATAAATAGCCAAATAATTTTAATCATGTTTCAAGCGTAATTGGCTTAAATTATTTCCCAGACAAATTCGCTGCTTTGTTTTCTGATAGAATACAAGGCAACATTTAATCCTTTAACAGTGTATCACGAGTATAGTTCATGAATCGATTTATGGCATTTTTGCACTTATAACTTAAAATTAAGTCATTCATATACGTTATTATTCGATACAAAAATGACCGATAACCCATTAACATTTCAAGTGTTCTACGTGATCTTAACTAAATCAATACGATAACACATTCTCAAAACAGAAGGGGATCGTCTAATTAGAAGGTACAGATTACTAAACTGTAAAGGAGTTAATCAGCATATAATTAGATATTTAACGCTTTACATTAAATTATATTAAGAATGCTTCAGTTGTGAATAGAAATATTGACTCTTACAACTAAAAAGTTTAATTTGCAATGCTGTATTCAGATTTTAAGATAGTAACTGAGTGGGGCACGTGGTCAGATTTTTTTCGCGCGTACGCTAGCGTCTCTTATTCGTTTTATGTTAAGGCTTTAACAGAATACGATCGCGAGTAGCAAATGCTGATATCTTCTTGTGGGTTCTTGTATTCCAAGAATAGTGAAAACAATGATGGTTCAGATTCTTAAATTCGCATTTTTATTTGAAATACAACTTAATTGTACGAAAAAACATACACATATTAAACGCAAAATTTATCTTCTGTTAGATGAGACACTAAAACGAAGAGGAAATAATCTAAAAATGTTCTGTTAAAACGACCCCGTGCGATTGCTTTACTCCAAAAATAGGAGCATGCGGTAAAGCGTTAAAAGAGTCTTTTCTTCCTAACTTTTGACTCAATATTTAATGTTTATTGAAGTAATTATTTAAACTGAAAACGTCAAAAAGAAAGATTTCTCTCTTTCTGCACTATTATAAAATATTTTAATCTAATGTTTAGTCATAGAGAGGACTGCAGTTGTGATCATTAAAATGAATATCGCGTGTTTCATAAACATATATTAATAGTGAGTTTTAATGATATTTCCATGTTTTCGCTTAGAGTATTATAGAATCAAAGCATCATGTGTTTCGTATGAAATTAATTACTTATTTACTGCGAGTGGTATTACACCATTTGTTGTAATTTATGAAAAGCCCTTTTAGAGAATTTTGAAGCTTCAAAGAGTAAAATTCAGAATTGATATCTGGCAATGCTGCCGTGTAGTATGAAAGTGCTTTGTGCAGCTTTTAATCATAATGCTAATCGAACTGAGAGAATCGGGGGCAAATAGTTTCTTTCATGCATTTCAATGCATTTATATTAATGATACAAAAATGATATTAAACAAATGTGATAAATTACTATTACACTTCGAATTAGAAAGTTTTGTATTATAAATAAAATAGCGAGAAAATGAAAAAATGCACTGTTTGGAGCAGAAACATAGCTTAACATTAATTTTTGTTGAATGCAATAAAAATGTAAATAATAATTTTCATAAAAATAATCCACAGTCACTTTAAAACTCTCTCAGTGTGACAAAAGTAAGATCATAGAAGTTTCAATTTTCCGATATATGGTAGTATGTTATTAATAGTGATGGCTTAAAAAAAGACTATAAAATTTCTTTAATAATATATCTTTGACTATTTCAGTTACACTTAAAAAAGTCAAAGATATTACATGTATCTGTGTTAAATATACATGTTCACTACACGTAAGTTCCAGATCTTCTAAAAATATGGACGCTTTTAACTAATTGCTGAAAATTAATGACGCGGTAAAAGTTTTAAAGAAATGATACTGTTTTGTAGAATGTTTTGCATCTCTGAAGTGCATGTTATGCCGTAACATTAAAAAAGGAAATTTATTCATTTCATGTAGAAAATAAAATAAATATTGCTAGAATCTTATGTTGCGTACCAAAATAAGTATATTCAATTCAACTGTAAGAAATCTATATCCCTATCAGCACAAGATATAGTAAGATATCTCTACGACGTTGTTCGATATTCTGATGCCGTACAATATCGTAACAATATTTTGAACATCTTGTGCTCATAAGGATCTCATGGCTGGGAAAGAGTCGGCTGTGGTGTAAAAGTAGTCTCGTCTTTAGGACTGGATAGAGCCGGTTTCGACCGGATTTGATCAAAGATCCGTTTCAAACGTTGGTCTGATGCAAGCTAAATCCGTCTTAGACAAAATCTGCAAGAAAGTGAAAGACTTCGTCGTCGTCATTTGAACACGTTTCGAGATGATTTTTCTTATGCCTTCAAAATATCACGTTAATCTAACTAAAATTGAACATAAAGCATGTATGATTTTAACATTTAAGTTTCAGACATTTCTCAATTCCGGAAACTAAAGCCTAGAATTCTTAAAGTTGTTTTCAGTAATCAACCATCTGTTAATGTATATATACTATACTTGTTGAGAATCTGTCTTCGTTAGCCAAGTAAAGTATGGAAAAGGATTAATTTCAATAATTTAATAACTTAAACTCAAAATGAAAAATAATGCCGAACTAATATTTTAATTCTGACGCTTATTATTGAAAATTTAAGATTTTAAAATAAGCAACTTCATACGGTGATACGAATTCTCAGAAATTACAGAAATTAATTTCTCAGAAATTTCGTTATTTATCAGCAATTAAATCTCTGTAAAACTTAAGATTTGTAGAACCCTTAGTAAATTAGAACGACACCAAAACACATTTAGAAGAATGTGAAAAGCGCAGATTGAAATGTCACAATATATGAGATTTTACAAATGTATTAAGATAATTAGGAAATTTTACATCAGTGTGTTATTATACACTTTTCGAAGTATTTCTCATCATGCATTTTGTTTTCGAGTTTAGTAGATTGCTGCGATATTTAATACATCTCCAAACAGAACGCGCAATACAGGTGATTTCAGAATTTTTTCCATGCTGCTTTAATGAGAACAATTTTCAAACATCTTTCAAATTTTAAAGAAAAAAATGAGCATCGATATAAATGTTTTTATGTTTTTGTTTTACTAAAAGTTTTGGTTTGAGTATTATATAGCTTAGCAAGAAAACTTGCCTTTCTGAAGGTGCATACACATTGTGCCATGACTTAAACATGACCAACAACAAGATTATGTCTGAAGCGAGATAGGCTTTATTTGAACCTCCCCCATCAACTGGTTAAATCAGCCAAGGATTTAGGACGTTTCCTAGATTCCTATACTACTGGAACATAAATATTAAACTAAGTTATCAAGTCACCGTCAGTTAAATTAAGTTTCTGAATAGATCACATTAGTGATAAAATATTTGCTTTAAAAAAAAACCTGACGAGTTCAATCGCGTAAAATTTCCAAAGTTTAGTGACTAGTTCAATAGCAAAACCTATTTAGTTTCAGCGATATGATAATGAATTCCTTTTGTCATCTTCATTAGGAGGACCATTTTCTATGATTTCATAATCACGTTCTGACTAACTTCAGAGCAAGCAAATTCATTGTAATTGCCAAATTTGTGCTGATATTATGTATTTACAGTTATTCAATGCTTGCTATTAACAACCACCTGTTTCTGACGTACATTTATTTATCAACTGAACAGTTAAACAAATTGAATAATAGGTAGCTTAACGAATAGAGGATTGTAATTGAGTTGGTAATTCCTTTGTAGTTGCATTAATTTTGCGAGGAAGAAGACAATAAGGAAATGCTCAAAATCACGATATTAATTTTGGAAGAAATTATAATAAGATATAGTTTGAAAAGCTTATGTTACTTCGTACCTGCATCTCATTCTGTATTAATTAAATTGAATAACTAATTAAATGTGATATAAATATAAAAATAAAATTGTAGAAAAATGATTTTATATTGAATTCTCTCATGTGACTAATTAAACTTTCCTCTTTGTCATAAGGATGAAATTGATTGTATGCAATTTAAAGAAATATTGCTAGGAAGAATATCAAATTCAAATGTGTATTAGTACGTGTATGAGTATTACAAGCTGCATAGTTCTAAGGATAATAATATACAGGGTGGTCATAAATTATTGGCCCAATTGAACAAGATATTGAAAAACTAATAACGTTACAACTACGGGTTTTTTAAATGAGATCGCATTTTAACTTTTTTCAGACAGGTAACGCGCCGTTACAGCGGTCTAGATGTTCGCAAATTATTGGACATCTCCCATTTTTGAGAACCATTATTTTCTAAACTATTGAAACTAGAAGGAAAATAAAAGCTTGTTTTTGTAGGGAATATTACGATCCTTAATTTTCTAAATCAATTGTAATTCGAAAACTGAATAGTTTTCAAGATATTCAAGAAAAACTAAAAAAGGAAACCAGAAAACGCGCATCGACCTCTGCTGATCGGTAGCCATTGAGTATGTAAATCTCTCAATGTCGCAAATTTAGAATTCCCTAATGGTACACCTCCTATCTGTAAAAAACTTTTTTATTCCCTCTCTCATTTAGAAGAAAAAACGCGGTTGTAACATTATTAGTTTTTTATTAATTTTTGAAATGATTCAATAATTATTGATCACCCTGTATTTGTATTTTAAATCTCTCCAACTACGCATTAATTTTCCTCCACTAATTGTACATTTCCTGGAATTGAAAATTTATATTTATGCTTTATCTGTTTCCCCATGGATTTCAATCGAATTTATTTTGGCACATACACTGAATAAGGCTATATATTCTACTAAATATTTCCCTCGAAAATAGGACAGAATATAATATTTAATAAATTAGCGATATGAATTTAAACCTTGAACTTATATGCCTGTGTGATAGAAAATCGGTATAAGTTTTTCACAATTGAATTAGTTATTAATAAATTAAATGCTGGATAAGCCTCGGTCATCATACGCATTTCTGGCTTTGTCCGCTATACGGCGGCATACAATGGCCTGATGGCCGTAAAAAATAAATAATAAAGCCCAATTATTTATATGACTCTTAGATTTGCCAGAAATAACTGTCCAGACGGTATATAAGATGCAAAGAGTGTAACGCATCGTCATAAAAATATAACGATCGAAGAAGAAACATTACATTACTTTTTAAAACTACATTACACTCGTCGTATGTACTTTTTTTATCCCCCTATACGATGGCATGTCGTCGTAATGTAATAAATAAGAAATGTCCACTTTTTTTAGTTTGGCCTCCGCATTTGCCAGAAATTACTAAAGGATTGGAAACTAATCTGTAAAACATATAACTAAAAACAATCTCGTTTGAAAATAGAAGGAAGACAGAAAAAAAACCTTTTATATGACTTCTTAAAAGTACTTAAATGTTTCGTTTTATTCAAATTCTAATGTTAACCTATTGCGTTTGAAATCTCGTCTAAGCCATTTGAGTCCAAGTTAATTCTATTTTCCTCAATGAAATTTCAATTCTAAGTTGTTTTTCTACGGCATGGAATGGCAAATTTCTTCGCGATCTGTTAACTTGACTCGATGAATGTTTCATTGAATAAATTATTTATGTTAAGATAATTATAACAAAAATGCTATATAAATATCATTTCTTTAAATTCAGTTACGCAAATCTTTGTCAATCACCTGCGAGTAGAATGAAAATAATTTCAGTTTTTATTTAATAATAAGTGCTACAGATCAGGGTATTTCTTGTTGCTACTATAGTTAAGAATATATTTCTTTTGAAAAAATATTCTTCTTCTGAATCTTTTCAGTTTTATCGGCCGGAATGTCAAGATTTGTTTTCTTTATATCTTTTGTTTCCGCTGAACTTGAAAAATAGGGCTATTAGTCGATTTTCCCTTCGACCGTTCCTAGCCAATAGCAAGAAGTCTAATTGGTGTCTAGGCTGTTGTTTCTACTTTTTTTCCTTCTTGGTGTTGAATATCTATCGTAGTAGTTGTTTTCGCAGAGGACCTCTTAATAGTTTTCTGGGTTTTTATATATAACAAAATGATTTTGTTCCCGGCTTCAGTTAGATAATGTTTTATTGTAACGTATGACTGCAAATTAAATAATTTTCGCTAAGGGGTATATAAAGAAATATTGAATTGGATATCATTTTCTAATAACCTCGGCTAGAATTAATTACTTTAATATCGAAAAAATATTTTAAAATTTTCTACAATATTTTACACCATTGTTCAATACCTTAAAGCATTCGAAAATAGAACAAATATCTAGAATTATTTCTAGAACAATTTCTATAACTAGAACAATATCGGCTAGAATTAATTGCTTTAATATCGAAAAAATATTTTAAAATTTTCTACAATATTTTACAATATTGTTCAATA